>OY744608.1:29762153-30222153 GCA_963556255.1 Allolobophora icterica | reverse complement strand
AGTAAATAAGGTATTCACTCACTCACTCAGTTAGTCGATCACTCAGTCAGTCAATCGGTCAATTAGGCCTACGTAAATTTGCGATTACAATTGAACTGGTCGCAATCCATTGTGTTCTAATGCTGGCCATTAATATTTGCCAATCAGTGAAGTCATCTTACAATTTGCACGTGTTCATATTGAAATGCTTCAGCGTTTTTAGAGGTACGAGAAAGGCGCTACATGTTAATTATAAACAGCTGCTTACAAACATAATTCTGGTTAATGCAGCGTTCGTAGGAATTCAAGTGGAAGCGCCATCGATTGGTGCTTTTTAAGCTGACCGACTGACCAACCGACTGACTGACTTGCTGGCCTGCCTGACTGACTTGATTAATTACTTACTCGCGACTGGTTAAGCTTTGGAAGTGCAGAATTGTCGAAGCGACAGACAGAAGCGCCCTCTGGAGATCTCTGTTGATTTTGAGAGTTTGCACATCTGTCAAACCCTTGAACCTTTCAGCGCCATACAGAACGCTGGATGAGGACTGCTGCTCCATTTCGGTTGATGCATTGGAGATTATCTTCAGAGAGAAGCCGCCATTTTACATCGCCTATCATAACTGCACTCTACGCCCTCCTTTCATTAGGCTCAATTAGACTTATAGGCGCTCAGCAGACGGAAATTGCATCCAGTAAATACACCGCCACATGCCGTACAGAGGATTTACTGGCTACCGGTTTGTCCGTACGTCTGTCTGTTCGTCTGTCTGTCTGTCTCTTTCTGTCTGTCTGTCTCGTTCGTCTGTGTCAGGCCTTTACAACAGCAGCGAATAAGGTCGATGACGCTTTGTTGTTGCGGATACGATGCTAGTTAGCACGATGAAGTTAAATGAACAAAGCTTGGTTTTGACAAAACGAGCCATACCTGGAATGCTAGACCACCTGGGAATGCGAGACCACCTGGGAATGCTAGACCACCTGGGAATGCTAGATCACCTGGGAATGCTAGATCACCTGGGAATGCTAGACCACCTGGGAATGCTAGACCACCTAGGAATACTAGACCATCTGGGAATACTAGGCCACCTGATAAATTCAGCACTTTATTTTTTGGGGTCGATTTTTGAAAACCGACGCAAGTCGTGAGGCTTACATAGGTCCTGTTTTTAGATCCCTCAAATCACATTAGTATGAGCTTCTACAAAACCGTGTAAACAGAGCTTTAACCCTACCCAGACTTACGCTCTAAAATTACCTCTACTAAGGGCTTTAGCTGCATAGGCGCCGACTTTTGCTTTTGTCTCTGGGTGCCTGGGTCCTCCCCCTCCCTTCCTCTCCAAATCTCCTTAGGTAGGTGAGTTTTAGCGGATTTTAGGAGAAAAAAATTATTTTCTTGTCAAAGATTATGAGGTTAGAAAATGTATTGGAAATCGGTGAGGACGTTCCGTTATTATTTTTTTAAATAATAAATAAATTATTTATTTATGTACGGACTGTAAAATCATGCAATGTTGGGTATTTGTGTTACATGTATTTGTACTTCTCAAGTTGTGAGATTACTTAGTTGTAAAAAATTTTAATTTAAGGTCCGAATTCTTCTGGATGCCAGGCACCCACTGAACTTTCTCTGTGGGTGCATCCGCACCCAAGGCTCCTATAAAGAAGTCGGCGCCTATGTTTAGCTGCATTATTGTAGAGATTCTAATAGAATGTATTTAGTAGGCCTATTGAGTAAATCAAAGTAACAATCGTAATCGTAATCTCCAAACGTTTGAAGTGCCATTCGAGGGTCAAGCGCGCAGGGCACCAGTAGATTCGATCACATTAGTAACATCGCAGTTTGGTGGAGTTTTTTACATTAGAATATTTTAGAATAGAAGAACATCGCTTGAATTTTATGGCTTCTGTGTAGTTTCAAACGATTTTCGAATATGCATAATATATCCTGAATCTGGAAACTGCATATTTGAAGACGTATCGATTTTTGCTTGCATTGCAAAGAGGGTTTTTAATACCGCCGAATAGTTTGTTGGTGTAACCATAGAAACGTGTTCCAACCACACCTAAGGAACCTCCTTTGCTCGTATACGCATCTTAATAAGCTTCTTATTTACACGTGCTCTGCTTCTCGTCTAATTACCTGCTAATTAGTTTTGTTGCTATGACGACGCTAAATGAAACTCCTGTAATTGGATATAAAGGAAAGAACGTGTTGACAATTCAATCACCTAAGTAAATCCGTTGATGCTTTCCTTACACAGTTACAAATGATTTTATCCTGTCTTAGTGTCAACCTAAAACCTTTCTTATAAAGGCGGCTAAAGGGGCAACTCACTATCTGGGTCTAATTGGCTGAATAAATTCCACGCTGCTGGTTCTAAAAGCCGCAGTTTTGCAACGAGAACACCCCCACTAACCAGGCATGGCTTGGTCGGTCCATCATTCTGGGAGACGGTTGCCTATTACTCTGAGAAATGAGCTTCTGGGTCTATTCTCACCCTTAACTCCATCAGCTGTTGAACATCATTCAGCATGAGAGTAGTTTTATGCTATCTGGCATGAAGTTCAACGGAGGAGTTCCTCCTGAGAAGGCGCTACGCAAATTAGATATTATGATTACAATTCCGAAGGACAGGAATGTAGCAGAGAAAAATCTTCTTCATGTTCCTGGATAATAGCATACCAACCCAGCCCCCACCTGCGAATGATGGATGATGGGTATCATTTTCAGTAGTCACCGTTCATAACAAGAAAAACCTATTTAAAGAAAGCGCAGGTACAGCGCAGGTAAATCGCAGGTACATCGCAGGTAAATCGCAGGTACATCGCAGGTAGATCGTAGGTACATAGCAGGTGTAGTGCAATTGATAAGCAAACCAGGTACGAGTTGGAGATCCAATTGCGTCACGATCGCAAATGACTGAGTTCTTACACCTCTGTTATTGAACTACGAGACTTCTCTTTCTTTACACGTGTGTGTGTGTGTGTGTGTGTGTGTGTGTGTGTGTGTGTGTGTGTGTGTGTGTGTGTGTGTGTGGCAATATGCCGATACCCGTTTCCTGTGTCTGTCTATCTGTCTGCCTGAGTATATTTTATGCCTGTATTATTCCACACGCGTATTATGTGACAGAAAGATCGCAAAGCAGTCATGAAATCCGGTTAGGCCTATCCATCATGCAACGAGTCGACACGGAATCGTAACTTGAAGATTAATATTCGCAAAATCCGCTGTTTTTTTCAAGCCAGGATTTGACAGAGGAGGAATGGATGACGGATCTTTTCGAGCAAATTGTCTGTTAGGATGCGGAAAGATTGCATTCCTCTTTACTTAAGCGAAAGAAGAAGTTTTCTCAGCATTTTCTGTACTATTGTGCAGGAAAGGACTGAAATTTATATATCGAAGGACTGCTGAAGGCGCTTCTGAAACGCCTGAATGATGTTATAATTTGAAAAGAACGAAAAACTTATCCACAGAGGAATGATGTTCGAATAACAGAAAGTCTTTATTACTGGGTTTCCGCACAAACGTATATCATCGTCCTTCGCTCTGCTGCGTCAGGCTGTCCCCCAGGCGCAATATATAAATCCAGTTGCCTAGCACCGTATGACAATGGTTTCTTGGTCTTTCTTCTCTTTCCTCTCTTCCATCTGCTTTTACAACAAGCATTCTGTTCGACCGTTGTTTACTGCGATCAGGCAGATAGTGTGCACTTCCGAGGAATTTCTCTATAGAAGACGCGCTATATATCCAATATATCCTGCATGCTTTTCCCATATTCTTCTGAATTCCTGCATCTCTTCACCCCAGTTCTCCCTCTATTCTATGTCTCTCTCTTCTTCCTAGTCCACCCTTCCTCCTGCTGTCTCTGTGTTTGCGTCCCTATGCTTCTGCTTTTTGATCTTCTCCATTATCCAGGATTCTCGAGATCTTTAATTAGACTGAAAAGCATCAACTGCACCTGCGTCGTCTTACAACGCACTCAATTCATTCACCATTTCCAGTTTTTATAACTCTTTCCACTACTTCTCCTCTCCTCCTCTTTCTACTTCACCACCATGCATTGCCTTTCCTACCGAGATTTCTTTACTACCATTCTTTATTCTTCTTTTTCTCGGCCTCCGTATTCTCATCTGTCATCTGCAATACCTTTCAACCTATCATCTTCTCTTATTTGTCCCTTCTTTGCCCCTTTCTATTGATTCTTCTTCTTTTACTCCTCTCATTCCTCCTTTACTCAGGCCTTCTTTATTCCTCTAAGTCCTTCATTGCCTCCGTCGTTCTCTTACTCAACATTCTCAACATACAAGAAATTAATAGATGCCACATAAGTATGAAATTGCATTGAGATAGAATCCGAGGAGCCATCTAGAAGGCGTATATAAACTCCGATTACTGTGTGTTTTGTTGTGGACTTGTAGGGCGTGCCTTGCGAATATTCCGTTTGGTGAAGTTGCTCAGTCTCTTGCGGCTCTTGCGTCTGTCGCGTCTGGTTCGCTACGTCAGTCAGTGGGAAGAGGTAGGCACCCAACTACGTCATCGATATACTCGTATGTGTTTATTGGGAAAACTAATTGAAGACCGTATACCTTAAAACGTCGGTGCTTTCAGAATTAGAAAATTGTTGCAAAAGGCATGTGTACGCAACTACGCATTTGAAAAAAGGTGTAATAATAATAACTACAAAGCATACGTGTAGGTGTGACTGAATTTTGTTCTGGATATTGTTTTTAGTTTTGGACTGTATTTTTTGTTTTTGTTTTCTAAGTCATAAGTCATCTATGACTTTCGTACTCTGCTTTTAAGAACATTCATGTCTACTGCTTATCTACATATTACCCTCCTTTGCTGTTTACTTCTTTAAAAATGATTCTTCTTAATAATAGCTACCAACATTTCGATGCCAAGCTATGAAGGGTAACAGAGTAGGCCAACTACACCTGAAATGCTGAAGGCATTTGAAAAGTTTGCAGAAACAACTTCTCAGAACTCAGACATGGAAAGGCAACAAAACTATATTTAGAAACTCATTAAAGAAAGTAATAATTGCATTTTGTGAATTTGACGGGTGCGGTGATGGTTTACATTCAGATCCTTTTGATAAAATTAATGACATTTCACAAGACATTTCCCGTTCCTCTGCTGTCTTCAATTCGAGTGTAGGACATTAACCCCCCCGGACAAAAGCCCCCCCGGACAAAAGCCCCCCCGGACAAAAGCCCCCCAGGACAGAAACCCCCCCGGGGTAGGACAAAATCCCCCCGGCTAGGAAATAATAACCTATATTTCACACATATACAGGGTGGGCCATTAAAAATGAGAACATCACGTATAATCGTGTTTAATAGAATATCAAATTGTGTTTTGAGTAAATCGTAAACACCTAAATTATCCTACGATGTACTTTCTTACCAAATCAAGCCATAAGTCAGTTTTTCGTCAACTTCCGGTCGCCATCTTTATTGTGAAGCAAGATTTACAACTTACAGCGTACAAACGCGTGATGGGGGAAGGTGATAAACGAAGGCTGCAAATTAAAACGCCTGCAACGACGTCAGCAGCTACTTGAAATGTTGCCTAACGAGAGAAGTGTACGAAGCATTTGGTTCACATATGAAAAGACATTTACAGTTGCCACACCAGTTAATTCTCAATATGATCGTATATAAACCAATTCTGATGCAAGACAGAAAAAGCAAATTCCAGCAACAAGAGTCGTACGTGAACGTGACCATTTCATAATGCGGTTTCCGTCGGTGTGTCTCGGATGGGAAAAACACAATGCAAATGTATTTTTTTTAACCCGGAGCCAAAGTAAACACGATCACGTTTTAGAAAAAGGCTTACTTCCTAATATTCGAGCAGGATGTAATAGTTACAATTGGACATTGTAACAGGACGGAACTCCTTCATTCACATAAAAAAAACACTATCACCTTCATCGAACCAGATATATTATGACCGATGGTCCTATTAGCGATAGCCCAGGCCTAAACCCGGTAGACTATGCTATTTGGGATGCCCTCCAACAAAAGTCTACCTTCGTGGTAAATTTACAACAATAGAACAACTGAAATTGGCCATTGTTGAGGAGTGACGAAAAATGTTCAAGCGATTTATAGACTGGAGCATTAACGAGTGGCGCAGACGTTTAGAAGAAAAATGTCGAGAACCGAGGCGGACATATGAAATATAATTTATAATTTCTTTGAAATTAACATTTAGCAACAAATTACTTGCATTTTAACGAGAAAAAATATAGTAGTTAAATAAATAATTCAGATTGAACGCGATGTTCTCATTTTTAATGGCCCACCCTGTATATCAAACATACATATATACATACACGCATAAAATACATATATACATACAAACATATATATAAATGCATAATATACATATATACATATATACCTACATATATACATGCATATATACATACATAAATACATACATACACCTCAACATAAGTCGGAATATATTTCAATTTGTTTAATAAGAAGAAATATATATTTACAGTTTGTTTAATTCGAAGAATGATTACAGACCAACGTAAAAGTTTATAAGACTATAATGGTCCAAAATTTGTTCCTTTCATTCGTTAACATGACGCTAACAAGGGTGCGGGAGACGGCTTGTAACTGCTTGGCGCTGTGCCTGACCCGCTTTTTGGGGAGCGGACCTCGCGAATCCTGACATTAACAAGCCTTAAGTTAAGAACTAGGCGACTAACAAGTCTTATTTTACACCTGAATGACACTAACAAGTCTTTAGTCTATACGTTTACATCATTAACAAGCTGACACGACTCACGAGGGCAACAGGGCTATTAAAGTTTCTCAATTAAATGTAGATATAGGCTTATAACACAGAGGGGGGTTTCTGTCCGGGGGGGCTTTTGTCCTAGCTGAAATCGGGGGGGTTTCTGTCCGGGGGGCTTTTGTCCGGGGGGTTTTTGTCCGGGGGGGCTTTTGTCCGGGGGGGATAATGTCCGTTCCCCCTTCAATTCTCCTAGTAAGCTGTGATACTGATAAGCTCTGCACATCCAAACATTTCACTGACTTATTCGGCACTATATATTTTATGCGATTACACTTCCTTCTCCTGACCTAGGCCTATTAAATCGACGATCATACAGGCGTCATTATCACCAAGAGATCTGTATTTAATACGCCATGCTTTACGATTTGATCCATTTATAACCATAAATCGCAGAAAATCGCAAAAATCAGCATTCCGCTTCAATTTAACTTTCTAAAATAAACCCTGATCGTATTTATAAAACCTGATCGTATTTGTGCCTTTAGGAATGCTGGTCTCCGCGCTGATTCATGTCTCTGGATGCATGATTGTTGTTGTTTCTCTGGTTCTGCCTGTATTCTTGTCTGTCTGTCTGTCTGTCCGTCCGTCCGTCCATCCATCCATCCATCCATCCATCCATCCATCCACCACTACCCACCCACCCACTCAAAACTCACCCACCCACCCACCCACCGACCCACCGACCCACCCACCCACCCACCGACCCATCCATCCATCCATCCATCCATCCATCCATCCATCCATCCATCCATCCATCCATCCATCCATCCATCCATCCATCCATCCATCCATCCATCCATCCATCCATCCATCCATCCATCCATCCATCCATCCATCCATCCATCCATCCATCCATCCATCCATCCATCCATCTATCTATCTATCTATCTCATTCTTTACGTGGTAACTCTGAGCCTCAATTTCCAGACGCAGACTCAGCCGCCAATCTTGCCTCTCCGGATGCTGACATCTCCATCAGCTCCGTTAATCTACGTTGCTGCTGATCGCCTATTGACTGCGGTCATTCTTCTAAAATTAGCAACGTTGAGGATCCTACTCCCCTAGAATTTATAATGGGGTTAGATATAGAAATCATGCCTTACCTACGCAAGAAAATTTCACACACCAACGCACGAACATTAATTCGCTGATTCTTCTATGCACTTTTGAGTCCACTCGTCCATCCATCCATCAATCAATCCATCCATCAATCAATCCATTCATAAGTCCATCCATCCATCAGTCAATCAGTCTATTCCTCAATCTTTCCTTGTAGTCAACCAATCACTGCATTTATTCAAGCGCTCCTCGATCAATGATATGATTTGTTAAATAATTCATGAAGTCATCAATCTATTAATTCACGAATTAATGAATAAATTACCGGAGAACTGCGCTGTATATCAATCTATCTATTGTATTATTATTGCTTAGTCAATGTGAAGTGATTTTGAATTTCATCTGTGGATGTCGTTTTATTGCTGCCTCTGTCTTCGCCATGACAAGGATATTGGGCAGGTCCGTCAATGTATACAATGATTCTAACCTCTTACTTTGAGAATCCTCATATGACTCTTTATTAGCAATATAACATATCCTGTTGTTTAGTTATTGTGCACGTTTAGGTTATGCTTCGTAGTCCGAGCTTTGAAGAATTTTTTATCTAGACCTAGAACAGACAAGAACTGATGTTAATTGCACATACGAAGTGATAATGTAACAGTCATAGATCAAGGAAGCATGTCGCACAAGTTACAAGGGTCAGAGTACTCAATGGTCATAACGAATTGTAAAATTCGGTGTTAGGAAAGTTTAGCTTACTTATATGGGTGTAACAGAAGAAAACGCTGACCGGTGTAAGCCTAATTTTTTGGTTCCTTGGGTAAGAATTCACAATCGGGGAGTAAAATTTTGAGTCAAATGGAATTCAAACTATTGTTTAGTTGTGATAGAAGATAAACAATGACTGGGTTTTCCGCTGTAGCAACCATTGGTTGGATGTATGCGAGCAGGCGCTTGACTTCTTATTTTACAATTTTGTTTTAGACTAGCCTAGTGTTAAGGCGTGCCTTAGTTGTAGTGTCTGTGTGCTGAACACAGACACTACAACTGACGAGAGTGTACTAAAAGTGACTGGGAAACTAGTGCAGATCGTCTTCAAGTGTTAAACAGGTCCCTTTAGTTGGTCCTTTCAGTTTTATCAAAACACGCATGCATGCATGAATTTCCGTGCGTCTGTTTGTCTCCACCGTATGTCTACATACGTGTCTTCTATTTCCCTGTTGCAAGTCTGTGCCTAGGTAGATCTAAATACAGTTATGTCTACTATTTGCGTGTTTGGTAGAGAACTCAGTTTTTGTATTCGCAGTTGATTGTTTTTTTGGGTCATCATCCTGTCAACAATTTCCATGTCATGTTCTTCATTGGCTTAATAGTCTTCGCATATATCATTTTGACGAAGATGGTGACGATGGAAGTTTAGAACGCAATAATCATTGATAATGATGATGATGACGATGATGATTAGTATGATAGTGATGTTGGTGATGATATTGATTATGTGACACCGCCGCTGAAATATGCTGCTGTTTCTGACGACGCTGATGGTGGCAATGATTGGAATGATGATGATGATGATGAATGATTGAATGTTATAGAATTATGATTCTAACTACATAAACAGTTGAAAGCTAGCAATTGTTCTCTACTATACTGTTACGCTAATTCCAATAAGTTCCGATGCAGCTTCTTATTTGGTCATAGCGTACGACCCATGCACCTCTGTACGTGTGACGCCGGTTCGCATACCGATGATGGCTTATATAAGAGATTTTAATTTCGGGCTGGCACGGTCCGTACACGTGGACCTTAAATGGCGTGGCACCCATTCAAACGGGCAGTGGTGGTGAAGGATCTCAGTCGATCAATTCATTGAAAAATTAACAGGGTCGAGGCCATACGGTCGCTATAGAAAAACGCGTACATTTACATTTACTTAGTCGTACTATTTGTCTATACGGCCATCGGTTTCTCTTTGATCAGACTCCTGTGATCACGTATTAATGTCTGCATGAATATCGACAATCCCTTGCATCTCTGTGATATCGACAAAGACAGACTTTTCGTCCTACGTTCATCTATAATTCTATTATGTTCGTTCATGCATTCTGCTTCTTTAGTGAAAAATCACATCGCTATATACAAGTTCCGACACACTTCGTGTCGGCGACAAATCTGCCGTGCATCATACGTGTATATGACTAAGCAGTGCGTCCTCTATGCTTTCCGCTCCATATTTTAAGCCTTGGCGAAGAAAATGAGATTTTTAAAACATCATACCCATGGCTGCCTTTCGGGGTGGGTGACAAAATTAGCTCATCTGCTTCTTCTATATTTCCTGATAGATTTAGAATGACGATGTTAAACGATTCCAAAGACATAATCCGAAACAAATTGAAAATCAATCTTGGTCCTTGCGTCTTAACCAAGGCCATCAAGTCTCCCGGAAGTTATTGTTATTGTTCAATACAAGATCATTGTTTGTCGTTGCTTCACCTGAGAGTTTATATCGAACACTGTTGCGGTACATGAATAGAACAGTTCGAGTAATTGTTAAAAGAATTCATAGCGTAAATACAAGCAAAAAATAAATTATATCGACAAGCATGATCAATCAATCAATCATGGAATTTATGTAGCGCCTCTTCAAGGGTTCTACTCAAAGGCACTCCCAAGCCCGGCCTGATCAAACAGAAAAGTCTTCAATAGAGCGTAAAAAGAAGACGGGTGAGTACGAGGAGATAGGCGAAGGAGAGATGAATAACTAGGTAAAGGTACAATTACATTGATTGACAAGATACGTTTAAGCATCTATACATATAATATCCATATAGCGTGTGTCTGTTGGAGGACGCTACGTCACAAACGGTTTCTGGAATCTATTGTGAAACAGAAACCGTTTGTGACGTCAGTACTGCCGTCTTGACGACGGCGATCAGAGCATTTTAACCAACGACATAATTATATAGGCCTCCACTGCCGTCATAATATGACGGGCAAATACTCTAGTTCTTTTATATTTAACAACGGGGAGCAAAGAGAATACGACTAAATGTGACTTAGATGCGCCACCTATAGTTGTTTAAGTGCTGTTACAATATTTGAATAATAAAATCATTGGATTGATGGTTTTAAATGAATACTCTGAACAGACATAGGAACAAATCGATGAATCCTAAACATTCCAGCGTGGAGGGATGATCGTAAATATGCGCTGATTCGAAAACAAATTAAGAGGCCCAGTATATAGGCCTAAGAAGGTGCGCCGAGGGCATTTATTATATGCGCTTATTGTATTATGAACTGAATTATAGATCTATGCTACAGCATAATTATATTTCCTACACGCCATGTATAATTGGGAATATTTATAAATTGCAATGTGCAGTTGTACTCGCTGGCTAATTGGCTTATTCCGTCCAAACCTAGTCCCTTTACTCGACGCATTCCTACTATAGAAACTCCTTGATGCACTTAGGCTATGCTTTGGCCTTTATCTCTTGAGATTTTTCTTTCTCGTCGATATCATCCTCGTTCTTACCGTTCTTCAAGTCTTTAATTGCATTATCGACCATATACCCGTTATAAGCGCATTTTATCACAGACCGGAATCTTTAGCTCTGTTTCTTCACTCAGCCTTCCTTAGTTCACTTTTTCTTTTCCTCTTTTTTCTTTCTTCGCTTCCCCACCTTCCATCAATTTGGTCTTGTTAGTCTGCAACATAAACCCAAGGGAGTGGCCTCAAAGAGATGGAGCAACGACTGAATATCAATGTTCAGTTGCTGCCTGCCTTGCAGCCTGAAAATATATTTATGTCAAGTGCTAGAAACTGAAGGAACGGCGATCCGAGCGATGTTATACTGAAACTATAGTTATATTACCTCGTTTAAAGTAAAAAAACAATCTTTTTAAAAAGTAAGAACAGAATCAGTCAATATATCAATGAATGAAGACCGACCTTTAAGAAAATTAAGGACACTAGCTGAAGAACGTAAAGACTAGAACGATCGAGTCTTCCCTTCCGAGAACTAAAGAAATTGTCATCTACAGGGACTCCACTTTCATAGAAAACACCAACTGATTGTCCCATGTAAAGTAACGCAATGGCGAATTTCTCGCATGTTCTGTAATCAACTATCCTCAATGTCGATGTTTAAGTCATCGTCCGTTTGGCCGTGATGCAGACACGACAGGACGACCTTTCCTCAAGGTCATGTAAATTCACTGGCGGATTTACAAGTTTATTAAGGAAAGAGGACGAGTCAGCAAGGTCGTACTTAACTTCGTCGAAATATCTTCCACGATCTGGTTTAGTCCTTTGTCTAGGCCTACGCATCTCATTTCCAGCAATTTCTTACGACCTTCTTTGGCTCAGTTGTGTGCTCATAACTAAAGTGCTATGAACAACTTTGATTATCCTTTCTTAGTTCATCCGTCTAGAGCTTCATCAGGTTTTAATGACTCTCTCTGGAATTTCATAAGTTCTTACTCGCCAGATTTTTATTACCTTCTTCAGCGCGTTTGATTGTTTATGACCTTCTTTTAACAGTCGACCCTTGCCAAAACCAGTTCGTTGCTCTGCTCAACGTTGTGCCACTCCCGAAATAAAAGAAGGGCATGACCGAACCTTTTCCTGGATCCGTCTTTACGTAGCTGCTCGACCTAACTGTGGGTCTGACACGACGCTCCGGGGATCAACTGCCCGACCAAATGCTGATAGACTTACGCAATATAATTTTTTTCAGTCACTGTATAGTATATACCTACCTAATAGTATATACCTACCTAACGATCGATTAGAAGCGGCAAATTATACACAACTTACTTCTTAAAGAAGACTGAATATAAAAGATGACCTGATATAATTGACCTCAGGACGAAAATTAGGTTTCTTTAATCATCTATGCAAGATAAATTACGACAGAAAGATCAAAAGAAAGAAGATGGGAATTATGGACGAGAAGAGAATAAGACATTCCACAGAGTATAAGCCAACGACAGAGAATGCAGGTGCCAAAACAAAGGCCAGCAACTTGACACTGGCAGCAGGCGACAGAGACGCGCTCAGCGCAACAATTAAAAGTTCAGTGGCCACTAGACACCTGAGTGACTTTCAGCCGTTGGAAGTAGATGCCGATCGGTTTATATTGGTTAATGACTTAAGCAATTAAACCTATTACATGCTGTTTGTCTTATTAAATATATCCCTGTAGACTAAAATATCGTTGGCTAATGACGACACAGCGTTCAACCATCTGTAACCGAGTCCTTAGGTTCGGCACGCCGCCCTTTGCACTGTTTCCGTCTTCCTGGAAATTTGGAGCCTTTTTCAAGAAGAACACAGTAGACAAATTGGATTTTCTTTCGATTGATTACTTCGGCTTTAGATATCGGCCAGTCTTAATCAATCCTGGATGGCAATATCATATATATATATATCTATATATGATATCTGTTTGCATCTGGACATTTATATACCGCCTTTTAAGAACGCAATATCTTCATACAGCTGTTTGTTAAGCCATTGTTCGACACGAGGAAGGTCAGTTAACAGAATAGATATATTGACAATATATTGACCAACGTAGAATTTAACGGAGGGATTTCTGTTGAAGCAGCACCAAATAACTTGCCACTTACATTACATTAGAAAACTCAAATGAGTTACAAAGACGGTCTGCGCCCATTATAGGAACAATATCAACCAACAGATTTCTGGAAAAGGCCATAGATGCGGAAACAGTTTGGAAAAAAAATAGCATCGAATGGCTTGCGAGAGTGCTGACACCGTCTGCCACTGTTACTGGTCTCATTTGACGAAGCGAAAGGCGGACCTCCCCTCCTCTTCATCTTCCTCCTTCTGCTTTCTTCCTCCTCCTCCTCCTTCTCCTCCTCCTCCTCTATTTCTCCTCCTCCTCCTCTATTTTCTCCTCCTCCTCCTACTTTCCTCCTACTCCTCATCCTCCTTTCATATCTCCTCTTTGTGCTAATATCAGCACGGTAAGAGTGCACTGATTAGCTGGTCGATGAGATACTCAAACCCGGTGTGCGTGTCAAAAACCATGTCCATTAGCATCGAGGTGATTGTCATAGCAACGAATGCGGCTTAGCTAGATGCGGAAACTCGAGGCGCCCTTTCATTGCTCATTTTAATACCCGTCTCAAATTTCAATGACTGTTAGTCCCTCGTTCGGTTGTCTGGGTAGTCGGCAGCCTCGTCTGACGATCTATCGGTAAGCCGGTTATTCGGTTCAACAGGCCGGTACTCGGTAGGTTACAGGTAGTTGGTCGCTCATCCAATGAGCCAGCTGCAAGCTAAGCAAGCAAGATACTAATTATCAATTAGGTGTAACTGTTAAATTTATAAGACAGAGCCCTCCTATCTATTCCATAGGCTTTCGGCGACTATTTAACGAAGAAACGTAGGCCATCGGCTTTTTAGAACTTTACCATCATGCCGTGAGCCCCAATGAGATGGCGCTCCAGATTATCAATTTTATCAATTTCATATCAATTTTATAGTGTGCGACCAGCTACTGCTTTAAGCCCACCCTACTAGCATGATTAGTACGGCATTATAAACATGTCGACAAGTGCAAAAATAAATAAGTCAGTCTGTAAGTTGTTTGTGACGATCAACTGACTGGACTTGAGCAAAGTAGTATTTTTGTGGCTGACCTATATATTGATAGCGGAATTGCTTGTAATGATTTCCTCCTAATTTCGTGACTTCTCGCTGATGCTATTAAAGACGCCGACAGCAACGGCGCTGATGGAGTGGGATTGAGGCTGAGGTCCACTCCTCAGTGAAGGGGCAAGAGGAAAAGTGGAAAGGAAAAGGACAAGGAGGAGAAGGAGGAGGAGGACATTGAGAAGGGAATCAGATGGAGATAAAGCAGGAGGAGAAGGAGCGTGAAGAATAAGAAGAGGGGGATCGGGAGAAGACGGGGGAAGAAGGTGAAAAGATGATGAAGTGGAGGACAAGGAGAAGAAGGAGGACGACACCTTCAGTCAGTCGTCACGTCTCGCAGTAGTGGTTGCTCTCTGCACTTTACCTATTAAGAAAGGCTACACTATCGAAACTATTGTGTAGCATCGAATATTGATGTCTAGATATGTCGAAGACCTATTTATTCTGTCTAGTGTTAGACTCTAGTTTACCCTGCACGAGATTTAGCCCAAGCATCGCTACAGAAAACGAATGGATTTAACTGTGCTTCCAGACAATTTGCTCTGCTGCTATATTATGTATGTAGGTTCAATAATAACGTGTTCCACTGCTAGACAATCCATGTTTTACAAGTGCATGATACGATAATTCTAGTGTCAGACAATGATACTGTTATAGATAACTGGTACTTTACAAGTGCATATTCGTTGTCTGCCGTTTCTAAACGTAACTTGGGAAGGCGTGTATATAATAGACGCCCCAATCTCACTGCGAAGCGACTTGATGCCGACGGCGCTCAATGAAAGTAAGAGTCACGGAGTCTGTGTGCAATCGGGTCGTAGTTTATGAGGTCATATTCCTAACAGTGGCCGTTTATCGCCTCCCCAAGGCTAGCAGCAGGAATTTCGAGGCGCTCCTTTCTTCCGTCTCTCTTCGTCTCTGCTTCGTTCTCTGCCGGCGGCTGACAACCAATTCGTCCGCCTTTATTGATCTCGACGTGCACCGGTCGATGAGTAAGAAAGTAAACGTCTTAGCTGATCGCTTGGTTCCGCGGTGCGATGACTACATTGATGTAAGGTAGCAAGTATTCAAGAAAATAAAATCCTTTTACTGCTTTATACGTTTGCATTTCAACTTGAGGTGTTCTGCTGTAGAATCCTCAGCTGTCCTTGCTATGATCTAAAACCTGTAATGCAATGTCCGATGTTAATTATAATTACAACTGCTGTATTCAGATGCTAACCGGTAGGTTAGAGCGCTCACCATGTAATGCGGAGAGTACAGGTTTAAGCCACTCCCCAGACGGTTGCTGAATGAAGGCCCTTCTTTGAACATCAAACGAAAGGACTTCTTTAATTCGCAGCTCAAGGGTTTCACAGCCTTTTCACCGCCGCCTGAAGTCCACTCGTTGTAGCGCGTGCACTCAAAATCTTCTGCACTTCGCCTGACTATAAGAATCGCATTAATGGCGTCGAGCAAATGCGTCGAATCCTAGAGAATACATAGATCTACTTGTTTATACCTAATTGCATAGGTCTACTTATTTAGGCCTACTAAGCACGGCAAAAGCAAAAATTTTCAGTGGTGCAATCACTGGCGTAAACTTGTCCAAAATATGGGGGGATTTGGTTATTTATTCTACACTTGTTGTATTGGGTGTACAGTCCATCTCAATTATTGGGGGAGGTGCCCCGGTTCCCCCCAGAGTCTACGCCTATGGGTACAATGAATTCAGGAAAATGCTTCAAATATCGAAACGAATCGCTCTAGGCCATAACTTGTGAATACTGCATCTCTGGACAACCCCTCTGACACGAAGCAGCGCTCGTGAACAAGCACATGCCCTGCGCTCTGCTTTCGAGTAGCGCTTTAGATATTTTAAGTTTACGATTACGATTGGATTGCTACAAGGGCACAATAGAAGTTAAGAGATTATTTTAATGTTTTAATCTTGCGTTAAACCACTAATTGAAGTTCCTAAACGGAAGCAACATTCTCTTCTAAATCCTGATCAGCACCCGAGTCATCTCCGGTGGAGAGACCTCGATCAAGGCCCTGCCAGCATGTCCAAAATGCAGCCCATATCGGACCCATATTCCCAAATAGGGGCATGCACAGAGCCCATGTGGGTCCTGTCTAATGTCCATGGAAAGAGCCCATGTGGGTCCTGTCTAATGTCCATGGAAAAAGCCCATGTGGGTCCTGTCTAATGTCCATGGAAAAATACGCGTATAGTATGACTACTTGTTATCTCGCAACAAATCTTCATAATAATAACGAAAAGAAAAATTTACTATAAAAAATTATGTGTTAAAACTGTCCTAAAACGCACTTCGTTAGATCAGTGAAATAACAATACGTGCAGCACATCGGTAA
Organism: Allolobophora icterica; assembly: GCA_963556255.1. Classification (NCBI taxonomy): domain Eukaryota; kingdom Metazoa; phylum Annelida; class Clitellata; order Crassiclitellata; family Lumbricidae; genus Allolobophora; species Allolobophora icterica. The sequence goes on along the minus strand of OY744608.1, from coordinate 30,205,246 downwards.
ATAAATGGCGCTATATTAAGCGTCTTGATACCTACATATACGTATGTATGTATGTGTTATGTATACCTACATAGACATACGTACGGTTATCATTGTTATTCCATGATAATACATAATGCTATAAATCTAACATTTTAAGCTTGTACCACAAAACAAAACACTAGGCCTATTATAATCATTGCGTTAATAAAAAATATATAACATGAAGTAAGGGGACTGGTAGTATAGTAATAGTTGGAGTAAAAACTTTGAAAAGCGCTATCCAACGTATCTAAGCAAGTGCAGCTTACGGTGGCAGAAACTACACGCTGAACAGTTAGTGAAAGAAGTGCGTATAGGCCTACTTTCCTAGATTCCCATGCCACACAGTATAGGCTACGATGCGCTCCAGTTGATGTAGGCCTACGGAATAGAGGCCCCTGCATATTCCAACTCAGCTAACTCTCTCGCCGTCTCTCCGGGGTCAATATAGTATACAAATTGTACTTGTATATACAATCTACATATATACATGCATACATACATACATGCATGCATACAAATATATACACATAATTATTATCGCGTAGGCCTATATGCATACATTACATTATATTACATAATAGATTACATACATTGCATATGTCTGTGTGTGTGTGTGTGTGTGTGTGTGTGTGTGTGTGTGTGTGTGTGTGTGTGTGTGTGTGTGTGTGTGTGTGCATGCATGTGTAGGTGTGTTGCTTACGAGTGTATAGAACAATTAGTCTTGCTGCCAGGTATAGGCCTATGCCGTATAGTGAAGCAGATATTTTCTGTGGTTGTGTTTATAATTGGCGAGTATCTTTCTCTTTGTTTCTTTCTCTTGTTCCGTGTGTCTTCAGTTCCTGAGCGTCGCAGGAATGTTCATGCGGATCTTCAACCTCATAGCCATGATGCTTCTCATTGGACACTGGAACGGATGCCTCCAGTTCCTCGTTCCGATGCTCCAAGACTTTCCGCCGAATACCTGGGTCTCCATTAACGAGCTTCAGGTAAACATACACGCCTTTCGAAGTCTACAGAAGTAGTGTGCTTGCGTCATTCAATAGAGAGGGATTGGAAGAGAACCGAGGCAATAATAAGATATTTTGGTATTAGTTCAGAGGCGGAACACTTCTTCCAGCGTTACCGTAATCAATACAGAAGAAACAAAGGCAACAGAAGCAGAAAGTCCAGCTAAGCTGCAGGGTAATCGTAATTCCACGGAGATGCCAAGAATGTCTGGATAATTCCTGAAATGTTCAGGTACAATGTAATTTGCCCCATAAAACTGAACAAGCCTTTAGGCAACTGTTATGAAATGAAGCCCCTTAAAATATAGGCCAAGCAGACTAGTGCTGTGTTATCGGTCGACACGTGCAGACCTCTAAGCCACATTTTAATTAAATACAATTAATCAACGTGACCTAACTGTAACGTGGTTGTTCTTGGTACGTCGATCGAATATACTGTCCTGGTCGTCGCTCGTGCGGCTTCTTAGTTTGACACCTGAGATCGCAGATAGCGTTGCCCGACTAATGTTCATATTAATTAAGGCGAACCTTCTAAGACACAAGCTCCTTTCGTATGTCGCCTTTGTATCCATGTATGTAATTGCAAATGTAATCGAGCATTGTTCTGAACTCAGCAGGAGAAGCAGGAAGAGAAAAATGGAACAGAGGCGCAGTCTTAAGCAACTTAGTCTGAGGACTTACAAACTTCCACTTTGTCTTCCTCACAACTCTTATCGCAGCGGCACAGTAGGCCTATGTGTCAACCTTCATGCAGTGGAGTTCGGAGTTGTGAGCGAGACAAAGTGCTAGTCTCCTAATCAGTCCAATCAAGCGGATTTGCGATTATAGGCTATTATTGACTGTCTGCATATGATTAAGTAAGTAAGTACGTACTACGTAAACAAGTAAATATGCGTCACGCTACGGGCGCCCCTGCTCCAATCCAACTAAGACCAATTACATTCTAAACACAACTCGGTTTTAATCCTCAATAAGGGTCAAATAAAGCCTACCTTAGTCATCGTCTGACTGGTGCTGGCATAGGCGTAATTTGTGGGAGGTACGAGGGGTTCCCGTACCCCCACTTTTGGACTGGGTACCGTACCCCGCTATTTGAACAATGCCAATCAATAGTTTATTATTGTGCCTTCCCAGAGATCGCAGTATCGGCCTCGCTTCGTGTATGTAAGATATTTGGTACTCCCACATTTTAGACCAGTTAGGTCCTCTTGGCCCCCTTGGCGCTGGTCTAACTTACGATTGGCTAATTAACTGTTGACGACTGTAGCGGGTTCACTGGACGGAGCAGTACACGTGGGCGCTGTTCAAGGCCCTGTCGCACATGCTGAGCATCGGCTACGGTCGCTATCCACCTCAGAGTCTGACGGACGTCTGGCTGACCATGATCAGCATGCTCAGTGGCGCCATCTGCTATGCGCTGATCGTCGGACACACGACGGCCATCATCCAGTCGTTCGACACTTCGAAGAGACTCTACAGAGAAAAGGTATGTCTAGTTGGCCAGTCACTCTGGAATCTAGAGTCTAGACACTGCAGGCACTGGAGCGACATTTTTGTCAGCTTAATTTTAACTATAGGTCGAAACAGTAGCAAAACATTCATTCAATCAATCAATTAATTAATCAATCAAGCAATCATTGAGCAGCTTTACCTAGGATCGCATGTAATGTGTACAAAGCTACACTGCTAGGGTATATAGGCGTAATTTGTGGGGGTACGAGGGGTACCTGTACCCCCCCACTTTTTGAACAATGTTAATCAATATTTTATTATTGTGCCTTCCCAGAGATCGCAGCCTCCGCCTTGCTTTGTGTAGGCTATATAAGATTATTGGTACCCCCCACTTTTTAGACCAAAGTAACGCCTCTGCTAGGGTATGCCATTTTCGACCCATGCTATAGGTTTTGGGCAGTTAACTTCATTGTAGTCTGATAGTTGACTCATAACCGTAGCGCTTACTGTTCATCATCTAACAAACTTACAGTTTAAAATGACGTTATATGGTAGCAACTGGTGATATAGATATTCATAAAAAATATTTATGTGTTTCAGTCTTCCAGTTCTTTCAGGCAGCATGCAGTCCTAAATCCTTATATGTCTTCCGTCGTGAGTAGGCAGACTATCTAGATGTGTGACCTCCTGTAGATCGCGTTGTAAAACATGTACTTCTGATCAATGTGTGAAACCGTTTTATTTCCTCGAGGCTGAGCATAGGCGTAATTTGTGGGGGGTACGAGGGGTACCCGTACCCCCACTTTTTGGACTGGAGGGTACCGTACCCCCACTTTTTGAACAATGCCAATCAATATTTTATTATAGTGCCTTCCCAGAGATCGCAGTTTCAGCCTTGCTTCGTGTATGTAAGAAATTGGTACCCCCCCACTTCTCAGACCAAAGGCTGGGTATGGAACGCTCCCAAATAGATCCATTCCAGAGACGCCATATAAAATTTACTAAAATAATGAGTAAATGAATCGTTGACTGCTTGATTGAATACATCCGTCAATAGTCGCCCACTAAGTTCCGCCATTATTCTTCTGATCTGACATTAATTTAGCAATCTGTTCCCTAGGGTCTACTGGATGTCGCTTAGCACTTAATTAATCTTCCAATTTCTGTCCTCCTACAGATCCAATGTTTAAATATCTCCTTGGTAAATGTTATGTAACACTGTTATTGACTCAAGTCTTATATGTTCCATTAGCGACCATCAGCTGTCGCAGTGCACTTAGGCCTACTGAACCGAAGGATCAACTGCGTTTAATTTTTCAGGAATAGCCCCCTACTCATTTCTGCATAAAAGCAATTAGGCCCATATAATACATGGAAACAAAACTAATTAGGCCCACATAAATCTTACAACTACGATTCGACCATATGTACATGTCGTAGTAGAAGAATAAAATATAACAGAACAGCCCTTATCATCGCCATACAACAGTCAGTTTGCAATTAGTAACGAACATCAATATTTGGTGTCGAAGGTTTCTTGAATTGGTACGGATTAGCCTATTGGTACGGATTAGCCTATTGGTGCGGATTAACCTATTGGTACGGATTAGCATATTGGCATGGATTAGCCTACGTGACACAGTGATACTGTTGCAATAATATTTTAAATTATACTGTGGATGAAGTCAATGTTGCAGTGGTTGCCGTGTGATGTGCGGTCTTGTGAGTGATGCTCTTCTCGTAGTTGTAAGGCTGTATCGTTGTAACGTGCTTCAGTTCAAACAAGTGGAGGAGTACATGATCTATCGAAAGTTACCTCGCAACCTTCGCCAAAGAATCACCGATTACTACGAGCATCGCTATCAGGGAAAGATGTTCGACGAAGTCAGCATCCTAGGAGAGCTGAACGAATGCCTCAAGGAGGTCAGTTCCACTGATCGATCGATCATGCAACCGATCATTAGATTGTAAAACCATTCAATGGAAGGTAAGGCAAGAGAAGGTAAGGCAAGAGAAGTTGAGGTAAATCAAACAAAGATAAGATAATGAGCTGTAAGGAAGTTTAGGTAAGGTAAAGCAAGACAAGGTTAAGTAGGGCTGGTTATCATAATCTATTAACTACACGCCCCTGTGAACATTTAGTCCTCAGAGACGGCACGTGGTCCAGAGCTTGAGCGACCTGACTTTTGGCTGAAGCTCAACCATGACATCATTCCAGCAAATATACAACCATTCCTTCAGCTCACACAGCTTTACAAGGAGCTTCCGTTTGCAAGCATAGCCTACATTTGTCACCCGGTGCTGTGCCTCTATCACGGTAGATGTATCCCGCAAAGTAACAATAGTAGCACATTGGCAAGGAGCACATACAAAAAAATTTCCTGTTATTATCGCTTTACCTTTTATCTTACATTACATTAACGGCGACGCTTGTTTTGAAAACGACTAATAAGCCTACCCGGTACTTGCACTGCACTGTGGGCGTAGTTTCAAAAGAAATGGCGTCATTTGCAACTCTGTATGGTTGGGCTTTGCATGGGTGTGGAAGCCGGACACATCACTTTTCTAGCTATCCGAGCAGTTTATGCTAATTTTTCTAACTTATGAATATTTTGATGCTAATGAAATTTAAAATCATTTAGGCTTCTATACAGAAAGCGCCTATTATTAGTTTTTTAAAGCTGAAATATATGGAAATTCCTTATTACAATTAAACAGTTACAACTAAGAAGCTCGTTGAAGTACAACAATTGTTTCGTCACCATCGCTGTCTTAGGAGATCGTCAATTACAACTGTCGGGCTCTTGTCGCGTCCGTTCCCTTCTTCACGCACGCCGATCCGAACTTCGTGTCCGAAGTCGTCTGTAAATTGCACTATGAAGTCTTTCAGCCGGGAGATTATATCATCAAAGAGGGCACCATAGGAACAAAGATGTACTTCATACAAGAGGGCATCGTCGATATCGTTACGAAGAACGGAGAGGTCGCCACTAGCCTTTCGGACGGCTCATACTTCGGAGGTACGGATCAAAACTATTATTTCAGCCACTCAGCCAAAAAAGCCGATACACGATGAGCTAGTAAATATGTATAAACAGAACCTCTGCTGTAGCAAGCAACTTGAAGCAAGAATGCTAAACCTAAAAGCAAGGCTAAAAACTCGCAGAAACATCGTAACACGGGAAACATATTCAGATAATTTTGTCTCCACTCAAAATGGCCACAATAGTAGCTGACATCTGGAAAAATAATTGTGCTTTATTACTAGGGTGGACTATCAGTACCAAACCACCATCCAGGGATTTTAGTACATGTACGTCAGAGATGGCTGATATCACCAGGTGTCAGCTAGGCTTATTTATAGATTGCTACCACAATTAGCTTCTGTTTTCACTGTGTGATGAGCGCGTTTTAAAGAACCCCTCAGAAGCATTGTAGATTAGTAGCATAATAACATCATGCGTAAGCTATAGATTTCTGTTGTCGATGAATCAATAAACGCCTACAGTGATTCACTCACTAGACAATTGATGGATAAGAGCTTTCTGGCTACACTATAGTGTCCGCTGTTTACAGACATCAGTTTTAAGAATATATGCGTCAAACAGCGCTCCTTATATTAAAACCTAGTGGGAGACTTTGTTGGTCTTCCCTTCTGACAAATCTCACCTCGATGCGATGCATTGTGGGAGGTACTACAGTTATGGTGGACAGGAAATTAGTCTCTTCCAAGCAGAGCAGTCTGCATGCAGCGGGCTCATTTGCAATCGAGATAAACATTATGTGGGCTAATTAATCATACAGCTATCCGTTGAAGCTAAAACAGGCGCCTGGTGAGGTTATTTTTAGCGCTTTAAGAGGTTCTAAATGGTTATTATTAATTATAAATAGCTAGATGCGTGCATATACAGAGTACATGGAGATGACGCCTGATTGCGTATGTCACGAATGTATAGACCTACATATAGGATGAATAATTATTATTGCGAATACCATTTAGATTTAGATAGTTGGTGATAGACAAAAACAAAGCTGAAATCACAAGCAGCATAACGTTTCTCAATCTGTGGTTCGCGGACCACCGGTGGTCCGCAGCCATCTGCCTGGTGGTTCGCGAGCAAGGCCTACAATTTATATTTTTACAATAAAAAGCATGCAGACAGACACATATTGTCAATTTTGTCAATTTCTGTTTTATTTCAATCGCTAGAATCGGCTAGATGGCAGCATGAAACTAATAACACGCGGATTTATGGCAAAAAATTCCTTTGTAATAATTTACACAATTTTTAGTGGTGGTCCGCGACCGAAACACAAAATTTATAAGTGGTCCTTGAGTCTCAAAAGGTTGAGAACCGCTGCCCTAGCTCAACCACTGTATCACTCAATACCAGAGATTTAAGCCATTGAAATGTTTAAGTTGGTGGGGAGTGTACAGCAGCATGAAATCAATTTTAAGAAGTTGAAAACAACTGGCACAGTGAATAAAAGATGTGAACTTATTAATAAAATATTAGAACGGAATGAACAATCTACACAAAAGAAAAGTAAATAGTTAAAACGTATCCGACTGAAAATAACAAGCCTTAACTAAATTGATCAAAATTTGACTATTAAAACCCCAAATAGGCCTATTGTGCAAAACTGCCACAAGGAAATTAAAAACAGCACATCCTGTATATGAGCTGTATAAAATCCCAGAAACGTATGTACATACATACATACATACATGCATACATACATACGTACATATATACATACATACATACATACATACATGCATACTTGCATACTTGCATACTTGCAGACATGCATACATACAAGATTGCCTCCGTCCGCCAGGACACTGCCCAGTCGCCTGAACCTGTCTTTACTTCTACGAGCTGTCGTCTTACAGCCCTCGCTGAGGTCAAGGACTTTGACCTCCGACGCTTGATCCTCTCCTCTCGGCCGATATCATCGGAGCTGGATCCTCTTCCTCCGTTCTTTGTCCAGGAGTCGATTGACATCCTGCTACCGTTCCTCACACTTCTCTGTAACACCTCGCTTCGGGAAGGTGCACTGCGGCCTACCCAGAAGCGTTCAATCGTCACACCGATCATCAAGCAGCCGGGGCTAGACCCGGCTGTTCCATCGAGCTATAGACCTATAGCCAATGTCACATTTATTTCTAAAATAATTGAAAAATTGATTGCTAGTCAGCTGTTTAGCTATTTGGACGCCAATAATCTGCTTCCTCCATGCCAATCTGGGTTCCGTAAGGGTCACTCTACTGAGTCCCTCCTTCTCCGCCTTCTCTCAGACGTCTATGGTGCCATGGACTCATCCCAGCTCACTCTGCTGGCCCTTTATGATGTGAGCGCTGCCTTTGACTCGGTAGACTACAGTCTCCTCCTGAGTCGTCTCTCCTTAACTTTTGGTATCCGGGACCTACCACTTCTCTGGATCTCTTCTTACCTCTCGGAGCGCTCCTACTCTGTTATCTTTCACTCATCTAGATCCCTCTGGCGTCCTGCTCCTTTTGGTCTCCCACAAGGTTCTGTTCTTGGGCCACTCCTCTATATTCTCTTTACTGCAGACATCGCAACTATCCTTGCATCCTGCTCTCTCGAGCCATTCTTACGCTGACGATGTCCAGTCTTATACGCATTGCCCAGCATCCCAGGCTGGTTCTGCGATCAGACTTGTGTCGCACGCCACCGATGCATTTACTTCCTGGATGGCTTCAAATCGATTACGCCTTAACCCGTGTAAAACTAACTATATCTGGCTTGGTACCCGCCAGCAGCTGGACAAGCTGGACCTGGGGGCTCTCTCCTCCGATTTTCCCACCTTCGTCTTCTCCACCTCTGTTCGGAACTTGGGGGTGGTCCTGGACCAAGAATTGACTTTTGTGCCGCATATCACGGCCCTGACCCGTTCTTGCTACTACTGCCTACGCCAACTACGGGTAGTGTCCCGCTCTCTCTGTCCCTCCTCTGCTTCCACCTTGGTCCATGCCTTCATCGTTAATCGCCTCGACTACTGTTCCTCTCTCTATTTTGGGCTTCCACAGGTCCGACTGCATCCCTTGGAGGGGGTCTTGCGGACTGCTGCTCATCTGGTGGGTGGTGTCTCCAAGTATGGTCACATCTCTGCGTACATGCGGGATGCCCTCCACTGGCTTCCGGTCCAGCAGCGTATTCACTATAGAGTCTATTGCATAGTTTGGCATTGTCTTCTCGGCATAGCGCCAGTTTACCTTCGAGAGCTTTTTACCCTGACCTCGGCCTGCTCTGGTCGCCGATCTCTGCACTCGGCTACCACATGCACGCACTGCACTAGACAGCATAGTGCTTTCTCGGTCGTAGGTCCCTCTCTGTGGAATGGCTTACCCTCTGACCTGCGCTCTCTCCCTCGGGTCATGTCTATTGTCTAGTACCTTTTATAAGAACCTTAAGACTTTCCTTTTTGACCGGGCTTGGGTCGGGAGTGCCTCTGAGTAGTTGCCTTGAAGGGGCGCTATATAAATTTCGTTGATTGATTGATTGATTGATTGATACATGCATACACAAATACACATATATACATTATACACTATACACAAATTACACACGCATACTTAACATGCATATATGAGTACATACACACGCACGCACGCACACGCACGCACACGCACACACACACACACACACACACACCTACACACACACACACACACACACACACACACACACATATATATATATATATATATATATATAATATATATATATATATATATATATATATATATATATATATATAGAATAGCAGCAAAGATCCGCCAAGTTGTGTCGTCCTGCATGAAGTAAACCTTAAAAGTTGTATCGTCCTGCATGAAGTAAACCTTAAAAGTTGTATCGTCCTGCATGAAGTAAACCTTAAAAGTTGTATCGTCCTGCATGAAGTAAACCTTAAAAGTTGTATCGTCCTGCATGAAGTAAACCTTAAAAGTTGTATCGTCCTGCATGAAGTAAACCTTAAAAGTACATGGTACAGCGAGAGGCGATTACTCTTTTGCAGCTCCTTATGGGGCAGAAATCTGGGTTTCTGCGCCAAGTAAAATATTCATTTTGTGCAGGTAAATTCTTTTCGAAAATAAAATCCCAAAAAACTCTAAATGTAGGTCCCTATATATGCACTCTAAAATGTAGGATTGTCTCGCACGGACACCGTTTAAATCATTTTCTTGAACTCAACTGAAGAAAGCTATATCGATCATTGCCTATAAGTATAACGGCAATACAAAGAATCACATAAGCCTAAAATTACGTATCGTAGTAAAACTCATATGGTCTTGCTATTCGGATTTGCCGTAATATAGAATCAAATTTATTACTTGGGTTGTATTGGTGGTAAAACATACTCGTCAGGCGCCAATTTAATCTGGATTGAACATACTTCCATACAAGTTCATTCAAGCTTTTGCGTTCAAACGCCCTGTTCAGAACTAAATCTTTTCACAGTTTCCAGCTAAATATTATGACCTGATGTGTCGTTGAAGAGATCTGTCTGCTGACGAATGCGAAGCGTGTAGCGAGCGTCCGAGCGGAGACCTACTGCAACCTGTTCTCTCTGTCCGTTGAACACTTCAACTCCGTCCTCGACCACTATCCACTGATGCGCAGAACAATGGAGAGCGTAGCAGCCGAGAGGCTGAACAAGATCGGAAAGAATCCGTCGATCGTCAGCACCAGGGAGAACTTCGAAGATGACATCAACATGGTCAACGAACTCATCCGACAAACAACACCTCAAGAAAGGTAGGCCTACACTCCCCCTTGCAAGTCGACGAGTGTCTATTCATCCTAGGTAGCATAGGTCCCTTGACGCTGTTGATACGTCGCTGGCATGCACTGTGGAGTTAAGCAACATCAAGCCCAGTTAGTACTTTGATCGATGGCCACCCATTCTAAACCAGACTGTATGAACCGACTCATTCCTCCATTCCGTCGGTGTCACTATATGAGTGCCGACACAAATTGAGACATCAAAGGCGTGTCACATGTTATTTATCAGACTGGTAATTAATTGACGGCGTGTTTGTACATCGACCGAAAGATCCTGTTAAAATAATTAGTTTGTGTGTGAAACTTTGTGCAGTCCAGGATTATAATGAAAAAGACGTCGTATAAAGACGAAGGGCGACGTACTGTCCAATAATCCAGGCAGACGATGCTTTCTATGAATCGATCCACGTCAATATCTCACGACGTTATAAATGAACATCATTCATCATCCGATTAACTCTGTTACCTTTTACACTGATGGAGAAGCATGCAGATTATTCTGGACGCAGCTGAACAGCAACGTAATAAGTTGGACACACGAAACCCACACGACAATAATTATTCCTATTTGAAACCCATACAACAAGAAACCTATATGGACTTCATATGTCCTACTTTGTTTTTGGGGTATACTTTCCACACCACATACTGAGGTCAGATGAGGGCAAGGCTAGAAGATTGGATATATTCTATTTATAGTTTCCGCACCCAATCAGTCACGATGCCAATGAAACGTGTCCGGTGCGAATAAGTGATGTCTCGTGCTAAATAATGGATGGCGACGGATGCGTTGACGGTCGACGGCGACTGCAGTTTCCCATTCAATGTCTACTGCCCGAGTTTCATGCGGAAAGGATGCACGTTTTAGTGCTGCACCAGTGGACCATTAAAAACTGGTCATTCTTACTATTCTTAGAAGACCATATCCTATCGCTGTCACACATCGACGTGTCACACGCCAGGACTTCCCCTCCACTGACCCATCTGAATCAAGGACATATCTTCCCACTGAAGTCGCCCCAGTAATTGCACTACAATTATTTCTCTGGCTATGCTCTTCTGTCAAATCGTGATCTCAAGATTTTTACATCGCCCAAACAAAGCTGAGTCGCGGAAACCAGCTTATTCACAGGCGCTCTATTATAAGAAAATCGACAGAAGGGTATATATGGTCAGAATCTGTTCCAGGTCAAAATCCAAGAGTCTGGGAGGCTGAAAGTCAGGCGGTTACAATGGATGATATTATTTTAGAATCGGAGCGGCAACAGAGGAAAGAGGAAGAGGAGGAGTCTGAATAGGGTTGGTGTAAGAAGTGTAAGTTTCATTTTTGAATTACAGACTGCGCAGGGACTGCAAGAGGTGGATTGCTGGTGAGTTCGTAAGACGGATCAGGTATATATAGGCTAACTGTCATAATTCTGGCGGCATTTGCGTTAGTCTAGTGGTTGCGCTCCGGACTGTCACTATGGATGTTGGGGGATCAAATCCTTGTCAGTGTAGAAAATTTGTTTCGGGATTGCTGCTTCACTTGCACACACTAGCCAACTCAGCTACAATGAGTGCATTGACCTAAGCTGTCATTGGGAAGGTCAGGCGGTGAGGGAGAGGGCCAGCTATCCATCCCATATGCTGAGGCCGAGTAAAATGAAGTCGCTAACACTTCATACCCATGATTGCCTCTAGGGGCTAGCTTGAGCAATTGCTCTTCATCATCATCATCATCATCATCATCATCATCATCATCATCATCATCATCATCATCATCATCATCATCATCATCATCATCATCATCATCATCATCATCATCATCATCATGATTGTCATCATCATGATTGTCATCATCATCATCATCTTCTTCGTCGTCGTCGTCTTCTTCTACTCCTCCTCCTTCTACTTCTTCTGGCGGGAGTTTAGTTTAGTGGGAGAAGTTACTTTAGAGTTATGAAGCGAATTCCACGGATGGTGACAGGGAGGAAAAGGGAGGAGTTGAGCGGAGTGGTTGGATTGTAAATGATTAACGAAAGTAGGTCGATTGGGAGGATTAGTGTGTGTATAGAAATGTTTCAAATCCAGTTATCAGGTTACGATTGATCAGTTGATACGATAAAAAGTGTAGCTGTAAATAAGTTGGTTGTCTGGCGCTTTGTGTGGACGCTGAAAAATTGTGGAGAGTAACAGTTTCATCAGGCTGCAGTAAATATAGGCCTGCATAACCTATGCGCCGCTTTTAACACTGCTTGTAAAGCGTTGAATTCGTTTCAAACCGATGACATTAACAGCACTATTTGCTTTTTTTACAGCACCAGCACCGATTCTGATTTGGATGAAAGTAAGAGTTCCAAGAAGTCGAAGAAGTATGCGAATAAGGACAGCTGCAGCGGCAGGCGCCGTCTGTCGCAGAAGCTCGTTCAAGTGATGAAGAAGCCGAAGTTCAGCATCTGCGACAGTGACTCGAATAAATCCAAGAGCAAGTCACCGATAAGTGACTGTGAATTAGTCAAAGAGAACGTTTCGCTCGAAACCAACTGTTTCGGTGTCTAGGCAATGCTACGATCTAATATAATCAAGTAAAGACGTATAGGCTAATTATTGTTTCCAGAAGTCATATCAGTTCCAAGAATTGGCTGGACGCTATAGTCGCTCGAACGAGTTATATATTATGCGTTCGCAGAATGCTAGTGATATAGTATTGACAAGGCGCTAAGCCTAAGGAAGTTTATTGTTACTGATTATCTGCATAATGAAATGCGAAGTGAAACTTTGTTACGTTTGAGATAATTATGCAGAGTTGAGGTAACTTAACTGTACCTGCTGCAGCAAGCTTAGATTCATTAGGCTAGAGAGGGATTTCCCGTGTACATGTCTTCAAAACAAAACTGCAGAAGTATATCCTATAGATATAACTTGGCACACCTGAACGAAGGATTCTTCATCCCATGTGTTGTTGACTTCGTGGCAATGAGAAAGAGACACGGGAAATAGTAGGCCTATTAAACGGAGTTGAAGACTCAGATGCAAATCATATCAGATAATAAATCTTATAGGGAATAGTTAACTTAGATCTACATGTATTTAGTTATTCTGCATCATTTTGGAAGAATTTAATTTCATAGGCCTATTAGGCTTATTCTTTTATAAGAATTAACTGACGAGTGCAAAATTAATGATTTAAGCTCCTTGAATTTTCTGTTAGGATTTTGCATCACTGAATATATATATATATATATATATATATATATATATATATATATATATATATATATATATATATATATATATAGCTTATACCAGAAATACATGATAGTCATCTTGTGGTTGCCTAAGCTTAAGCTACACATGTATATATATATATACACGTTTTTTATGACTCACCGTGCGTATATATATATATATATATATATATGTGTATATATATATATATATAATGCTGTGCTATTTCGATACGAAATATTTTGTAGACTTTTCCGCAAAAAAATTCAGTCAAATTCCCTCACTGTTAAAGATAATATATATATATATATTGTGGAAGTCTTGGCCCTTCCACCCCCTTTCTTTCATTTTGGACTCGGCCGTCCGGCTACGATGCATGCCAGCCAGCCGCCAGCACGATACCTGCCAGCCCGCCACGATACACGATACTCGATACACGATACCCTGTATCGATACACGATACACGATACACGATACCCTGTATCGATACACGATACACGATACACGATACCCGCAGGTATCGATACACGATACACGATACACGATACACGATACCCGCAGGTATCGATACACGATACACGATACACGATACACGATACCCGCAGGTATCGATACACGATACACGATACACGATACCCGCAGGTATCGATACACGATACACGATACACGATACCCGCAGGTATCGATACACGATACACGATACACGATACCCGCAGGTATCGATACACGATACACGATACTCGATACACGATACCCTGTATCGATACACGATACACGATACACGATACACGATACCCGCAGGTATCGATACCCGATACACGATACTCGATACACGATACCTGTATCGATACACGATACACGATACACGATACCCGCAGGTATCGATACACGATACACGATACTCGATACACGATACCCTGTATCGATACACTATATAAGGAGAAGACAAGGACAGTCAGCACGCACTTCGTCGGACTCACTCGGTCAGAGCACTGCGTCGGACGCACTCTGTCAGTCAGTCAGTCAGTCGGGGAAGACAGTCGGGGACTCACTCACACGCGGACACGGTCGGAGGAAGGTGTCGTCGGAGTCACTTCGTCGGAGGAGAGGAAACAGTCGGCGCTCGACCGGAAAGGACACTCGAGCGGACGGGCGAACTTAGTCGTCGAGTAGCGAAGTTAGTCGTCGTCGGCGGTGACAAGTGCGTGGCGCTTCGGAAGCGATTGCGAGCTGGACTGGGATCCACGTCGTCGCCTGGCGAACTTGGCGTCGCAAGCGTTGCGATACACGGACGGTAAAGCGTTGCGGTACATAAACTGTCAAGCGTTGCGATACACGGACTGTCAAGCGTGAGTAGCGAACGGTTTCATCTGCGAATTGTAGTGGCGGACAATCTTCTTCGGTAGAACTTGCGGTTTATTGTACATTGACGATTTGTAACTGTCACTTGATTCACCCGACGGGTAGTCGGTTTGTTTTACATGAATAAAACGATTGAACTGAACCAGAGTCTGAAGCCTTCAGCTTGACTAAGTGAAGCCGAACCACGGACATAGGAGTTGACACGCTGATACCTGGGAAGGGCCATCCTGGTCAGTAGCCTTGCCCCGGGTAGTTACGCTACAAAACTGGTACGCAGAAGTGGGGTGGAGTTGGATTCATTGCGAATTCTGGTTCTGTTCGTCGAGTCAAGAATTTTCGGATTTTACTACGTTGATCTACGGACTTCGGAAAAATGGCTTTCGCTGATGAAGGGGAAACGGTACGAAATACGCTGCTCGATCTCGCTGATTCGTATACTGACTCTCCGTTTCGTTTGATGCCTGCGGTTAAAGATTCGAAGGCTGCGGGAAAGATTAAGTCTGATCGAAGTGGACTTTTCCAGAGTATCGACTTCGATGCGTTAGAACCTGCGGTTACTGCCGACAGTGTAAGAAAAGAAACATCGGTCGTAAAGGAGACCTTATCGGACTCGCGATTGCTGGAGAACGTTGGAAACTTGCTCAGTTGCAAGATGACTTACATGAAGCCTGGAAAATTCGACGGGACCGGGTCCCTCGAATCGTTTCTAGCTCAGTTTGAAGTGTGTGCCAGGCACAACCAGTGGTCGAATGTGGACAAAGTGGATTTTCTTCGTTGTGCGTTGGACAAAGCGGCTACGCAGTTGTTGTGGGATTTCGGTGCCAAGTCCAATATCTCATACGAGCAACTCGTCGAAAGGTTACGCCAGAGATACGGAGCGGAAGGACAAGCTGAAACGTTTCGTGCTCAGCTTTATTACAGACGTCAACGCTCGGATGAAAGCCTGAGTGATTTGCTCCATGACATTCGTCGGTTAGTCGTGTTGGCTTACCCCGTACCGTCCAACGAGACAACAGAAATAGTTGCACGCGATGCTTTTCTGGAGGCGATCAGAGACAGGGAGTTATCGTTGAAAGTCAGGGAGAGGGAGCCTAAGTCGATTGACGAGGCTTACCGCATGGCGTTACGCCTTGGTGCTTATCAGCAGATGGCTGATGCGGATGAACGACGTCGGCCTCCCAACCGAGTCCGAGGAACTCAGGGCGTCGATGTGAATGAACAGCTTCGGACGCAGCTGGACAGTTTCTTCGCAGCCCAGCGGAGGAGACAGGAAGAATTCGAGGAAAAGATTTCTCGTCAGTTGGAGGAGCTTCGGAAGCATCCTCCGGCATTCGTGGACGATGGTCAAGTCAATTGGAACGGTGGAGCTTCAGTACGCCGTCAATCGTGTTTCAACTGTGGACGAGTCGGCCATTTTGCTCGGGAGTGTAGACAGCCACGCCGCTTTGGAGGTCAACGTCGGGACGGCGGGTCGACCAATTTCGAGGATGAGGCCACGGAAGAGACCGTGGTTACTAACCATACCACACGAGAACGACCTTTTACATTGTCGAACAACGCTATCTACGTTCGGGCCAACATACATCGACGGTCTCGTCTCTGTCTCATTGATACTGGGTCGGAGGTAAGCATCGTGCCTTCTTCTGATGTTGAGGGGTTGGAGTTGCAACCTACAACGAGGGTTTTGCTGGCTGCAAATGGTAATTCGATCCGAGTCCTTGGGGAAATTAGTGTTCCGCTTAAGATTTGGCGTGGTTTTGAGATTGTAACCAATTTTCTTGTATCGGATCAGGTCTTTGAGCCCATGCTTGGTATGAATTGGTTGCGTGAGAATCGTTGTCGCTTGGGCTTTGGCAATGGTGCTCTTTTTGTTGGTCGGAGACGTATTCCTTTGGTAAGAAGAGACGGTGCTTCTTGGTGTAGGCGCGTTGTGGTGGCCGAGGATGTGACTGTGCTCCCTCGTTCGCAAAGTAATGTTCTTGTTAAAACTGTGTATAGAGATTTGTCCGCAACGGCGCCGGCTTGGATGACGGAAGCGGCCGAGATTATGCAAGGGGTCCATGTTGCACGGGTGGTGGTCGATGATAACATGGGATCATCGCAAGTGCGGATGGTTAATTTAGGAAAGGAGCCTGCTATGTTAGCTAGGGACTTGTTAATAGGAGAGTTGCACCCTGTAGAAGTTGCAGATGAGATGGTGGACAAGAAAGAGAAAATGGTTGTGTCGGATTCTCCCGTAATTGGTAAGTTGATGGAGGATCTTCCGGAGGATGTGCCTCGGGAGGCAAAAGAGGAGTTGAGAAATATTTTGGTGAAGTATGTTGATGTGTTTTCCTCTTCAGAGATGGATTTAGGGAGGACGTCGATATGCGAACATCGTATTGAGACGGGAACAGCACAACCTGTTAGACAACCTTTGAGGAGGCAACCTTTTTCTGGTCGAGCGACTGTTTATTTGGACGATGTTGTAATTTTTGGGATTTCCTATAGGATGGAAATGGTCCTCCGACGCTTACGTACCGCAAGTTTGAAGCTGAAGCCGGATGCAGGTCATATTTTGCGGCGGACGATTTGTTTCCTTGGACATATTGTGTCGGCTTCAGGGGTCGTGTTGGACCCGACCAAGGTCCAAGAGGTGGTTTCTTGGCCTACTCCGCAGCATCTGGGAGAGGTGAAGGCTTTCCTTGAGTTATGCGCTTATTATTGGAGATTTATTTCTGGATTTTCATGCCTTGTTGAATCGCTGTTTGCTTTCGTTAAAAAGGGCAGAGCGTTTGTAGGCTGGTCCAAAGACGTGCAAAGTTTTTGCCAACGTTGTGAACCGTGCTGTCGCTATTGCCGTGGACAACCGCTTAAGCGTGGGCCGCTTAGGACGGCAGGGCGATGGGAGGAAGCAGCGACAGATGGAGTAGAGACTGTCTCTACCCCAATCAGGTCGGATCTCGAGTCAGCTGCATCGGCGGCGGAGGCGAATAGGCCGCCTGGTAGGGCTAAAATTAGGCCAGCCGAAGCTGGGTCCTTATTTACTAGTCCCGCCGCGCTTGGGAGTGATAGACCACGGCGAGCCATTCGGAAACCAACGCGGTATCAGTCGTAGTGGAGGCGCAACATAGGATTGTTGATCGGACTTTTTGAGATAACGGTTGTCACGTTTTTTTGTTGCCTTCGCGGTTGTGTGGTTGGGGTTTCAGCGAGAAAGAGGAGTTTCATCGCTGTTGACGTTGCTCCAGAGTAGCAGTTTTGAATGGTCGTGTTGTTGATTATGGACGTTGCCAGATGATCGTTCTCACATTTATTTTCTGGGGTCTCTCAGCCGTATTGGCTGCTGTGTTGGGGTGATCGCTGTCACAATTGTTTTCTGGGGTCTCTCAGCCGAATTGGCTGCTGTGTTGGGGTGATCGTTGTCACATTTATTTTCTGGGGTCTCTCAGCTACATTTGCTGTCGTTTTGCAAGAAACGGAGGATGTCTTGCGTGGCTGTTGTGGTTGTTCGGTTGTAGTGATGATGGTTGTCACGTCTTTTCTCTGATTTGCATGTGCTGCCGTTCCTGTGTTGCACTGGTTGTCGTTGTAGCAGGAAACGGGAGATGTTTACTTGCGCAATTGGGCGATGGTTGTCGTCGTTTTCTTTGGATGCCATGTGCGGCCTGTGAGCGTGTTGTCGGTATCCTGTTGTTCTTCGTTGTTGAGGTGGTGGTGGCAGTTTCTTTTGGACACACAAACGGAGGACTTTGTGTCTCATTTTGGTCGTGGGGGAGTGTGGAAGTCTTGGCCCTTCCACCCCCTTTCTTTCATTTTGGACTCGGCCGTCCGGCTACGATGCATGCCAGCCAGCCGCCAGCACGATACCTGCCAGCCCGCCACGATACACGATACTCGATACACGATACCCTGTATCGATACACGATACACGATACACGATACCCTGTATCGATACACGATACACGATACACGATACCCGCAGGTATCGATACACGATACACGATACACGATACACGATACACGATACCCGCAGGTATCGATACACGATACACGATACACGATACACGATACCCGCAGGTATCGATACACGATACACGATACACGATACCCGCAGGTATCGATACACGATACACGATACACGATACCCGCAGGTATCGATACACGATACACGATACTCGATACACGATACCCTGTATCGATACACGATACACGATACACGATACACGATACCCGCAGGTATCGATACCCGATACACGATACTCGATACACGATACCTGTATCGATACACGATACACGATACACGATACCCGCAGGTATCGATACACGATACACGATACTCGATACACGATACCCTGTATCGATACACTATATAAGGAGAAGACAAGGACAGTCAGCACGCACTTCGTCGGACTCACTCGGTCAGAGCACTGCGTCGGACGCACTCTGTCAGTCAGTCAGTCAGTCGGGGAAGACAGTCGGGGACTCACTCACACGCGGACACGGTCGGAGGAAGGTGTCGTCGGAGTCACTTCGTCGGAGGAGAGGAAACAGTCGGCGCTCGACCGGAAAGGACACTCGAGCGGACGGGCGAACTTAGTCGTCGAGTAGCGAAGTTAGTCGTCGTCGGCGGTGACAAGTGCGTGGCGCTTCGGAAGCGATTGCGAGCTGGACTGGGATCCACGTCGTCGCCTGGCGAACTTGGCGTCGCAAGCGTTGCGATACACGGACGGTAAAGCGTTGCGGTACATAAACTGTCAAGCGTTGCGATACACGGACTGTCAAGCGTGAGTAGCGAACGGTTTCATCTGCGAATTGTAGTGGCGGACAATCTTCTTCGGTAGAACTTGCGGTTTATTGTACATTGACGATTTGTAACTGTCACTTGATTCACCCGACGGGTAGTCGGTTTGTTTTACATGAATAAAACGATTGAACTGAACCAGAGTCTGAAGCCTTCAGCTTGACTAAGTGAAGCCGAACCACGGACATAGGAGTTGACACGCTGATACCTGGGAAGGGCCATCCTGGTCAGTAGCCTTGCCCCGGGTAGTTACGCTACAATATATATATATATATATATATATATATATATATATATATTCCTTCAGTAGTTGTTTTCACAAACACTAACAACACAGAGGCTACTTTATTCGATTGAAAGCGCTATTCTGCTATTATATTTTATATGTTTGGGTTACGATTAGGATATATCTAGATATCTGGATCAGTTTCTGGAGACTTGCTCCGCACCATAGGCGTAATTTGTGGGGGGTACGAGGGGTACCCGTACCCCCCCCCCCCCCACTTTTTGGACTGGGGGGTACTGTACCCCCACTTTTTAAACAATGTCAATCAATATTTTTTTTATTGTGCCTTCCCAGAGAATGCAGTCTCCGCCAAAGTGCGAAATTACTTAGATACACATGTAAACCGAGAGCCAAAATGAATGAGAATACTGACAGAGAATTTGTTCAAAATGGCCACCATGCGAAAAGCGAAAGTGGAGAAGAAATTTGTACCCCCACTTTTTAGACCAAAGTATTGGTACCCACACTTTTTAGACTAAAGTTACGCCTCTGCTCCGCACCATTCTTCAATGTCATCTCTCCATTTAAATTATTGAAATAGGATAGGTAGGCCTAGCGACACCTGGATCGCTTGCCTGCTAATTTATAGGAAGGAGCTCTTGTACGTTGTGATAAAGAAACCAGTTCATCAATTAACAGCATAACGTTGACAAATTATAGCGTCAAGCGACAACAGGTTGGCACCGTCGACCAGATGGATGGATGGGTAAGTCAATTATGGGTGTTCGATGTCTGGTCCGATTACTCGGGGAAGGAATCGCTGGTGATGAATAAATAAGAAAGCAACAGGTTTACGTACCGGGGTATGGCTTCACCTAAAAAAAAGCTCACCACTAATCGGAGTGATATACAGACCACAGGGACAGGATTTGAAAGATTTTATTAATGAATTTGAGGAAATGACATCGGCTCTACGAAGCTCCTCAAGAGAAGTTATATATGCTCCTTGGTGATTATAATATTGATTTACTGAAAGTAAATGACCATACAGACACCAGCACTTTTTACAACACTCTAATTTCTCAACAATATCTCCCGGCCATAACGAAACCCACTAGAATCACCTCAACCTCAAAAACCCTAATTGACAACATTTTCTGCACCTCCTGGTCTAAACTACAGTTTGCCTCGATTCTAATTTCTGATCTGTCTGACCACATACCTGTCTTTGCTCAATTCTCCCTTGAGACTATATTTGCAATAGAAAGCATAAAGCAACTGAGTACAGGTCTATAACTTCGGAAGGCATGAATCTATTCAAAAAGACACTTGAACGTTGGACTTGGGAACATGTATATATAGCCTAACTTTTGTAATCAAGGTCTTGTAAATGAAGCCTATGAAAATTTCATTGGAAACTATATTAAGGCTTACAACTACGCTTTCCCACTCAAAACGAATTACAAAAGGAGTAGGATCAAATTCAACCAACCTTGGATGACCCCGGGACTTCTCAAATCCTGCAGGAAAAAATCTCCTATGTATACATCAAATACTTTAAAAAATCCCAACATAGCCAATGAGCAAAAGTTTACGGTCTACAGAAATAAATTTAAAACCATAAGGATAAATGCCGAAAGGAACTATTATACCACAGAGTTTTTTAAATACAGCACTGATTTAAAAATGACATGGAAATTGATTCGCTCCGCAATGCACCTTGAAGCGAAACTTTCAAGAGTAGACTCTCTAATTATTAACGGCACTAGAACAGATAATGCAGAGATAATAGCAAATGCCTTCAACTCGTATTTTAGCCTACTAACCTAGCCTACCTAAGAATCTGGCAGAAAAAATCCCTATCCCTCCTTGCTCCTTTAATGAATTTATGCCGGCCTCGGCCTTAACTTCCATGGGTTTATTATTAACCTCCCCGGAGGAACTTTTGAACGTTGGACTTGGTCTAAAAAAACGCACACCAAAGGTCTCGATGACATTGACCCTTATATAGCTGCTCCCAACTTGCACTTGGTTATTAGACCGCTCACTGAAATTGTTAATAGCTCCTTGACTAATGGGATAGTCCCTCACCCAGTCTTGTTGTCAAGACCTTAAACCTCAAGACCAAGACCAAGACCAAGACCTTGAACCTCAAGACCAAGACCAAGACTTTGAACTTCAACACCAAGACCAAGACTTTGAACCTCAAGACCAAGACCAAGACCAAGAACTTGAACCTGAAGACCAAGACCAAGACCCAAAAAATCGCAATCAGGTCAAGACTTTTAAAAATTGTCAAGTCGGAATTATATTCGCTATTTTAATGAAAACATGAGTCTTTTATTTTATTCAAGCAAATTAACTTGAAATGCAAACTGCAGAGAAATCCGAATTTGTATTCAAGAGTCCTTCATGCAAACTATTATTCAAAATGCCTTTTGTATTTTATCAGTCTTGTTGTCAAGACCTTAAACCTCAAGACCAAGACCAAGACCAAGACCTTGAACCTCAAGACCAAGACCAAGACCAAGACCTTGAACCTCAAGACCAAGACCAAGACCAAGACTTTGAACCTCGAGACCAAGACCAAGACCAAGACCTTGAACCTCAAGACCAAGACCAAGACCAAGACCCAAAAAATCGCAATCAGGTCAAGACTTCTAAAATTGTCAAGTCGGAATATTCGCTATTTTAATGAAAACATGAGTCTTTTATTTTATTCAAGCAAATTAACTTTAAATGCAAACTGCAGAGAAATCCGAATTTGTATTCAAAAGTCTTTCATGCAAACTATTATTCCAAATGCCTTTTGTATTTTATAAAAACCAATTCGCTCAGAATTTTCTGACCAAGACATGCCTTGTGGGGCATCATAAAAATTCCGCCATGTGGAAAAAATACGTTCTACAGGTGCTGAAGTCGCTGACACACACACAGAAGCTTTTCAAGCACTGGATGTAAATGTACAGATAGCGAGTCATTTTGAAATCTTCCCATGGTTTATACAGAATAACTGTTGCTGCTGCCAATGGGTTTTCCTGACCAACATGACTTGTATCCATCCATAGATATTGGTCGTATGATGCAAGCAGGCTTGAAACAGAATTCTTGAGTTCTGTTAAATGACTGTTCATATTGACAGCCGGTCTTGGTCTTGGTCTTGCGAGACCAAGACCAAGACTTTGAACCTCAAGACCAAGACCAAGACCAAGACCTTGAACCTCAAGACCAAGACCAAGACCAAGACCTTGAACCTCAAGACCAAGACCGAGACCAAGACTTTTAAAAACGAACTCGAGTGCACTCGAGACCAAGACCTTGGTCTCGAGGACAACAAGACTGTATTTTATATAAAAAAAACTAATTCGATCAGAATTGTCTGACCAAGACGTGCCTGGTGGGCCTCATACAAATTCCGCCATGTGAAAAAATTCCTTCTACAGGTGCTGAAGTCGCTGACACACACACACACACACACACACACACACACACACACACACACACGCACACACGCACGCACGCACGCACGCACGCACGCACGCACGCACGCACGCACGCACGCACGCACGCACGCACGCACGCACGCACGCACGCACGCACGCACGCACGCACGCACGCACGCACGCACGCACGCACGCACGCACGCACGCACGCACGCACGCACGCACGCACACACGCACGCACGCACGCACACAGTAGCTTTTCAAGCACTGGATATAAATGTACAGATAGCAGTGGCGTACGGAGCTGAAATGCCGCCCGGGGCGAGGGCCCAAAATGCCGCCCTTGGCCATTTAATTTTCGATATGCTATTTTCTCTATGATACTGCATGACGATCGTATTACATTATACAATTTTATTTTAGACAGTTCATAACCTTTCTGGATTTTCACTTTTCACTGTATTTTGTAATTGAGTCTATCCGTTTTAGCTATGCATTTTCAACTTGCTGAAATCTATGTTATTAGATAATTAAACATTTTATTGCATGACTCGCTGTGATGTGTACACTGTACAGTACATACATACATACCTACTGTATATCAAATATGTTATGATTAGGCCTACCATATTGTGATAATTTCGTGGAAGCAGTGTAATGATTATGTCCGCTATACAAGAGGCAAAACACAGCGCTGCATCATAAAACGATAACCCTTTATTCTTTTATAGGCCTACAGTAGGCCTAACGGTGTAAGCACGGCTTACTGTGCGCAGTAGAAGTTTAAGTTTTAATAACAATGAAACTAAAATATGTATTTTACTTACTGGATAATAATATAATATGTTCATATTTAGTTAACATTGCAAAAATAACTGCAGTCTGCAACACTGTTGCAAAAACGCCAAAGGAAAAAAATTAATACCGAGTAACCGAGATTCGAAAATAACTGAACACTGTACTATTAGGCATACTAAATTCTGTTGAAAGGATAAGTGGTTATCTCAAATGACAAAATTATGCAGTCAATTTCTGTCAAAACCTTACCAATTTTTAAATTTTTTTAAAGAGGTAGGCCTATGAACTAAGTGGTGAAAGCTAATGGTGTACTGATAGTTTGTGATTAAATGTCATTCTAAGTCATTTATTCGTTTAGATATCAATAGGGCCTACATAATTATAGACGTACATATATTACGATTGTGAAGGGCGACATGGCAAGAATATGCTTTAAAGTAGACTAGGCTGTATGTAGTCTGTTTACAGCTTAGTATAGATAAATGCGATTCCGCTTCCTTTCAGCAATTCTCTTTAACGTAGACCTCTGAGAGTGATGCCGCCCCTAACGATCAACAGAAGCCAAGCTGACTTGACCAAAGTGACAGTTTCCTTCATTCCTTCTTTTTCTTTCTTTTCTTCTCTTATTTTTTCATTCTTTATTCAAAATTCACTCTTTTTCATTTTTCTTCAACCCTATTTTTCCGCCCCTGCAAAAGTGCCGCCCGGGGCGACTCGCCCCCTCTGCCCCCCCCCCTTCGGTACGCCACTGACAGATAGTGAATCCTTTTGAAATCTTCCCATGGTTTATCATACCGTCTGATACGGAATAACTGTTGCTGCTGGCAATGGGTTTTCCTGACCAACAGGACTTGTATCCATCCATAGATAGGCCTATTGGTCGTATGATGCAAGCAGGCTTGATTCAGACTTCCTCAGTTCTGTTAAATGACTGTTCATATTGACAGCCGGTCTTGGTCTTGCGAGACCAAGACCAGGACTTTGAACCTCAAGACCAAGACCAAGACCAAGACCAAGACCTTGAACCTCAAGATCATGACCAAGACCAAGACTTTTGGTCTCAAGACCAAGACCAAGACTTTTAAAAACGAACTCGAGTGCACTCGAGACCAAGACCTTGGTCTCGAGGACAACAAGACTGGAAAAGACGGCATTAAGTTAGCAACGTAAACTACGGGCCCAAAACATGTTGAATTTGGCAACGTAAACTACGGTTTTATCATAGTACAGATAATATTTCTAGGCCTACTACGGGACATCAGGTCGCGCAACAATGTCTTGTTGAGTTGCGCTAAATGAATCTGTTAATGCTAATGAATGAGGTGCGTGACGTTTTTCAGTGGATTTTTTAATCTTTGGCTCAGCGCATAGCAGAAATCAAAATGGCTTCAATATAAATCCTACAAGAAGCATTAACATTTATATTTTAGAACGTACACTAATTAGATCGACCAATTTAGAGCGGACAACTATTTGTAATTATGACAGTTAACAAACTGAGTTCAGGTAGACTATTTCTGTGAGAGTTGGTTATTTTTATCGGATAAAAGTTTGTTTCGCACATTATACAACACTCCGATTGATAGCCTAGAACCCATTTGACTCATAGGGGCCTACAAATAGCGAAGTCGAATGCTTCGATTTTAGGCAAGTTTTGGTAACATTTGGATACCCCCTTAATCTACACCCATGCCGAATGGCTGCGAAAGACCTAAGACAGCGTTGATATTAAAGAGCTTGAAGACATAACGACATGTTGTATATGCACCGAAGTTTTTGCTGATACGATAGTATTGCCGTGCATTCATAAATTCTGCATGAAATGTCTTCAAGAGACTGGACTTAAAACCGACAAAGGACCTGGAGATGAGATGCCTTGCCCAACCTGTATACAAATGTTCAAGATTCCGCCAGAGGGGTTTCATGGACTACCTAAGAATTTCTTCATTGAGAGACTGAAACAAGTG
Source organism: Allolobophora icterica (assembly GCA_963556255.1). NCBI lineage: Eukaryota > Metazoa > Annelida > Clitellata > Crassiclitellata > Lumbricidae > Allolobophora > Allolobophora icterica. The sequence goes on along the minus strand of OY744608.1, from coordinate 30,179,163 downwards.
GCAAATCTTTCCTATCAGTCTGCATCATCGATACCCATATGTGATGCATGTGTAGAAGAAAATGAAGAAGCAGGTAAGGAAATTCAAGTAGCTGACACATATTGTGTTGATTGCAACCAGAAGTTTTGCCTGGAATGCTGCAGACAGCATAGAAAATTTAAATCGACAAAGAATCATTACTTGTTACCAATACATGAACATGAAGTTGGCCAAAAAGTGATGACAGATCAAGCTCCAAGTGTTTGTGAACTGCATGAACCCCAAATTCTGAACGTATATTGTACTGATTGCAAAACAGTTGTATGCGCCATGTGCTTCATCAATGACCACAAGAATCACGATGGTTCTCATGTTAACAAATTGATGGATGGCTTTCGAAAACAGATCGTAAGCAATGCTGAAACAATAAGTGAGTGCAGGACTCAAGCTGAGATGAAAAAGGCAGAACTTCTGAAAGTGAAGGAAGCTGTACTGGAAAGGGTGGAAAATTTAGAATTTGATGTAGAGACCAGAAAAGATGAATTGAAACAGTTTACTGATAGACAAGCAACTTCTGTGCTACAAAGTATTAGTGCGATAAGGCAAAGCAAACTTAAAGAAATCCATAAGGAAACCGGCGATATTGATACATATCTATCGTGTTTAGAAACTTACATTTCTTGCTGTCAGAAGATTATTGCTAAGGGATCAGCTAGCGACATCTGTCGTGCATTTTCAGACTTATCTATTCGAGCGGTGGATTTGCAGCAACAATGCCACCTTATGATTGAAAGAGAAATTCAGTCCTTTAATTTCTGCTTACAGAAATTAGAACTTGAAGAGTTTCTGCAGCAAAATTGTAACAACTTGATTGGCGAAATTGAAGGTAAGTAGTTTCATTTGTAAACATTGTTAATTAAAGCCTATACTGTGAGCGTGTTAAAAATTGTATTGACTTTTGTCCCTTCAGGGTTCATATTGCTTCCCTACGTTGACTAAACTTTGTACTTATAAAGAACAACTAAGCAGTGATGTGCATCATTTAGTTGACATTACTATAACAAAGGTTTATTACTACCTTTCTAAACTTTGTATACATAATAAGCGAACATGTAATGGTCTGTTGCATATGTGCCATAATCGTAACATATGTTTGATATCTTCCTTCCTTCATAGGATCAATAAACTGATTTTGATTTTTTTTATCGTAAAAATATAAGTGAGAACAGAATTTTCCAAAGTCCATCTCTTTCTAAGCTGGTACACAAGAAAAATGTGTCATTCCTGGACTTGAGGGCAATCTATGTGATGGATGCTTTTTCACATTCAAGATACATATATGCAGGGCAACATTACATTATTGTATGTGGTTTAAATTATCTGAAATTGAGGTTGAATATGTAAATTAGGTGCCTCCAGAATTTAGCTTTCCTCGTACAGATGCAAATACTCTGATCCACGATGGGAGTAAAATGGATAGCAATTAGACCAGGGCCTAGGTATGAATATGAAAGGAAGACCTGCAACCAGAATAGAATACATGCATGGAGAGCAATGAGGTAAGCAAGATTATATTGGGAGAAGAAGAAGATGATTGATCAACCAGCTGGGTTGAGACAAGCCATTAGCTGTGAGTGAGGAAGGCCATGAACTGATTGAACTCGAGGTAGATGCCAACAACAGGACTGACAATTAAAAGAGATTTTATAGGTTTCGTTAGGCTTATTTTTGATTCTGGTGGCTTTGTAGCAGTCAGAGATAAGACTGGCTTCTTGGTCTTTTATTGGTAGGCCATTGAGCTGCAAATATCAGAATGCACTCCCCCTGAGAACCAGCAGAGGGTGAGAAACTTGAGTAGTATAGAAAGCAACCGGAAGCCTTAGCCCTTACTTTTTTGTGGAATTTCTTGAAGGGAAAAGGGGAGTCACTATGAGGAGTGTGGTGTATCAATTTAATTAAAGCTTGAAGGACCAACAGTGTTTCGAGTTTTGTTTGAGTGGAAAGAGGCGACACTTTTTTCTGTGAATAAGGCACTTCTCATGTTTCTGACAGTCGGCCTTAAACCAATACTGATTATATATAGAAGTTCATTATAGATAGATAGATAGACAGACAGACAGACAGACAGACAGACAGATAGATATTTAAATGGTAAACTGTTTATCTCTTGAAGAGTTACCTGACTGACTTTATAAACTGTGCAACAGAGTGACCATATATCTAAGCATGTGTGCTGCTAGCTGTTGTATATGGTTTGATCCCTTAGCCATTAAACAGGGAAAAAGCCGCAAATAGATAGGCGTGGAGGACAAAGGGCCAAGCTCCCAAAAGATGGACATAATCCCCTGAGTCGCCTGATACACGGAGCCTTCGGCATTCTGATATATATATATATATATATATATATATATATATATATATATATATATATATATATATATATATATATATGTCTGATCCTGCACTCACTGGGATGGCAACACTGGTAAATCCAGTCAACAACTACTTATAAGCTCTTCTAAATATATTAAAAATTGGTATGATGTTGTACATAGCACATACACTGCATATTAATTAAGGTAATCTGACAAAAATGAAAAATGTAGTCTACACCAAGTTATCATTATTTTCAGAAGAAGGTAACTCACAGTCAAAGAAAAGAATTAAACAAAGTCTATTATCACAGCAAATTAATGAAATTGATCAACTGAGAAAAGAAATCAAAAGCGAGATAGCAAATAGAGAGAGTTTGCGATTAGCAATTGTACAGCTCAAAATTAATATGAACAAGGAAATACAGGCTAATAATAAGGCTTTCACAGAGGAACTGATTAAGAAGAAAGTACACATAGATAAACTGACACAAATGTTGTCCGGCCATAAAGTAACCTCATCAACCTGCTGCACACTTCAAGCCGAAAACTACAAGCTGAAGCAGAAACTGGATGAAACGATTATGACCAAGAATTCACTTCAAAACAACGATAATGAAATTAAAGAGGAACTAGTTAAAGAGAAAATTGCCAACAAATCACTTCAAGCCGAAATCGATAAACTAAAGAAGGAACTGGATGTAAGGATTATGACCAACAGTTCACTTCAAAACAATGAGGATGAACTTAAAGAGGAATTAGAAAACGAGAAAATGGCCAACAAATCACTTGAAGCTGAAAATGACAAACTGAAGCAGGAACTGGAAAAAGAAAATATGAATAACAATGTTGTTCAAGACAGGAACAACCAATTCGTACAAGAACTGAACGTCACATATAAAACGACAATCAGAACATTAGAATACGACATAAAGAAACTCAAGGAAGAACTGGAGACAACGAAAACCGGTAAAGCAAAGCATGATATTATTTTTTTTACTTAACCTTATCCGAAGACTAGACCAGTATCGTTCTCATTATGCAAGAGGTTGGTTCTACTGAAATCATAGTAGAAACCGTAGTTCTTTTGAGAAGTCCAGTCGAGTTCCAACGGGTAAGGGAAATCAGAAGTTAGGTTATAGTGAGTAAGTAAGTCCAAAGAGGTGAATTGTAAGTTTAGACCGAAGTGATATTACAGGACTAACAGAAAACACAGATCTGAGCAGTTATTTCTGTAGATTTCTATGTGATTATAAAGTATGCCCTACAGCTCAATGCTTTCCAGGTGTGGAACACTTTAAGTCAGCATTGTTGGTTGAATGCAGTATTTTGTAGTACATTGGGTAAACAAAGAATTGAGAGTTCTGCAGATGTAAAGCTAATACCTTGTGAACTACGAACACACTTTAAACTGAATTCTGTGTTCGATGGAAGTCAATGTAATGAGTGTAGTATGTTGAAATACACATGTGTTTATTGTGATCAACAGGCAAAAATTTCTATATAGGCATAAGACAATAAAATTTGCAGGTTTGTTACTTGTGTCCAAGAGATGGATTTCACACAAACACGAGAATCCTGAGGAAGTTCAGTACTATCTATCTGTCTAACTATTTTTACATCATGCTAATACTGAACAGCGCTGAACATTAATGATCAGTAATGTTTACATGTACTTAGAGTGCAGTTCACTTCTAATTTAGAGTTAAGTAGCAACTAATTCGTGAGAGGGTAAAATAGTAATTACTTGGGTGATAGGCAACACCAATGAAAGAAGATTAATTCAGGCTTAGATTAGCCTTGCTTGCTGGCCAGTGCTGTGCATCAACGCACAGTAGGATGACTGAGAATGTTGTTAGGTGATGAATGGCAAGTGCATACGGCCAATGCATAAGAAAAGATAATATAGGCGGGATATAAGTAAGATGATTATGTTACAGCATAGCGATATATACAGTTTGTGAAGTTGTAGAGGTGAACAAGTTTACCCTAAAAGTCGTCTGTGTTGAAAGTTATTAATCACTCAGGCTGAAATATTTTATCAATTTCTTGTTTTTACTGCACATGATGGACATTTGTTGACTAAATATTCAAAGCTAGCTGTTAATGAAATTTATTTATTACATCAATAATATATATTATTCAAAAATAGGTAATGTTCAGTGTTTTGTTTCCATTTGCAGTTGAACTTCCATACATATCTGATCCAGTCTTAATACAGACGATAACAACAAAAGCATCAGAGGAAAAAAAGAAAACGATCAATGGCTTAACGATCTTAGACAAAGAATTGTTTGTTGTAAGTCAAGGTTTTGCAGAAGTTGAAGTTTACGATTCGATGAAATTCAGTTTCAGTCGTCGATGGAAATTGATGGAATTAATTGATCCAAGTGACATAGGATCCTGCAACAGAAATAAATGTCTCTACATCTTCGATTACAAAGACGATGATCAGTCAAAGGAAATCTTAAGAGTTGATCCAAATGGAAATTTAATAAAGAATTGGTCCACAGGAGGTGATTGGGGATGGTGTCTTTCTGTTACAAATGAATCGAATGTCATTTTAACTGTTTGTCATAAAAATAATTTAAACGAATATTCGCCAGATGGACAATTGATCCGTACAATAAATCTCTCATTGAATGCGGGTATTCATCATCCATGGCATGCTATAAAACTGACCAATGGTCATTTCATGGTCAGTCATGGCGATTGCAGTGATGAACTGCTCAGAGTGTGCATAGTGGATGGAGATGGAAAACTTGTGAAGTCAGTAGGTGGAAAACGTGGAATGAATCATCCATTCTATTTGTCCATCGATGGAAATGGACTTGTTATGGTCACTGATCTTGAGAACAGTCAAGTTTTATTATTAGGATCAGATTTGCAATTCAAGAGAGAAATTCTGTCAAAAGAAATACACGGGTTACGACGTCCATCGAGGATTCTTCTGGAGGAAGCGAATGGTCGACTGTTTGTGGCTGACAATGAATCGCACATTAAAGGAATTTTAATTTTTGATTTTAAATAATTAAGTGAAAACTGATAACAAATTAAGTGAATAATATGTTTTACTTTGAAAGCAAGGTAATTTACTTTGAAAGCAAGGTAATTTACAAGGTAGTTTATGTTACTGAATATTTTTAATCAAGATTCAAAGGAAATTGTGCAGTATCTTTTATTTTGGAAGATGCTCATTTCCTTAGGAATTCTTAGGTTCTGAGTCTTAAGATTCTTGTGACGATGCATTGCATGACTTTTCTCACAACTTAGATAAGACGTTGGATAAGAATTAGATAAGATATTCAACGCAGTCCATTTTTTCCATTTTTCAATATCTCTGGATGAATACTGAACATAAAGTGCTCGTGAATAAGCTTATGCCCTCTGCTTACCTTTAGAGTGGCACTTTATAAATTTAGAGTTTGCATTTAACATTTCTAAGGAATCGTTTGTTTTTATAAATGCATTAACCTAGTGAAGAAAACTTTTGTTGTTTAAATTATTTCCTTATTTTTTTCCAAAGGAATTTTTCTTTTGTACTCCGAAGCAGTGTTTCCCAACCTAGACACCACGGCAATTCAGAGTATCATGACCATTGGAACTCGATTGGACTTTTCAAAAGAACTACATGGTTTCTACTATGATTTCAGTAGAACCAACCTCTTGCATAATGAATATCAGAACCTAAATCACTACTGGCACAGGCCTATGTCAATTTTTTTAAACTTAAAGTAGTGAGAATTTTACAGAGAACATGGATTAATAATAATCTGTATAGCGGTTCGTCTGCTCTCAACACTAAGCTATATTGGTAAATAAGTAACTAATTACAACAGATAGGCCTACTTTAAATAATTGGATTGTAGGTTACGTCATTCAGCACTTCATGAAAGAAAAGCTAAAGAGCTGGGGGTCAAGACCTGATCCCAACATCTTTTCAGTTACTTAGCTGAGGGGTCAGAAGACCAACTAGTGGAGGCCGGAGTTGAACCGACTAACCGTAGGCGTAATTTGTGGGGGTACGAGGGGAACCGTACCCCCACTTTTTGAACAATGCCAATCAGTATTTTATTATGCCTTCCCAGATATCGTAGTCTCTGCCTTCCTTTGTTTATGTAAGAAATTGGTACCCCCCCCACTTTTTAGACCAAAGCTACGCCTCTGCTTCTAAGCCTGTCCCAGGCTGACCGTCACCTCATCACAAGTCGCTCAATAACCACAGCTGGAACAAACTCTGGAAGAAACTCCCACCAGTACTATGTGAAATATCAGATCCATCATACGAACTCACCAAAACCTCACCTAGCTCTTGCTATCTCCACGGGTCTTTCACTCAAAACTGAAAACACTTTTTTCATAAATCCTATCCCGATTCGGCGATTCCTCTTCTTCCCTTACCTCCCTCGCCGGGCGAACATGTACAATCGGGGTGCCTATGTACCATCTGGGTGGTATCTTTTCATCGTCAGGGTTGGTTAGGGTCAGGGTAAGCGTCGTGAGGGTCGGTTAGGGCTTAGGGTTAGGGTCAGTTTCAATGCTATAGCCACCACCTTAGCCGTCTGACTGTTTGCCTGATTGACACCTTTGGATCTTGACCTTGAACCGATTTCCCTTCGCCTATCGATTATGACTTGACTGAACCTCTGTGAATAAGCTGGTTCCCGCGTTTTTTTTATATAACTCTGGCGCTATAGAAATCTCGAGATTACGATTAGGCCTACGTTCGATAACGATTAGGCTATTGCTGCCCCAAGGACTCTTTATTCTGCCCCTAGGGAGTAGAAGGCCAAGTCGACATATAGTGTAGCGGTTTTCAAACGTAATTTTCATTGTTGGCCTACCACTAGGTAAAAAAAATGGAATGTTGGCCTACAAGCATCAAAGGTCAGAGCCAAAACAACAGGCGAGCGCATAGCCTAATCCCCTTGCGATTAGCGTAGGAACGTAGACAAATTTTAAAATTGTAGGTCCTATATTTTTAAGAATGTAGGCCCTAGGCCTAATCTTTTTGAATTTTTTCGCGTAGGCTACCACCGTTTGAAATCCGCTGCAATAGTGAGCTTAGGCCTACGGGTATCGATAGAGGCGCGTTAACGCATAGGCGCAGTAAGCGCGCGCCTAGGGCCCTCAAATCTCGGAAGGCCCCAAACAAATGAATTTTTCAGTTATCTAAAAATTACAATTTTGAATTAGGGCCTATTTGTTACCTCTTTTCTATCTTTTTACAGTTCAGCATTCACATAAAAGTAGGCCTATATTATTGTACACGTTCAGAAGAGACCCCAAAACATTTTCGCCTAGGGCCCCGTTTTCTGTAAACGCGCCTCTGGGTATCGACACAGTATAAATAATTATTTATAGGCTTACTGTTGTATCGAACCGTGTCTTTCAGGATGGACGCGATATGATGACGTTTGGGTGTTCTACTGACAGCTAGTGAGTTCTGGATAAGTTGCTGACGTTTGATTTGGGTGGATTGAAGGTTGAGGAAGAGGGAATTGCAGTAATCACGTTTGAATGATAGCGGAGGCAGTTTTAAGGCGGAACATGAGCAGGTGGCGAAGAAGGTCACGCTTGTGCATGAAGTATGCCTACGTTGTCTTAAATACGCTTTTATTGCAGATGGTCTGCAAAGAAACTCTTCAGAGGTGCCTCGACTTAACGACGAATGAAACAGAAAGGAAGAATCGTTGATTGGAATAAAAACAGTTGAAGTCTCAGCGTATACATGTATTTGCAGTATAAGGTATAGCGCTATATAACATCACTTTGGAAGTCACGTGGTAGGTCAAATGACGCCTTTTTTGTCCGGGTTCCAGATAAGTGACTGCGGGAAGCTCATTCCAAGGAAATCTTTCTTCAAAGGCTGTTTTGAGTCTACATTTTATAGGTAAAAAACAATGTTTCAACTCGTTTTATTTGCTCTGATGATTTTCCCACGTCTAAATACCACGATTAAATGAAACTAGCCCATTAGAAATCTTTTACTGTGCTGTGCAAAATGGCGTCGCTAGTGCGACGTATTTGACCTTTCCAGTTTTAACATGTAATTTCTTATATATATTCGCAGTCGCTTCATGCCGAGTATTGATATGGCGTTATTCTATGATGCAGGCCATAAAAATGGTTGGGTACTTATTTTCTGCCTTGTAAACTCTCATAATGTGAAATCGCCATGGTGCTCTTTGTTTCGACGGTTCGTAAAAGGCGCGGGGTGCGGCCCGACACCCGAATTCCCGAAACGAATTTCGACCGGATCCCCCAAATCGATTTTAGACTAAAATTACAAATAAACAGGTGAATAGGCAGTATATCGAGATACATCAAGGCCACGCTAGGTCTATGTCATGTATAAGAGTTTACAATTTAACTTTAGTTTAAAAGAGTTCGGCCACTTTCTATAAAACTGTTTTCGGGAAATCGGGCGTTTGTGCCTTTTCAGCGTTTTCGGGGATTCGGGTTGATCCCAAGGCACGTACTGCAAGACTTTGGACCATTTTGACATTTGCACCTATCGTACTGTTATATACTGTGTTCAGGCGTGGAACAAAAGAAGGCAGATAAAGTTACACAATTTAAGGAAATTCGTTATTAAAAGCATGCGACGTACAATTTGACCACGACGCCAATGCAAGAGAATTGAGAATATAGTTCAATCTGGCTTACCTGCGGTGATCACATATAATGAATATGGCTACCCTAAACTTGAAAAAATATTGGATTGCAATAAGTAAACAATCAATGAGTAAAAAACACCGAATGAAATGTTGAGCAAACTTTTAGTGTGAAAGATTCTATTCCAGGATGTAAGTTTCTTATATATGTATAGGAATGTTGGCGAAGAAGTGCTAACCCTAGCCCTGAATTTTAAAATCCAGCTTCCACTCGCAGGTAAAGCTTTTAGTCGCACAAATACATGGACTACACTGACCCTAAGCCCTAACCGACCCTCATGATCCAAAGACACCAGTACATAGGCATCCTTATTGTACTTGTTTGCCGGAATGTTTGACATATTGCTTTCAAGATTAAATGTGAAAGTAGAGAGCTGCACACTAATGGAAGAGCTGTTGAATAAACTTGTAAGAAATGGGCAGTAGGTTTGACAATGACATGTGCAGCTGCATAAAACTCCACCACCACAAACCACTTTTGACATCATTCAAATGTGGAGAAAGTTTCTACACCATCCGGGCAGGGGTAAAATGCTGATTTGCTGATTGCTGATTTGCTGATTGGCAAGGGGTAAAATGCTGATTTGAAAGTGCTGATTGATCAGCATTTTACCTTACAGCCAAATCAGCAAATCAGAGGGTAAAATGCTGATTGAAATCTAATTGAAATCAATACACTTTGTTGTTTTCAATACTGTTTTAATTAACAAATACTAATTGAAATCCAGGCAACTAGTGATCACAGAGGAAAATACACCTTTTTGTTTTCAATATGTTTTAATTAACAAATTATGCTACTTGAAATCCAGGCAAATAGTGATAAAAGAACCCAATACACTTAGCTGTTTTCAATATTGTTTTAATTAGCAAATGTTAATTGAAATCAACAAACTTTTAAAACACTATAAATACCCAATAAATAAATATAGCCGGGAGAGACAGCTCTGATGGAGACCCGTAACAGCTCAAGAACAACAAGAACATTTAAACGAAATTGAAAAGGAAGTACAATACAAACGGAAACCAGTAAAATCTTCAAAGACGGCAAGGGCCTTGTTGCCATATGCTGTCGTTAAACTACACTATCTGTGCAGCTTATTATTAGTTTGAATTTTGGAGAGGAGAGTTCACATACACTAGATTGGAATAATTGCAGTCATGAGTGATTTCTACTAGTGTGATTCATGCCCACGATGGAATCACAATGTTTGTGTTAGTGTTTCTAACAGAAAGAAAAAGTACATTTGTGATATGTGCATATAAAAGTTAATTGGTAATTAGATGTTACTAAATACCTTAAACTAACTTTTGTATATATAGTAGAAAACAATCCGTATTCTCGTAGCAGCATTTTACACACCAATCTGATTACTAATGATCATAATAATACAGACCGATTTGTTAAATTTTGTTGTTACAATCAGCAGTTTTTAACAACATTTTACCCACCAAACAGCATGACCAATCAGCATGACCAATCAGCATTTTACCCCTTGCCAATCAGCATGACCAATCAGCATGACCAATCAGCATTTTACCCCTTGCCAATCAGCAAATCAGCATTTTACCCGTGCCCGAAAAGTTCTCATACAGCTGTGCAGTACTCGATATTGTCGACAATGAATGTTTGTGACATAGTACAAAATAACATGTCTTCCAAGAAAGTCTTAGAAAAACCTCGCAAAACAGGAAGTGAAGCAATTTCGCCGAAGGAGCGACTTCTTTCAAAGACTGGAGCAATTCAGTTATTTGAAAGTTTAGTTTGGCAATAATAGTTTTTTGGTGCTGAGCATGTGGTCATAACTTTCTTACTGATTATTTGCGAGTTTGATAGCCATATCCGGTAGCTTGCAGTACTTTACTCTCTCACATTGGGGTGGCACTATATGTTACAAGTCTATCAACTTCAAGCCACTATTTATCGAGTATTGCCCAAATGGGAATTTAGAAGGTTTGCATTTTCTTTGCATAATTCTTTTTTAACTAAAATATTCAGTCTATTAACTCTATGGCAGCTTTGTTTTGGGGGATTTGATCATTGCTAGGACCAGTAGAAATTAATGAAGTTGCGGAAACTGTGAATTCCATGATTTTTGGCATTTGCCGTGAATTTCCCCAGATTCAGTGAATTGACATGATTTTCAGCAAATTTTGTGAAATTCTGCAGGACAGTGTTTGGAACTGATATGTTTGACAACACAATAAATTAAAATAAAGTAATACATACATTCTCCGAGGATGATCGGAGCAAATGTGGAACTATCCCTGAGGTCAGTTGCAACATGAGATCATCGTTTCTCGTGGCAACTGTACAGTAAGCAATGTTAGAGTGTACACATTTTTTCACTGGCTTTTTTTGCATTATGCATAGCGACAGCATCATTTCTTTGTTATTTGCGTTGTTGTTGTTTGGTCGGATCTTAGTAAATAAACACGTGAATTTGTCGTGATTTTCACCCATTTTTACAAAATCCTACGGTGACTTAGAACTTTCTGACGTGAATTTCTACTGGTCCTAGCCATTACCCAATCATATGAAAGCAAACAATTTAAAATGTTCTTAAATATAGACTTGTTATGTTTCATTTTTCCTATTTTATTCTTTAATGGTATTCTGTTGATGAATAATTGATCAGATGGACGATATATTTATTTTTGGGGGATATGGCTGATAAATACAAAATAACTGAATATAGAGAAGTGGCTGACTATCAATAAGAAGACTTGACTATTTGTACTTTAGAAGAACTTTATAATTTCTGTCGTGCCTTTGTCTAATGCATAAGGCATCAACTTATGGCACATTTTTATATTTTGAATAGCCACAAACATCGTCCAAAGTTATTTTTGTTATTTTATGAAACCATTGGACAAACCCACTTCCAAGGGGATTTTCCTGCTGGACAGTTATTATTCTAAAAATATACAGAACTATAAGTGTAGCTAATTATTTGCAAGGGAGAATTGTTTTTGTCATGGGATTGTTATTGACCTTGTTTGATGCAGTAGAGTTAATTAACTTGTAACTAAAATAAGTAATGGTCATTTTTCAAATTTAATTTAGTTATATTTTTATATATTGTAATTTTTATTTTTCAGCTGAAAATGGCAGATGACTGTTCTGGACAGGGTATGTACTATGTGGAAATGTTTCCGTTAGTGACACTAGCCTAGTGTATATCTCGATTGTTGACAAAGTTAATATTTTGCCTCAGGAACATGCATAATACTGCTATTTGAAAAAACAAATCAGAGGAATTGTATGCTAGCCTAAAGGATGTTATTTGTCATTATGTACAGAATATTTATTAGTTCACAGCAATTGTGGGATAATTAAAAATATCAGCAGGCGAAGTTCTTCTCAGTTCAATTCTTTGGATGGAAGATTATTTGTATATGATGTCAGTTAACTTGGTATGATCATAAATTATATGAATTGCTGTCAGACTTGTCCCTTCAAACGTATTATCAGTGAAATGTTAATTTCAGTGTCAGTCATAGCTGGTGTGATCATAAATTATATGAATTGCTGTCAGACTTGTCCCTTCAAACGTATTATCAGTGAAATGTTAATTTCAGTGTCAGTCATAGCTGGTGTGACATTAAACAGATTTCAAGTGTATTTTCTTTCGTTTTAAAGAATTTATTAACTACGCTAACTGTTGTGTTTGCTGTCTTCTCTATGGGACATGCATTGGTAAATATGTCCCAAAATCCTTCTTCGCATTAGGGATGTTCCAAGTGTACTGGAAAATGCCAAATGTGTTTATGCCTCACTAAGTACCAGAGGTTATTTGAATAATTGGGAATTTATAGTGAATCAATAGGTTATTGTGTGATAGATTTTCTTGACGTGTCATGCAAGGCAGTATGCACTAGTTAAAGTGTAGTTCTATTTTTTGCATAAGCCAAGCTAAATGTTAGATATTACCCTGACGTTGTTCATGACAATGCATTTTAACACTTTAACGACGAGAGTGTACTAAAAGCGACTGGGAAACCAGTGCAGCTCGTTGTTAAAGTGTTGATGCATTTTTAGTTAGATGTACATTTAGTTGTTTTAGGTTGAATGTAAATATTACCAAAATGCAGTGGTAATATAAATGTTAAAATTCCTTAGCAATGTTTTATTTATTTAAAATTCTTTAATTATGTATTTGAGGTTAGTAAGCTATGGTTTTAGTTTTTTAAGGGTTCAGTAAACATTGCTTATATTTAAAATATAGGCTTCAAGAGGTCCTACAGTGGAGATGACAATAATGCTTCAAAGAAACAACGAGGTGGAGGTGGAGATGGTGGTCCATACATTGAATTACGTCTTCTTATTCAAAGCAAGGTACTTGATAAGTCATGATTTTCATTTAAGTTCTAAAGTTAACTTCTTGAATTTTGAACATTTTATGTTTGTTTGATTCATTTTTGATTGATGTGTGCAGATTATAGTTTGAATTGTAGAAAAATAGATTGTAGAAAAGTTCTTACATTTATGTAACAGATGTTCTTTTAGTATATATTAAACTCATTGTAAAAAAATTCTTCATCTGGCAAGACATTTATTATTGGTATGACTAGTCAAGTCTGAACAAAACGGTGTATATGTTTGATGAGAGCCAAGTTTTGTTTTTATGTTTTGTAGAACGGTGGAGCCATTATTGGAAAATCTGGCACAAACATAAAGCGACTACGTCAAGATGTATGTTTAAGATTTTATTTGTTAGCCATAACAAATTGTAGGAGAGTACTCTATATCTGTATAAGCAGAAATCTTTCCCTTATAGTTTGTAAGTAATTTCTTGCCTTAGAATATACAAAATATATATTGTTTTTATATTTAGATGGCAAAACCTATTTAAAACGTCGATTATGGTAATGTTGGTTATTAGAAACTGTTCAAACATCGGTCTTTGTTATGGAAAATAGAGTTTTCTTATTGAGCTTCTAGGCGTGTTACATTTTACATCTTGTGTGAGATCTCTGCTGATAGTTTGCAGTTCCTACAATATAAGTAATTAACAGCCATATCCTCGAAATGACTTGCTAGTCAGTTGCTGCAGCCAAATAATATCTATAAATCCTTTCTATAATCTATACATTTAAGTTAGAGATATCTGAAATTCTGTTTTAAATGTGTTTACTTGCCGTGACTAATACATTGTCCTTTTTACCCTTTCATGATTTTTTGATCGCCCAAAACACATGGCCCGTCTATTGAATAATGGCCTGGCCTGACCTCACCCATCGAAAATGCCCTGCTTGACCCTGGACGTCCACATCTATAGTACAATGCAACAGTCATTGTACCCGATAGCAACGGTCCCGAACGGTATGAACCAAAATACGTCATCTTTCTTCTTTAACGTAATCCTTAATTAATGTTTTGCATAATTTTTGTGGATTTTGTCTGGGTTCTGTCATCCATTGGTGAAGGAAGTAAAGCGCTGGGGGTAACCATTTGCAAAACGGCATTCATTAACAATGTATGCACAAAGCTCTATTCTGCCAGTGAAGTCCAGTTCCATGAACAAACGGTCAAACTTCCTTTCTGAGTCTGTCGTAGCCTCGGATATTGTGATGTGATTGCCCAAATGCCCGCTGGACAGAGGTTTTGTAACCTTCCTGCTATGTTGCCCATATTGAATGCAACAAATTCTGTTGTATTGCTGTGATTTATTGACACTAAATTTTATGTAGTTTAACATAAGGCTCCAAGTTTACATAAGTTCTGCCTAGATTGCCTTGTAGTTGTCCATTACTGTGTTAATCAATCTCTGTTTTTGTTAGGATCCTTTGTTTCTTTTCCTGTAAAAGTAATATCCAGTCTTTGGCCAATTATATCTCGACCCACATTCAAAGATTAAGACAACCATTTTGTTAAACTGAAACTGAGTCTATTTACTTGTTGAACAGATATTAGTTTTAAGTTTTTAAATAATAGTTGGAGTTGTTACCTACAATGGATCTACAGAGACATCTTGAATGTTTCACAGCCTACGTACAATGCCTAATGTTGTATTTTTGCATATTTACTTCTATTCTATAATTACATGTGAAGTTCAACTGATGCCTGATTACAAAATAACTTCTGAATAAATCTGAAGATGGACTGTGAACACATTCCGATTGGCAGTGTACAAAAGACATTTTGCAACACAGAAATTTTTCAAATAAGTGTACTGATTTTTGTTAACATGAAGGAAAGATGACAATATACAACTGTTTATACATTTTTAGGGTTGTAACAATCGGTAGTAATCTAGACACTGCATGTGAAATTGTGGTTGAAGTTATAAACAGCATGGAATCGGTAAGTTTTTGTTCTATCTGAATGCTCTTTTAAAGTGTTTTAATAAACGAGTCAAACTTGTTCATATTTAAGCATATGGCTTGGCTGCATAAAATTGTATAAGTACAAAACAAATTTTCTATCTCAAGTATGTAAATTAACAGCTGTTAAGAAGTAAAATCAGTAAATAATACCTTTCTCAAACTTGAGCATTAATGATTCAACAGATTGGCCTTTTTACACTTTAACGACGAGCGTGCACTAAAATGTATGGAAAACTAGTCCATCTCGTTAAAATAAGAAGAAATTAAGCGAAGTTGCCATCCTGTAAACTTTGTGTTGATATATTTTCAGGGTGGTGGAGATACACATGTCCGTGTTCTTGTTCATCAAAGTCAGGCTGGTGCTATCATTGGAAAAGCTGGTTACAAAATAAAAGAACTGCGTGAGGTAAGATTAGACGGTTACTGTGAAAAAGATTAAAGCAATACATTTCTCTTGCACCACAGTCTGTCTATTCACATCTAGATTTAGCTGTCTGAGTATAGATACCCACATATGTTACTTTCAGTGTTGAACTACAGTAATTTGTTTGTTGTCAAATTGACAACGTAGTTCTGAATTTTGTTTGCAAAATGGTAGTATATTTGGATTATTCTGAGGCAAGGCATCCTGCTCTTGCATATTACTGGAAGCTTGGTGTGGATGATTTAAAAATTTAACAAAAATGGTTTAATTTTTATTATAAAATCTAAGCCTAGAAGCCTTGATTTTAGGCATTCATTCATGTGACTCGGTCTGGTTGAAACGTCGTTTAGTATAGTTGGTCATGTATGTTGCCTCGATGTCTAACTGCATGTGATGCATTCCAGGGGTTGGCCACCTGTTTTAGGTATTATTATTATTATATTCTTTATTATTTCAAACCGACAGATGCAGTAAGATTACATTGAAACATGAAAGTACAATCAATATCAATTAAACACACGGTTTGGCAGCCATGCAAAGCACCGCCCTATAGGTCTTGATTATAATGTATTATCTGTACCTGACACTGCTTGCATTGTGTAGGTGTAACAAGACTGTCCATGTTCTTTTCAGCAAACAAAAGCTCGTATTAAAGTTTACACTGAATGTTGCCCACAATCAACTGATCGAATTGTTGAAATTGGCGGAGGTGCCGAGACCATTTCACAGACAATTCACACCATCTTTGAATTTCTTCAGACGGTTAGCATCTCTATCGATATAAATGATTGTGTAAATGTGCGTGTGGTGTATTGGAGCGTGATGAAACACGTAGAACAAAAGTGTTCCTTGTAGAAAACTTTTTGAATTTAGTTTTTAAAATATACATATATGCAGCATGAGTGGAAATAAATTGTTACTTATGTAATTATGAAATATTCATAAATGCAGGGAAATTCAAATGGATTTTTATCTTGACTATAATGGTTACTGGTTTTTTAAATCTGTGAAGATCTCATGTTAAATGCGACGTCATTATGACATTATTTGTGAACAAACTATTGCGAAACAGTCAAACTGCTTAAGAATGAAACAGCCCACTCCTAAATGCTGCAGATTAGAAAAACTGGGGTATAATGCAAGAAAAAACTCTACAGAACTAAACTTCAGAATATCAATATATCAGGCAGATGTGGATAAACTGGATCAACACTTAATTTGCACGGTAATAAGTCGATGTCAGGTGAACCTTAACACTTCAACGACGAGCTGCCTTGGTTTCCCAGTCACTTTTAGCACACGCTTGTTAAAGTTTTAATTTCTGTTTATGTCAAAGCCGCTGGACATTTTGAACATGAAGTATAGCATAAATAATAATGCATCAAACTATTGTTAAATTGGTTTTGTTTTTCCAATTTTATTAAAAATTTGTAATTTAATTTTTTGTAATTTAATTTTTTGCAAGTCAGGTATCCAGTTCGAACTTATATGCTGAAATAGGAATGTGTTTTTTCTTTTAATGTGTAATGCTGTGCCTTTTTTATGCCAGACTTTTTCAGTAATTTACATTTAGCATTATACTTTTTTGTATTTTAGCTGTTGTGTTCATTACCTTACTGTATGAGTAATTTATTTTTCTGTCTGTAGGCACCACCCAAAGGGCCAAATGCACCATACGATCCCATGAATTTTGATGAATTCTTCGCAGCTGAATATGGTGGTTACACTGGTATGGATATGCCAGGTGGAGGAGGAGGAGGAGGCCGTGGTGGTGGACGTATGGGCGGAGGCATGCCCCGGGGCGGACAAAGAGGGGGACGTGGAGGTGGAATGCGGTAAGTTTCTTTTGAAGAAAACGTCATGCTCATATTAATAGAATGCCAAGTTCAGCCTTACTTGGTCTGAAAACAATTCTCAAATTCTAGTTTTGCAACATCTTGTGCTGAAACCAGATCGAATTGATCATTTACAGTTTCTGAATTGATCATTTACAGTTGCAAGCAGTTGGGGAATATTTGCTGATTTTGATGGAAATTGATATTTACTGATGCATAACTTAAAAGATTAATTTAGGCTATAATGAAATTGCCTTACCCAATGAATTTTTTACACACTTTTGGAAAACTGGATGTAAATAATGAGCTTGAAGCTTACTGATTGTTTTTTGTTTACCTCAGAGGTGGCAGAGGAGGTGGTGGTAACGACTTCAGACCTAGCCGTGGTGGCGGAATGAACCGAGGTGGTTTTGGAGGAGGTGGAGGAGGCCCTGGATTCGGAGGACAAGGATCAGGCTTTGGTGGAGGTTTTGGTGACGATGGTCCAGGGTTTGGTGGTGGTGGTGGTGGTGGTGGTGGTGGTGGAATGAGAGGAAGAGGAAGAGGAGGTCGACCTGGAGGGTAAGTAATTTAAACCGATGCTAGTATCAGTATGGAGAATTAAACATTTATACGATTACTTTTACGTTTAAATTTTTATTAGACTGAGTGTATAGATGTATATTGTATAGAGTAAATTGACGGTACTCATGATGAAACAACAATATTATTGCAACCAGGGTTACAGCTAAACGTGATAAAGTATATATTATTTTATGAATTTGCAAACTTCTGGCTTTGAAATTTCTATTTTATTGTGAACAAAACTTGGTTTATATAGCAGCCTTAGAATGCCAACATGCAAAACAGTCACCGATACAGAAATGGACACTGCATTTTTCAGTATCAGACTGTTCCAGATCGCAAACCAGGCCCGTCACAAACAATGTGGTCATTGTCGGTCTTCAAATCTCTGATGAGTTAGAAGATGAAAATTCATTGACAGAGTCATTCATGACATGCCTCAAAACTGGAGCTTGGGATACCTTTACCCACAACTTCAAACTTGTTTTCCTACTGCAATATCTTACTTTCTGTCAACAAACTAGATTAACATGCTAGAAATTTTCTGGACATGCTGATGCTAATTTTAGGTATGACATGTTGAAATATTTTCTAGTCTGTTTCAGTTTCTGGCGAGAATAGGTTAAAGTTAAAATAGGCTTTATGATCTTGTGACTCCTGCAGATTTGAGTTTTGTGTATGTTTTAGTTTTATGGATCAAGGCGGCTTTGGTGGATTTGACCAGGATGTTGGTGTAAGTGGAATTTGCATTTCTCTGTGTAAAAGTTGTTTACTAGTAACTTTTCAAGTGATGATCTGTAAATTCTGTTAATTTAATGTGTCTCTTAATTGTAAGAAAAATTGGTAGGAAATGTCATTTATTATTTTTATGAAAATTCCAGGAACAGTGTTTCTAAAACAAATCAGTAGAATTAAAAATATCAGTATCTAACTGATCAAATTAGGCCATGAAAATTGTTTTTGAGTTTATCAATTTTGAGTTTATCAGTGTTTCTGATTTGTGTTTATAGTCGTCTGGATTTGGTGGTGGTGGTGGTGGATCAGGTGTTGAAACAACTCAAGTTAGCATTCCAAAAGATGTAAGTTCTCCATTACTCACATTAACATTTCAGTTTTTGGCTTATCAGTTATGTTAGTGCGTTTGATTCTAATGTTTTGTGTGTTAGCTGGTGGTTTCTACAGGTGGAATTGACAATTAGGGTATACAGTTAATGTTAGTTGTTTTGATATCTTTGTAATAATTTTGTTTACATATGGTCCAGGAATTCTAACATCTATCAAACCTTAATGGGAATGTGTGTGCGTGTGTGTTGGAACTGTCAATAGAAATTTGTTTGTTCAGCATTGCTTGTTTACTGACATTTTTGTTCTCGGCGCCTTCAAGTCCCTTTAAGTGCGTATGTAGTATGTAGGTTCTCTATTACTGAACTGTGGGTGTTCTAACGGAGAGGTACTGAGCATGTTTTTGATGTTGTTAGCTTGCTGGTGCAATAATTGGCAAAGGTGGTTCGCGCATCAAACAAATCCGGATGGATTCTGGAGCAGGAATTACCATCGAGGAAGCACTGCCAGGTTCTAATGATCGAATCATAAACATTACTGGAACATCTGACCAGATTCAGAATGCACAGTATCTCTTGCAAATGAGGTAGTGTTTTTTAGTGTCATATTCTCATTATACCAAAGATTAATCTACTTTTGAAGTTGGGCTTGTCTTTAAAGCCAACATTTTGGTATAGCATGGCTTTGGTTAACCCAATGTTTGTTGCCTCATGTACTAGACACCAGTGGTATAAAAGAAGTTGCTAATTAATTAGTATTATTTTGAAGTCTAAATGATGTTTTCTTGTGACATGCTAAAGTCTACAAATTGGAAATATATAATCGGTTATTAAATGGTAATCAATTAGTGTTTGTTGTGCAAAACAAAATTAGTCTAGTAGTAGGATACGGCAGATGTGTCTGCATTTGTATGTATTGGCAGTGTAGATTTATTTTGCACTAGAGATACCTGTGTATCATATTGACTACAGTTTTACAGAAATAGATAAAACTTTAAAACAAAGAAATTTCTAGTTGTCACTTAATTCGTGACTGGTTTGTTTCTTTTTTAGTGTGAAGACTTACTCTGGTCAATACTAGAAGTTGCTTCTTGTCTGGGCTGCTAATATCATGCTTACAAGACAGTTTCTTACTGAAGTAGCTTGCAACAATTTGAAATTTTTTTGTATTCGGCATCCAGTGAATGACTTCGATGACAATGCAACATGTTGTTGTCTGTGTTTCTTGTAAACTTCATTTTATGTTCATGAACCTAAGCCAAATCCACGAATTTCCTTGGTGCTGAAGAACATTATAAAACAAAGTCATTGTTCTAAGGTTGCCATAAACATGAGTAGGAATACGAAAACGTTTTAGCTGGTGTTGGCTGTCCTTAAGCCGCTTGTGCAGATGGCATTAGGTCTACAGCAGTAAAGTTGGAAATGTTTAAACTGAAGTGGCAAAGATTGTGGTTTAGATTTGCAGGTTACCAAATACTATAGATTATCCTTTTAAGAGTTTTTTGTTTTTTTGCACGAGCATTTGAATTGACACCATTGGGTTATCCATTTTGTGATTCACGTTATGTCATTGCTTGCATATGAGAACTGCTCATGCTAATAAATGTGTATGAGGTCTACTTGCATACATCGATCCTTAATAAAGCATTACAGGAGCATAACCCCAGCAAAGACATAATTAAGGCTATTCTGTTGCAAGAGTTGATGTAAAGATCCCTGCTAGTCTACTTTTCTGGAACTAGACAATTCGATATGGCTTGGCAATGGAATAAAAATTGGTACAGAAGCATGTTTTTGGGCATGTTTTTACATAATGTCTTTGATTTGCTTGGAATCTTGTAAGATCAAATTGTGGATTTGTGTTAAGTGGATGCAAATTCAGGTGTGTGAGTTGTCAAACTCGTAAATTCTGTCAACAAGTTGTACTTTGAAATCAGTTAGTTTCCTAATTCTTTTAATAGTGGAAGTAAGCACCTAGAGTGAAATACTGAACAAATAAATTGGGTGTACAAGTTTTTTATGTTTATTAAATTTAATGCACTTGTCATCTCACCAATTCATATTGATGCTTCCAGTGCTACAGCCACTGGTGTAAACTTGTCCAAAATATGGGGCGGGGGGGATTTGGCTATTTATTCTACACTAGTTGCATAGAATGTACAGTCCATCTCAATTATGGCTACAGCATTGCTTACTTGTCAAATTGCACTGCTATTCGAGGCATCAAAACTCTCATAGCACATAACGTTTTATTTGATTTAACTGTATTGATTAAGTGGTAATGAATGTGATGGCTGCCATACCTTTCCACATCTCCTGGTTGTTGATCTGGTTCAGGTTTGGGGTTCTTGTAAAAAAAGCATCGTTAGTCCGATAAATAGATGAAAAAAACAACTAACCCCAAAAAATTGATTACAAACAATTAATGAATCATCAAGTACATGTACATAGCTTGCCAACTTCAGAAAACAATGTTGGGCCAAAATGTCCTACTGGGATACAATAATTACAAAGTACTGTATTCATGCTCTAATGGACTTTAACTCCAGTCAGCCAGTCTCAACATAGATGGGTCAATATATGGTTGAACCCCAAAAGAATTGATACAAAAGGTTTCTCAATAAGCTAGTTCACCTTTATTTTTTCGCGCAAGGCATGACGGGAACGACGTTCATCAACAAAGTAAAACATGGCGGATCGCTTAGAATCGTTGAATGACTTCAATCAATCAATTTTTTATTGATCCACAAAGCAAAGCAAACGTGATAATATACAAGAAAATATAATTTAAATAGCCACTATGATGATGAAAAGGTTTGAAACATTAAGATATTAATGGGTTTAGGAGGCTATATCATGCTGTGAGTGGTCAATAGGAAGCCCTAAAAGGACCAGGGTCCCGCTAGGAAGGGCTCCATTTACTTAACAAAACTCGACGACGGCCATGTACACATGAGCCTTTGAGTAGACCAATTTAGAGACAACGAATTTGCAAAAGGTGGACGGTGGACGATTTAAAGAAATATATAAAAGCAACCGGATCAGGTCCTCCACAATAAGAATAACAGCGGACTCTCTTACAGTAATAATGTCAAACTCAATTTCTGTGTATATGGAAAGTTTGCTTCATGGCGTCTTCGATGTAACAAGATCTATCTACGATATTTATGACCCTGACCATGACCTCTCAGGGTGAAGATAACCCTCGAATGGCGAAAACAATATCATAAATGAATTCTACATACCGAAATCAGTAACACGTGCATATACTCTAAAAAACAAAAAAGGTGGATTTTTCAATCGGCCAAAATGACCTTGACCATGACCTTTCAAGGTGAAGATGACCTCGAATGACGAAAACAATATCAGAATTGAATTCTACACACCGAAATCAGTCACATTAGAGGTATTACATGTGCATAAACTCTGAAAACAGATAAGGTGAATTTTCCAATCTGCCAAAATAACCTTGACCATGACCTTTCAAGATGAAGATGACCTCGAATGGTGAAAATAACATCAGAAATGAATTCTACATACCGAAATCAGTCACATTAGAGGTATTACACGTGTATATATATTACTCTAAAAACAAAAAAGATTAATTTTCCAATATGGTCAACGGCGGCCACATTGGATTTTACCAGTTTGTGGGTGTTCCCGTGGTCCGATTTTGTCGGATTTCGGATATGTTATTCAGCAAATTTTTCTGGACAGGAAACCGTTTAAAAAGCTTCTGAAGCAATTTTGCCCAGGTCTAATTGCAAATTATGGCCTATACATAAAACTCATGAAATGGAGCAGCTGACACACAGATATCGTAGTTGTCTGACAGGCTGGTTGGGTTTAGTGGCGGTGCGGTCAATGATTGCAATCAGAGCATCAGCCGTGGGAAACGTTAATATTCCCAGTCATTCGAAACAGCTCGGTGGTTTAGTTAGCATGTACAGCGCAGAGGTAACTTGAAATCGCGTTCAGATTAATTACCGGGGGTAATCTCAAATCGCGTTCAGGCTACCCCGGAGGTAATATGAAATCGATTTCAGATTACTCCGGGGGTAATGTGAACAGCGCAGGGGTAACTTGAAATCGCGTTCAGGCTACCCCCGGGGGTAATCTGAAATCGATTTCAGATTACTGGGGATAACTTGATAGAGGGGGTAACTTGAAGTCTTTACACCGGTGCCAGAGATATAGGTAGACTTGTGTATCACGTGTTAACCATTCATGTATTGATGGCGTGCATCGATTCGATTTTCAGATAATGTTTAATTCGTTGAAAATGTCGAATTAGAAGGTTAATAATTTAATATTGTAACATAACATTAAAAATAGAGTATTACCTGGGACAAATCACCAAAAACTACTGGGACAACTCCTAAAACTACTGGGACATTTATCCCACTAGTTATACAGTTAAAATATGCCCTGCCTCTTACTTCACAGCGACCAGTGTAACGTTTCTTACCCGAGTTCGCCCAGCCTCTTTATCTCTCACTATCGGAACTCTGACCGTCTCAAGATTGACAACAAGGTTTGCCCGAACTCTGCCGGAGACAGGGTGGGAATTGTATGGGGGTTGGGGGTTCAACCCCTTAGTCTTTGTTAGGATCTCCCTGTTAAGTCTTCCTTGCACACCCCAGGGACTCGTTTCCAACCATCTCATTTGTGCTAGTGTGATTATATTGTGCAAATACTTTAGCATTTATTTCACAAATTGCTTTGTGGGTGGTACTGACAAAGTAATGCTCTAGTTTTTTGTGAGATTTTTGACCATGCGAATTGTATAATAATAAATTTGGTGATATCATCACTTTAAGGAGTTTAAGCTTTCTTTTGCATTTTTTAATTTTCTCAGTTTGCAAGATACGGATAAAATATTCAACTGCACATGGATCAAACTCATCAAAGTCTAACTCCCCCAGTCTTTTTTCTACAAATCTCACACTAGCGGGAGACAGTCCCGGCCAGAAAGTGAAAGCAAAGTTTACTTCTTGAGCAGTGTAACGTCTTTGATCAACGATAACTCCGCTCGCCTCCGCAAAGTTGGGCTACTTCTTGACAAGGACCCTAGTACCAAAACGCAAGAAATGCAAAAATTTCGGTCACACATTTCATTTAATGACTAGAAACTACTATTTATTCAGCGAAAATTGTCACTTTAATGTGTGTAAACGACAAACATTAACTCACGCAGGCCTTTCAATGCAGTTCCTCATTTAAAGGCTGCTACAGTTAGTCACTGGTAGATCAGTAAGCATGGAGCAAGTTTAATAGCTATAGCTGTCGCTATTCCAAACTCACCCTTGATTCAGCAATGTCAGTTATCTAATTTCACTACATACGAGGGACCGTCGATTGGGTAATCGTAATCGTAAACTTAACATTTCTAATGAATACTCGTTTATTGAAACATCATAGCTGACATAACGCAACTAGAACGTGATGGCTGTCCTCGTGAAAATCCCCCAAAACGCAAAACATCGACGACTACTTTGCGTGCGACAACCATTTGACCGGATGACTTGCAGGCATTATCTGCACTGTCCTGCCTCCGCAGCCATAACTGCGGTCCGTACCATGAGCCGGGCCATCGATGTCCTGGAGGCCTATAGATGTCTTCCAACCGTTTGTGCCTAAATTCTGCTAAGACCCAGTTAATCTGGTTCGGCACACGCGCAAGCTTGAAGGCCCTCGCCCTGGAGTTTCCATTGCTCAATTTCTCATCTTCGGTCCGAGACCTTGGTGTCATACTGGACCAAGAGCTGACCTTTACGCAACACATAAACCTGCTTTGCCGTAATTGTTACTATCAGCTGCGCCAGCTTCGAGTAGTCTCTCGCTCTCTAACCTCCACTGCCGCTTCCACGCTTGTCCACTCATTTGTCGTATCTCGCCTTGATTATTGCAGTACTATCTACCTTGGTCTCCCAGCGGCTCGGAGTGGGTGCTTGGACCGAGTCCTGCGCGCAGCGGCACGCCTTATTGGTCGCATCCCGAGATTTGGCCATGTCACCGAGTACATGCGGGATGTTTTGCATTGGCCTCCTATCCCGCAGCGTATTGCCTACCGGGTCTCTGCCCTAGTGTGGCGCTGCCTTGTGGGAGAGGCTCCTATGTATTTGCGAGAGCATTGCCGCTCCACCCCGAACATCCAGCACCGTAGTTCCCTGCGCTCTTCTAAGCAGGCTGAGCTTCTAGTTCCCCGCTCACGGACCGCCCTTAGGCAACGCCATGATTTTTCCATCGCTGGCCCTGCAATCTTGAATGGACTCCCTGTAGCGCTTCGCTTGGTCCCAAGCACCCATTCTGCCACATTTTATTCAAATCTCAATCTTCAGCCGGGGTTGGGTCGGGAGTGCTTCTGAGTAGAAAACCTTGAAGAGGCGCTATATAAATTCTCCATATGAATGAATGAATTAATTAATTTGTCGAGGCGCCAGAGACTAATGATCTAAAGCGCTACTCTGAAGATAAGCGCAAGGCACTAGTTTTTTCGCGACCAGTGATGATGATAATGATGATGATGATGATGATGATGTTGATGATGATGAATACGACGATTTCTACAGCGCCGTAACACATGCCGTTACAAGGGCGCTTTGACAAGTTCAACACGACCCATAAGCCAGCTTTAAGTAGTGTATCTTGAGTCTGGTCTTAAATGACTCCAGTGATCGTGTCATCGGAGTTGCCCATAGATGACAGTGCATCAGGATCATACAAGCAGCTTTTCTTATTGTTAATTATTACATGTTTACTAATTTTGCCAACTTTCTTATTCGTTTTGTGAAGTAGTGCGAGGTAAGAAGTAAAGCATCTTTTCCCAAAAACGTTTGTCAGTAGCACTGAAATACTGTCCAGTCGTCAAGTATGCCTTAAAGTTAGCGTTCAAATCTTGCTTCGCCAGTAAAGCCTTGCAACTCACGTTGTGCAGTAATATTAATATCAATCAATGGTGACAACGTCCCAGACTGACACGATGATATGCAACATCAAAGCCAAAAGCGATTTCACCTTTGACCTCCGCGCTAGATAACACAACTAGTGTCCTGCGACTCCTCGTGATATTTTCTACAATCTCATTACACTGTACAGAACCAGGAAGCATATCCCTGTCAGGAATGTACAGTTTAAATTTCGGCTCGAGTCTTGGAATAAGAGTATCTTTAATCCATCTGCGTACTGACAAATCAGAACTGTCATACACTGCAATGGCATCGTAAACACAAGGTTCATTTTCCTTCTGATTCTGCCGTAGTTGGAATTTGTTGTAAACAACGTAACGATAACGGTAAACAAGAATGAGCGTCAAGAGTAACAAGCCGAACAAACTGCAGATGGCGAAAAGAGGTCCAGAATGGAATTGGTTATGTAAATCGTAACATAACAGATTCTCATCTGGGATTGTCAGGATGGCTGTTCCGTTGCACGTGATGTCAGACAAAGATGTAATGATTTCTGAATGTTGTTGAATCCAGTATTTAAAAGTCGCGTCGTCGCACGTACAAACCCAAGGATTGTCATCAAGTGTAAGGTTGCTGAGGTAAGCCAACGATGACATTTCATTAATGGTGTCCTCTCTCAGAAGTTCCAAGGAATTACTGTGTAAGGTCAGTTGAGTGAGAAGTCGAATGTTATCGAAAACCAAACTGTCTATTTCTTTGATGAGATTATTGTGAAGGTAAAGATTCGTCAGTTTCATTAGTTTCGAGAAAGTTCCAACTTTTAAATGCGTAATACGATTTCCACTCAGACTGAGAAACTCAATATTTGGAAACGGTAGAAAAGCATCTGGTTCGAGGTCGGTGATTACGTTATAATCGAGGTATAATTTCACAACGTTGGTTAAGTTATTAAACACCATGTATCTCGTAAAAGTCTGAAGGGCATTGCCTTCAAAATGTATGACCTTAGTAGATTGTTGAATGTTCCTTGGAAAGACCTCGATGCCTTTGTAGTAACAGACGAGATATGCTGGTGAACTTGACGTAGACTCAGCAAAGCAGCTACACTGTGGAAGTTCCACAGTACAATAATCCGTTACATTGCAGAGAAATTCATCTTTTGGTATTGAATTGAAGAGATCGAATTCTCCCGAGAGGGTTCGGTAACAGCGAGACACTATGTAATGCGATGAATACTGATCGTCGGTGAGCCACTTCATTCTGCACGAGCACTTCACTGGATTATCGTCGAGTAATATCTGATATCTGTAGTCATTAATTAGGTCTGATAGCTGAAATGGCTCGAATTCAGTCAGTTGGTTTGATGTTAGGTCCAACAACCCAATATAAAAAGCCAGCTCCAAAGCTGATGGGCTATTTTCTGCAAACTACAATTTTTCATGATCAATCTTTCTGTGAGGATAATGTTCTGACCAAACTGAACAGTGTGTTTTGGTTGATCTGGAAACCAGAGAAGAGGATTGTGACTTACGTCAACAGTTGTGGCATATCGAACCTGGTGCAGAAAAAGATTTTCAGCTGACTGAATATCGTTGCGACTCATGTTCAGGAAGCTCAATTTGAATGAGCTCTGGAAATAATCTATTGCAAAATCGAGATTGAGATTGTTCGCGGAGATATCCAATCCTTCCAACCGACTCATGTTTAGAAATGCGTTGTTAGAAATTTTGAATAAGTTACAGTTGCTGATATTCAACCATTCTATTGCTGGAAATTGCACCAAAGAATCGTTATCAATTGTCGATAAATTGTTTTCGTGTAGATTTAAAATCTTTAGATTCGGCATACTTTTTAGGAACAGCGGAAGGCGAGTAATTCGATTGCTAGTAAGATATAGTTCACCAACACTGTCTGGCAGAAGGGACTCTGGCAACGCTTGTAGAAAATTGTTTGAGAAATACACAAACGCTAATCTTCTGTTGTTTTTAAAGGTGTCCGGATGAAGGCTAGTGAGTCTATTATTTCCAAGAAGAATGGCTGTTAACGAATATTGATTGCTGAAAGCATCCTTGTCAATATTCGATTTTGTTTGATGTCAGGTCAATTAATTCGATACTGGATGTGTGGGTATATGCTTTGAACATAAATGGCAAAAGCCGAGTTAAGTTGTTATCTTTAAGACTGATTATCCTCAAAAATTGCAGTTGGTACTGCATACAGATTTTAATATTTGTTTCGTTAGACAAAAGATTATAAGATATATCAAGATGTTTCAGAAACAATGTTCCTTGGAAAGCCTCGCTGTGGATGCTGGTTATTTGATTTCGATGTAGCCACAGTTTTCCCAATGCCAAACAGTGCGAAACAAAAACGTCGTTAACCTCGGTTATTCTATTCCATGCCAGGTCCAAATTAGCGAGATTTGGAAGAACACCGAATCCTCCGCTCACGTGAAATATGAGATTTCTCGTGAGATTCAAAGTTTGCAGAGAGACGAGATTTTCAAAGGCTGTTGTATCAATTACTTCCAGAAAATTAGCTCCCAAATCTAGGTGTTTTAACGAGGTGAGGTTCGAGAAAACTAAAGGTTCCAGATTCGTCAATTGATTTTCAGAAATATCCAATTGTGTGACTCCTGTAAATCCGAAGAATGTTTCGTTGTCGATTCTGTTAATCAGATTTCTTGGAAAATATATAGAAATCACGTATTCTTTAGCTACAGATGAAAATATTTTGCGATCTAGAACTGTGAGTGAACTGTTCTCAATTTCTAAGATGCGCATGCGAGTGTTTTCTACAACACCATTTGAAGTGTTTCCAGAAGAACACTGAAGAAGTTGAAAAAGAGCATCACCTGAAGTGTTCTGTTCAACATATGCTTTGTAGATCTGTACAACAAAGAGATTTGAGAAGCCACATAAGAGCCCAATCGGAACCTTTTCAACTGGAATGAAAACATTTGAGAATCTGACCAGTTCCAAAGACGAGAGATGGCGAAATGAATCTGCATCTATTTCTTCAAACTGAACTTGGTCAAACTCGATCACTGTCACCTTTTCAAAGTCTTGAAACATGTAAGCAGAGAGTCGTGGAATCTTTGTGCAGTGAGAAACATTTTGATTTATCCAGCCGACATCTTTTCCGGGTCCATTTGACCTCACGTCCTGACCGCTGGCTGCTGATTTAACATAAGTCGTACAGATGCACACAGAATCGAGGATTCCATTTTCAGTCAAGGCGCAAGACAAACGTAAATATTGGAAATCCCCTCTCTTTGTTTGCCAGGCGTCGAGCGATGAACGAAATTCAATTTCGCTCAATTTTTTATTGGAAATAGTTACTAACGTCTCTTCGTTTCCATGGTCACTGGCTAAGGGCCATAGAAATAATACTTCGTTCCATACATTGCGACCGAAAGTCCAAGTTACTGTTTTAGACTCAGAGGTTTCTTTAGGAATAAAGCTTGCCTCGTAACGAATGGACTGACCTGTACTTTCGGCGACGAAAATTGAATTTAACGATAACGCTAGAAGCACGCCAAGAATACTGAATCTCATTGTACATGTTTATTATGCACACGTGTCTTCTTACCAGTAGGTAGGACGAGGAAATGAAGAGAATTCTTTTGATGCATTTTATTACGAGCCTCGATTTACGTAGCGTAGGCCCATGCATTTAGGGCATGGATTATATCAATGTTTCCGTTGAAACGCTTCAATATTTCCAGTCAGAGCTGCAAATAAAATGTTATTTCTCAGCTCGTTGCTGGAAATAATATTAAGATATCCAGATATCATGGGAAAGCGTCTTAATCTTCATCCTTGCAGATTGTTCTCGCGTTATTTTATCGTCTACTCTTAATCTCGGTCACTTTGTTAAAGGCTCGATCCTGTATCGTTGAGACAACTGCTCAATATAACATCTACAGAAAGCGTGCGTGTGCTATAGCTTATGACGAAATTGCCTTAGGGATTTGCATGATAAAGTCTCTACGGCAAGGCCTATGTGCATTCATTTGCATAACCTACATTTAAGCTGTTTACGCCTGCGTGTTCATGAGAAGTTGCGAAAACGTTTTGTTGAAACTCTGCCTCAAAACTTTGCGTAATAATAAGTAGGGCTGTACCGAATATTCGCTTCGTATTCGCTTCGGGGCCGAATAGTGGGCCAAATTGCTATTCGGTATTCGGCCGAATAGTATCGGTCGGACCGAATACGAATAGTAGTCACGTGACATCTGTTTCAGCTTATGCGGCTGCTATAGCAAGTGGACTGAAGTAACATTCATGCGTTAACGGAGATGTAAGTGACAATTTCTAAGTTTAGCTAAATTAGTTCCATTCCTAGTTTACACAGACGGACAGAAGGATGCAAAAATTGCATGTATACATAGTAAACTGTTTACTGTTAGTTTATGTATTAAATTTACAGATCTGAAACTTTTGCTTACGTTTGAAATTTTGAATGCTGTCGGTAGACCTATTTTGTACACTATTCGTATTCGTATTCGTATTCGGCCGAATAGTTGGTCCAACTATTCGTATTCGGCCGAATAGTGATAATCACCTATTCGGTACAGCCCTAATAATAAGTAGAGATATATTAATAATTTAGTTGTGCTGTAAGATCCTATAAGAATGACAGAGTCTATTCTTTATTATGTTCGAGGTTGCTCATAGCTTGTAATGTGTTCTATACCTTACGTGGGCGTGAACAGTCACAAAGTGCTAGAGACCTTTTTGAGTGAGTGCGTGATCTTTAAAATAGAATTATCGATGACTTGAACGAAAGATTTAGGAACTATAGGCCCTAAGCATGAAAATATTTTTAGAAGTCATAGAGTTGGCATCCATTGAAAGGTTAATATCATTATATATCTACTGACGGTCGTCTCGTTTACAGTTTAAAATTGTTATGTTCAAGTTTCAATTTTTATATTTTAATTTTGCCGCCATCTTAAATGTGCCGCTTACATATGCCAAGCTCTCTTTTGCTCTTATGGCAAATCCGCCAATGTTAGGACGTCTCCGTATAGATGATCTGCAGGCATCAATGGCTCATCTTCTCAATATAGCCCCTCCTCTTATAAGCCCTGCCTATTTGTCACTGAAAATTGCCGTCTTATGCCCCTATGACCTAGGCCTACATACAAGTTGGGCCATTTTCGGAAAGGAAAAGGAAAACTCTCTACTGGTTCAGACTATCTTCTATTTTAACTATATTTTCTCAACACACCCCGCTCCTACAGATAGGTCTTTTCCTCTACTGCTGCCATTCTTTAAAGGTCCCACGATTACAACAGCATATCCGATTATCCGGTACTGTGTTAGCCAGTACATTTGTTCTCTTCAAAAACCAGGATGAGACCTCAGAGCAATGCTTTCAAGAGCCAGTTGAAAAGAGATGGAAGAGGTACTTTCTATTCATATTCAGTCGTGTTGTCCTCGAGACCAAGGTCTTGGTCTCGAGTGCACTCGAGTTCGTTTTTAAAAGTCTTGGTCTTGGTCTTGAGACCAAAGGTCTTGGTTTTTGGTCTTGGTCTTGAGGTTCAAGGTCTTGGTCTTGGTCTTGGTCTTGAGGTTCAAAGTCTTGGTCTTGGTTTTACAAGACCAAGACCAAGACTTTTGTCAATATGAACAGTCATTAATTTTAACAAACGGCAAGAATTTTAAAAATTTATTCAATAATTACTCATACAGTTATTGCTTTAGTATTTTTTTAAACGGTGTGAATGAGGCTTCACTGTTGTTTTGGACAATTATTTTGACTTCCGGTTATTTACCATGGAGTGATTTCAAAACATACTCATGATTAATTTGTACATTTACATCCGGTTCTTGAAAAGCTGCTTTGTGTGCTAGCGATTTCAGTACTTGTAGACCGTGTTTTTTCACATGGCAGAATTTTTATGAGGACCCACAGGTCACGTCTTGGTCAGAAAATTCTGGTTTTTATCAAATTCAACAGGCATTTGGAATAACATTTCGCATGAAGGACTTTTGTAAATACGAATTCGGAATTCTCTGCAGTCTCCATTTAGAGTTGTTTTGCTTGAATAAAAGAAAAAACTCATGTTTTCATTAAAATAACGAGTAGTCCGACTGGACAATTTTTAGTAAGAAATAGAAGTCTGAATACGACTTTGATTTTTTTGGGTCTTGGTCTCGGTCTTGGTCTTGAGGTTCGAGGTCTTGGTCTTGGTCTTGAGGTTCAAGGTCTTGGTCTTGGTCTTGAAGTTCAAGGTTTTGGTCTTGGTCTTGGTCTTGAGGTTCAAGGTCTTGGTCTTGGTTTTGAGGTTTAAGGTCTTGACAACAAGACTGTTCATATTTAATATATTTTTATACACTTTTAGCGTATTTTTTGAACGCTGAACACTCCTTTATATGTACATGCGTATGTATGAATGCATAGCCTATATTTTTTATGCGTAGGCTATATGTGCGTATGGATGCATAAATTCATGCGTGCATAATGCATATATGTATGTATGCATAATTGTATTTATGCATGTGTGTGTGTGTGTGTGTGTGTGTGTGTGTGTGTGTGTGTGTGTGTGTGTGTGTGTGTGTGTGTGTGTGTGTGTGTGTGTGTGTGTGTGTGTGTGTGTGTGTGTGTGTGTGTGTGTGTGTGTGTGTGTGTGTGTGTGTGTGTGTGTGTGTGTGTGTGTGTGTGTGTGTGTGTGTGTGTGTGTGTATGTATGTATGTATGCATGCCATCACACGCGGCAAGATTCCTTCTGCATAAATCTCGACGACGATTTTGAACACACGCAGGTTATGTCAGGATTAAGTACACGAATCTTTAAAACGACCACCTAAGTCGAGTTTATTTTTGTTGCGTGGATTCAAAATAGGCGCTGCACATATGATAGAAGAAATCAGAATACACCGGATAATGACTATCTGGAGACATTTCAAGGGCTTGTGTACTTTAACCTAAAGGTAGTCTATTCACATGGTTTAATTACTTTATATTGTAATCGCTAAGCAAACATTTACACACAGCCAGATACGAGGTCAAGCTTATTATAAATTAACCGACAAATTTAGCTACATCCGAACGTCTGTAGCATCCTGGGTCATATAGTAGTTCAAGTCATCAAGTGGTTCAAGTCATCGATGCCTTTATTTTAAAGATTATATACACCCACTAGTCCTTCTAGCAGTTTTCTGATTTTACACGCCATACAACACGACCATACTTACGACGTCCAATCCCCAAAGCTTCAACTTCGCTTCCGGGATCAATACATACGTACATGTACATACACAATTACACATATGGATAAATACATGCGCGCCAACCTTGTGAAGTCCTGTATATTCGTGGGGCGTGGTGACTCAGTGGTAAGTTCGGCGCCTTGTGACCGGAGGGTTGCAGGTTCGAATCCCAATCTAGCCGCTGCGTACGGACCTTGGGCAAGTCCTTCACTCGCAATTGCTCGTGGCGCTTCAGCGTGAAAATTCCGGCACAGTATCAAATGCTGTAGTCGGGAGCGCCTCGGAGTAGTAGTTGACTTCGAGAGGTGCTATAGAAATATCCGGAATGAATATTTAAAAAAATACTAAATCAGCGTCGCAGAATTAATCAGACAGCTTAGGTCAACGTATCTATACAGCCCTTACTAAGTTACCATGTACGCCATGGGGGACGCGGTGGTGTAGGTCGGTGCCTTGTAACTGGATGGTTGCAGGTTCGAATCCACCTTAAGCAATTGTGTAGCGACCCAAACTGCTTCTGAATCGTTGCTTCCGTCTTATCGACTGTCTACAAAATATGGCACTCTAATCTCCAGTATTTATTTTATTTATTTGCACGCGCACTCACAAACGCAAGTCCCGTTCTAACGACGCATTACGTGTAAATTGTCTGGTGCGTATTCAGAGGACTGGAAAAGGTCACCAGAAGCAATCAGTGAGACATGCAAGCGAACAGAAAAAGTATGTTGACAGAAAAACAACAGTAGGCCCATTGGCAGACAGACCAGGCTATATGCCTAACTACATGCCAGTATACCTACATACCTGCCTCTCACTCTTGATGTCATTTTGTAATCACCTCTCTCTGCCGAGTGGGCAAGTTCCGACTCGATGTATATAGAACGTAGGCCTATTTGTGGGAGGAAGTTGGACAGGAAGCCATAGAGTAGGCCTAAGACTATAAACGACGCCCTTCTGCGCATAACATAATAAATTCATATGATTATGTTACGGAATGTCGACCAAGTCTCTTGCTGCACTCCAAAATCGTTCACATTATAACAAAGCTCTGCTGATGTCCTTGAATTACAAAGCCACATAAGATATGTGCAGTAAACACAGAATTCTGTTAGATTCTTTGCCTCAGTAGTAAATTTTGTCATATAGTAAATGACTTTGGCCACCGATATGGCCATGTTGTATGCACCAGGCAACCGGAAATGAGGCTGCTTATCCATCAATTCTCTGTATAATCTTCTCTTGTCAAGTAGGAAGTGTTGGCTGACAGAACAGCCTGTAAGGACGAACCGACTTCTTGCCTGAGCTGAAACAGCATTTTATTATCAAGTCAAGTGTCATATAGCGGTTTATAGTTTCTCTGATCGAGTTTTGGCCAGAACTAGTCAAACAAACTAGTCTTAAAACTAGTCTTACAAACAATGCAATGTTTGGACCGCTACTAGAACCCATCAAGATGTTGAAGACTTAACCGATAATTATTTCATACATATGGTGTCGGCATGGGAAGTAGACCCTCATTAGATTTTGTTAGATGAACTGTTGTAGCAAGATCCATGTGCCATTACGAGGACCTGTGTTAGAAGCAATTTTGTCGAAGAACATGCCTACTAAGTCCGCTTTAACTTCCTAAAGTGTGAGTAACTCAAAGGTTACTTTGTCTTGTGCTTGCCCAATAGCAGAGAATTTCGACAATTTCCAGTATTTTCTCAATATCTAGTTACTTCAACCGCTAGTCAGTCAATCTTTTGACTTGTGGTCCGCCAGTTTGTAGTGTCCTTTATCCTCTTTCTATCCCAGTGGACTAGCAAACGGTTTTTCTCAGTTGCATGAAAATCTTGTCGAATGCCGCTTTAAGTTTCAGAGCGATGTTCTAATCGTTTGCGACGAATGAAACAGCTCGACAACGACATGCTATCTGGGTCTTGACCATAAGTCTTTGCAATAGCAGCTGCATAATTATACATGTATTGCATTTAAATTTCAGACCTACAGGCTAGCACTGAAATCAAAATAATTAATTGTATAGCTGACCAACAACCAGAAACACAGTGTAACACACTGAATCCTGATAACAAGCACTGTTTTACATTTCACCATCATTAGAACAGTGTTGTTGCTAATGGTCTATTGCAGACTCTTGCGACAAGCATAAATTTCAGATATATAAAACTGAGGGGCTATTGAGCAACCTCTAAAAACTGTCTAATTGCTCGAAAGATTTTGAGAAATAATATTCATTTTAAAACGGACAAAATGAGCAAATGTGAATTGAAATCTGAGAGAACATGTTACCACCATACATCACCGATGGATTTTGCAGTTACATTAATCCAAATGATTCAATTTCATGGAAGATAGTTCGATACACTGTCTATTAGTCCAGGCAATTTAGCTCAAATATCCACTGAACCTGGGCAAAATTGCTTCTCAAGCTTTTAAAACGGTTTCCTGTCCAGAAAACACTGCTGAAT
Source organism: Allolobophora icterica (assembly GCA_963556255.1). Taxonomy (NCBI): domain Eukaryota; kingdom Metazoa; phylum Annelida; class Clitellata; order Crassiclitellata; family Lumbricidae; genus Allolobophora; species Allolobophora icterica. The sequence continues at coordinate 30,143,325 of OY744608.1, read as the reverse complement.
AACATATTAAAAAAAACTTGAAAAAATCGGACCACGGGAACACCCCAAAATGAATTTCAAAATGGTGGATTGGCGGTTTCCTAAGACTTACCAATAATAATGCCAATAATTTGTAGTTAGACCTGGGCGAAATTGCTTCAGAAGCTTTCTAAACGGTTTCCTACTCAGGTACCATTGCTGAATAACATTTCCAAAATCCGAAAAATCGGACCACGGAAGCATCCCAAAATGGCCAAATCCAATATGGCCGCCGTCGACCATATTGGAAAATTCACTTTTTTTGTTTTTTGGAGTATATGCACGTGTAATACCTCTAATGTTACTGATTTCGGTATGCAGAATTTATATCTGATATTGTTTTCCCCATTCGGGGTCATCTTCACCTTGAAAGGCCATGGTCAAGGTCATTTTGTTACATCGGTGACACCATCAAGCAAACTTTCCATCATTCGGTAAATGTAAATTTTTATGTGTTGCTGTTCTTCACTGTGACCATATGCACACAAATTGAGTTTGACATTATTACTGTAGAAGGTCTGTTGTTATTCTTATTGTGGAGTACCTATAGTCTTCGAGAGAGAAAGAAACTGGAATATACTTGCGGCTTCTGTCGAGGATTCTATGTCAATCTACTTGTTGGGGAGATTGAGCTTAGACTGGACCTCACCCAATGGCGTCACGAGTCTGCTCTTGCCACAAATGTTGTTGTAGACTTCATGTCTAAGACCTACACTTATTCCAGCTGCTGCAACAACATCGCTTCCACAACTGAGATATCTCAATGTAGGAGGCAAGTAGCTGATGGATGAATTTCACATTTTGGCAGAGGAATGTGCCACTTGGTCTCAAGTTGCATTAGTTGACCGAGGACTCGAGGTATTAACTGACGAGTCTGGAAACCGATTCGTCTTGAATAATGTTGATAACGACTCCGACCACAACTTTTTCTCCAATGCCTTCTGTAGTACCGGTAACCTTTATTTATTTATTTATTTATTTATTTATTCATTCCGGATATTTCTATTGCGCCTCTCGAAGTCAACTACTACTCAGAGGCGCTCCCGACTACGGCATTTGATACTGTGCCGGAATTTTCACGCTGAAGCGCCACGAGCAATTGCGAGTGAAGGACTTGCCCAAGGTCCGTACGCAGCGGCTAGAGTGGGATTCGAACCTGCAACCCTCCGGTCACAAGGCGCCGAACTTACCACTGAGCCACCACGCCCCACTTTATCATTCACCTCATTCCCTGAACTCTAAACTTGGATTATTCCCTGCCTTTCTATCTGTTCCCCACATTAACTGCCGTAGCCTCCTACCGAAATTAGCCGAAATTAGTGCTTTGTTGGACGTTTTACCTGTTTCTGTCATTGCACTCACTGAAACCTGGATTGATGAAACTTCTGAAAACTTGATTAATATACCCGGGTATCAGTTTGTGCATCAATCGAGAAGACGGGGCCACAGTAGCGATGTGGGATTTCTTATTAGGAATGAGCTCTCATTTTCATTATTTAATAACGTAAAATATTCTGCTATAGCAACTATTGAGAGCTTATTCTTAAGTATCCCACTTAAGACCGGATCATTTTTGATGGGGATTGTACATGGACCACCAGGCCAGGAGTTGGATAAACTCACTGAGGAAGTTGAAGATCTGCTTTCTAAAATTTCTTCAAAAAAACAAAGAAATAGTAATTATGAGTGATTTTAACATCGACCTTTTAAAAGTTAATGTGCATAAGCTAACTACGAATTTTAATAATTGTATGCTCGCTCATCACTTTCCACCCATCATCACCAGACCGACTCTAATAACCGATCATTCTGCGACCCTCATCGATAACATATATATCAAAATTTGTTGACATAATTAATGGACGACCCCTAATATGTACATCATAAGTTTTAATAAGAGCTCTTCTCCTTTACGTGGAAAATGGAATGAAAATGAAAGGGTACAGGAAGGGAGGAAATGGACACTGTAGCGAACGTCGAACGCCCGCTACTGGGTTTTCCAGCGATTTCGGTGGCCGCCATTTGCGACTTTCTGTTGATCGCCATTAACGCATTATTGGGCGGCCATTTGCGCTTTTCAGTTACGTCAGCTTAAGTACAATATAAGCGACATCTGCAGGTGTCGGGGTAATTGTCGCGTCGAGCGACCGTCGTCGTCGATAGGCGACGACGCCGATAGTCGGGAAAGGGAGAGGGGTAATTAAATCGATGTCGCTCTCCGTTCCCACGCTAAGTGCGGCTTTCTTCAAAGAAGAGCGGCCGGGCGATATCTCGATCGTCGAGATCTGACGTGATAAGTTCCCACAGACGGCCGTCTGAAAGTTGGCGCATGCGCAGATTCACGTGGAGCACGTGCGGTTGAAATTGGCGGTCGGAAGTGATGTGGGACCCTAAAACGAGGGAAGAGCGCCCAGTCTGCCGGAGAACGTCGAGGTGAAAGGACATTCGGACTGCAGCCGTTGGGTGACAGAATTCGTTGAAGAAACCGTGCGCTGATGTAATTAAAAATTTGTGAAGAAACGAAATTTAATAATTCGAAACCGGGCGCAATAGAAGTCGAAAATCGATCGATATCGGAAATCACGGGAAATCGATCGAACCAAGAAATTCGGCCGTACGTCTCAGGAGATCGGTCGGAACCGGAAGCTCGGCGGATCAGGACATCGTGGTTGTGAGTATAGGGCAATGAGGGGAGAATCACGATAGGTCCCTTACCTTACTCCAAACTTCGACAGTGATTGCTGTAAGGTAGCAATAGTTGCAGATAGCTCTTGAATTCAGTTGTAGATTAGCTACTGTGTTTTCTGAGGCATAACGTGTCTTGTTTGTGAATTGATTCAATATAGAATTGTATAGAAATGTCTTTGGCGCATTCTGATTCGTTGGAAACTGTCAGTGAGCCGGAAGCGGCTTCTAGTGAGTTTAAGATGGCGGCCAGTTCTGGTGAAAGATTTATAGAGCACCAGTTCGTTTTGGCTGAAGAGAGCCGGCCCGTAGTTGATCGCCTGGAAGAACCTCTGGAGCGCCATCAGGGTTTAGTTAGGCCACGAATAGATGAAACGGAGTTAAGAAACCCTGAAAAGTACGTGTTGGAGGAATCGAACCCGAATCGGCGCATTGCCCGATCCATCGGGGACGCGGACATATGTTCACACTCGGACATCGCTGACAAATCACTTCCGGAGGAAGTGTCTCTGGTACATCCTGGTGTTTTAAGACGCAGTGCAAGACTGCAAGGTAAGGTGAGGCCTTCGTATAAACAAGTAGGTGGTTCACGCTTGCCAAGGTCTATTTGGCTGCAGGGTTCGAACCCTTGTGCGTTTTCAGCATGTCGACCTTCTTCCTCACCTGTGCCTCCAACACGTCACGTGGGGCCCCCTTTAGTAGACGAGGTGTGCCACTTTGTCTCTCAGGGGGGACGCGTAACAACACCACCACTATATTGGGTAAGTTTGTGCCCGAGATTTATTGGTCCCTTGTACCCCAAGGTATATTTTAAGGCCATATAAGAATTATAGCCCTATTTCCTTGAAAACGTGCATAAAACACACGTTATATGCGTGTGTTTTCTTGTAGTCGCCGTTTACATTTAAACCAAGTCGCCATTAAGACTGAAACGCAGTATACTACACGAACTCTCGACCCTCACTTAAAAACTGAGCGCAGGTCCTCAGCCTATTAACGAGTCGGCGTTACCTGGTAGTCTTTCATAAACCTATCCCTTTTATACCACCACATGTTAATAAGCTGTTGCCCTGCGCCTATTATAGCTAGAGTTTACGATTACGATCCCAAGACACAAGTGATTTGTCAACCTCAGGCCAGTCGGGGATGGTGCATTTACATACCAGCAACCACATCGACTAATAATAATAATAATAATAATAATAATAATAATAATAATAATAATAATAATAATAATAATAATAATAATAATAATAATAATAATAATAATTATAATAATAATAATCATCATCATCATCGTTTAATATTTTCAAACTGACAATTACGCAGTATGATTACAAATCAGTATGAACGGACGATCACAAGTTATTACAGGAATCGCATTTTAACTGTATACGGCAGCCATGCAAGACGCCCATGACGTCCTACATCTCATTTTAACAACGCGCCATCTCGCGAATGATAGGCTGAGTGGACCTTTGAGAGGGTTGCGGGAAGCGATCCCGCTACCTACTGCTCTTCACGCCAGTGATCTTACCACTAATTTATGGACCCCTCCCCATAACAGATAACTCTCTCCATGATGAACTACTAAGTGCTTATATTAATGAAGGGCCACCCCCGTTGGAAAATCCAAACCATTTGTGATGCGCCCACGAGTACTATTTTCAGAGCACCATTATAGAACTAATCTTTCAGATAAGAACACATTTACATGTAACTCGTTGAGTGAAAGTAAATTTACCAAATAGCAACTTCATTGCTCAGACATGCATATTCACAGTCTATAAATGACGAACATTAGGACCTATCTGCAATCTTCTCCGTATTTTTTGTATTCGCCGTACGCGCACTAGCGTATACCACGCGAACAGTAACAGTTGGGCCCGGTTCTGTAGTCTTTATAAGACTGCACTCTATTACAGAGGTTTTCAAACTGTGGTCCGCGGACCAAGAGGGGTCCGCGAAGGATATGGCGGGGATCCGCGAGAGCGTTCTGAAAATATTAATTAATGATTAACACGGCATGGTTTTAGCGTTGTAACAGAAATTGTAACCGAAACTTATATAGCGCCACTCAGATCTGCATCAACAGATTGTGCTTTCAAATTCACTGATCACTACTTATAAGCAATTAGCTTGTATTGTGGAAATAGTCTGCCTGTTATTTTGTTTAAATTTTAAGTGATAAATTTTACTTTTTAAATGCGCTTGGGTCCGCGAGCTATGCCTAGAAAAAAATAGGGGTCCCTGGTCAAAAAAGTTTGAAAACCTCTGCTCTATTAACCCTAAGCTAAAAGCCCAATAAATAGCGTTATAAGAAAACTAAAAATCAAGTTAAACGTAGGCCTCTGCTGTTAGATTTGTCTCGCCTTTGTCTTCATAGTCGACCTTATAAAGGACGTGCGAAAAAACTACTTTAACCCTTTCTCTTGTGCACATTTGGCGTCACCCTCTCCTTCCTCGTTGCTAACGTCCGAACTCCAACGAAGTACTAAGATCTAGAACACTATTGTTATCAATTCGTAACTTCTATTGCGCAAATATCTAATGCACCAGACATCAACCGATGGCGCACCAAAATCAAAGTCGTAATCAGTTTAATGTCCAGATGTTAGTCCCATAAGACAGAGGGGAATCGCGCTGTGAATAATCAATTTGGAAAAGGTTAGTTTAGGCTGCATCATTGATCTTACAGAGCATAATGCTACGGGGAGAGGTCATTTAATATTGCCGGGTTTAGAAGAGGGACACTGTAGTTGGTGAGTATGGCACAGGCTTTGCCGAAACAACTGCATGGACCAAATGGCGATGATAGAATTGTGCCCATAGGCCTACTTCTCGAAACTGAGAACATGATTTTTAGATTCAGGGCTGAAGAAAATCGTGTGTATTGCTATATTTATGTCAAATGACTTGAAATATTTGGAAAAACATTTATATTACTCTGATTATGATATTAACATACAATGTGCATTTTCACAGAAAGGTGACTATTTTATAAGTCTAGAACTTCCTTTTATATCCCAACAGAGCAACAGAACAATTTAACATCATTACTTGACGCAGCGCTCGTGAATAAGCTGGTACTGTGCACTTAGCTTTGTTACGATTGACGCTGAGCACTTCCCTGACAAATATGCTGCTTAATCTCCATCTCTGGTGGTGATGAATGAAGAATCAAGCACCCTCTTAATATTTCTAAATAGTCTGTAACATAGAAAGAATTTAATTATTTGAATAAAATGAAATCTTTTTCTGTGAATTTATGGTGTATCATATGCAATGAAAGGAGATGTCAAAGATTAGTCGACGTAAGCTTATCAACGCCTTCTGGTAGGAAATCGATCTGCTCATTTTCTTCCAGGGCCTGTTAAGTCTTCCATGATTTTGCTATCTCACTGCAAAACCAACGGCAGTACAGGGTCGAAGGCTGCCTTAACCTCTGCACTGAATAAAAGGTTCACTTGTCTTTACTACCCGTCTAAGGTTTTACCTTATTATTTAACAGTCGCCTACGAGCACGATTGCAAAGACCGGTTAAATTAAACGTTATTTACCGAATACAGAAAAGACTAATTTACAGGTTAATTGCTCGAACCGAAAGATGAAGGTATTGCATATCGTATATCGATAACTTTGACCGATAAATGCATGGAGATCGCAAATCGCAAAGTTTATCGACTGCCACAGAAAACGCAAACCAAATATGCACCTTAACTGATCTTACTTAAATTATGGAATTACAGAGCTATTATGGTACTGAAAATAAAGACAAATGATAGCGAATTAGAAACACTGAGCATTTAGATGCTTTTTAAATTTTTTTTTCAAAATTTGATTCTCAAAAAACTAAATAGGCCTACTCGTAATTAAAACGTTCAATGGAAAAATCATAATTAAGTGAAGGACCTTAAATGCAGATTTATATTCACATTTCTACTCCTTAAATCGCTCTATGAATGACGATAAGTTATCTCAGCTACTAAGAGTTGTGTGACCTGCGAGTCTATTCATAGAGCAGCGCAATGAACAATAAACCCGAGAGAGTCTATTAAAGACATATCCGTTTCGCGCAGTGGAGTAGTTGGTCATGAATAGTAGGTAAGGACGCTGCCCTGATTACCGCGTAGAAGTAGAATAGGAGGCAAGTTTCGTGTCAGGAAGTCAATCCAGGTCATGCATAAGCAAGCTGAACACATCTGCTTGCAAGGTATCGGTAGCGTTCTACAATACGAGAGTAAGCCTACTAAAAGCAGCGCTGGAACGCCCAGAATAAATGCAAATGTTGACAGTATTTCGGAGTCAATACAAACAGCTGTTCTTCTTGTTAAAGACTAAATGTATACATTCTGATTTTCGTAAATTTCAGATTCGCTATGTAAAGCTGGACGAGGTAAGAAGTAAAGCATCTTTTCCCAAAAAAGTCTGTCAGCTACGCTGAAATACTGTCCAGTCGTTAAGCATGCCTTAAAGTTAGCGTTTAAATCCTGCTTCGCCAGTAGAGCCTTGCAACTCACATTGTGCAGTAATATTAATACCAATCGGTGGCAGGAACGTTCCAGTGTGACGCGATGATATGCAACATCAAAGCCAAAAGCGATTTCCTCTTTGTCTTCAGCGCTAGACAACACAACCAGTGTCCTGCGACTCCGCTTGATATTTTCTACAATCTCATTACACTGCACAGAACCAGGAATCATATCCCTGTCAGGAATGTACAGTTTGAATTTCGGCTCGAGTCTTGGAACAAGAATATCTTTAATCCATCTGCGTACTGACAAATCAGAACTATCATAGACTGCAATGGCATCGTAAGCACAAGATTCACTTTCCTTCTGATTCTGTCGTAGTTCGAATTTGTTGTAAACAATCACTTGAATGATGTAACGATAACGGTAAACAAGAATGAGCGTCAACAGTAACAAACAGAACAAACTGCAGACGGCGATAAGAGGTCCAACATGGAATTGGTTTTGTAGAATAGTTTGTTTCAAATCGTAACATAACAGATTCTCATCTGGAATTGTTAGGATGGCTGTTCCGTTGCACGTGATGTTAGACTCAGATGAAATGATTTCTGAATGCTGTTGAATCCAGTATTTAAAAGTCGCATTGTCGCACGCACAAACCCACGGATTGTCATCAAGGGTAAGGTTGCTGAGGTAAGCCAACGATGACAACTCATTCATGTTGTCCTCTGTAAGAAGTTCCAAGGAATTACTATGTAAGGTCAGTTGCGTGAGAAGTCGAAGATCATCGAAAACAAAACTGTCAATTTCTTTGATGAGATTATTGTGAAGATAAAGATTCATCAGTTTCTTTAATTTCGCGAAGGTTCCAACATTTAAATGCGTTAAACGATTTCCACTCAGACTCAGAAAATCGATATTTGGAAAGTGTAGAAAAGCATCTGGTTCCAGGTCGATGATTACGTTATAATCGAGGAATAATTTCTCAACTTTGGTTAAGTTATTAAACACCATGTCTCTCGTGAAAGTCGTTAGGGAATTGCCTTCAAAATGTATGACCTTAGTAGACGATTCTATGTTCCTTGGAAAGACTTCGATACCTTTGTAGGAACAGTCGAGATACGTTGGTGAACTTGACGTAGACTCAGCAAAGCAGCTACACTGTGGAAGTTCCACAGTACAATAATTCGTAACGTTGCAGAGAAATTCATCTTTTGGTATTGAATTGAAGAGATCGAATTCTCCCGTGAGGGTTCGGTAACAACGAGACACTATGTAATGCGATGAATAGTGATCGTCGGTGAGCCACTTCATTCTGCACGAACACTTGATTGGATTATCGTCGAGTAATATCTGATATTGGTAGTCATTAACTAAGTCTGATATCTGAAATGGCTCAAATTCAGTCAGTTGGTTTGATGTTAGGTCCAACAACCCAATATGAAAAGCCAGCTCCAAAGCTGATGGATCTATTTTCTGCAAACTACAATTTTTCATGATCAATCTTTCTGTGAGGATAATGTTCTGACCAAACTGATCAGTGTGTTTTGGTTGATCTGGAAACCATACAAGAGGATTGTGACTTACATCAACCGTGGAGACATATCGAACATGGTGCAGAAAAAGATTTTCAGCTGACTGAATATTGTTACGACTCATGTTCAGGAAGCTCAATTTGAATGAATTCCGAAAATAGTCTATTGCAAAATCGAGATTGAGATTGTTTCTTGAGATATCCAATCCTTCCAATCGACTCATGTTTAGAAATGCGTTGTTAGAAAATTCGAGTAAGTTACAGTTGCTGATATTCAACCATTCTATTGCTGGAAATTGCGCCAAAGAATCGTCATCAATTGTCGACAAATTGTTTCCATGTAGATTTAAAATCTTTAGATTTGGCATAGTTTTTAGGAACAGCGGAAGGCGAGTAATACGATTGCTAGTTAGATATAGTTCACCAACACTGTCTGGCAGAAGAGACTCTGGCAACGCTTGTAGAAGATTGTTTGGGAAATACACAAACACTAATCTTCTGTTGTTTTTAAAGGTGTCCGGATGTAGGCTAGTGAGTCTATTATTTCCAAGAAGAATGGCTGTTAGCGAATATTGATTGCTGAAAGCATCCTTGTCAATATATTCGATTTTGTTTGATGTCAGGTCAATAAATATGAGACTAGATGCGTAGGTATATGCTTTGAACATAAATGGCAAAAGCCGAGTTAAGTTGTTATCTTTAAGACTGATTATCTGCAACCTTTCCAGCTTGTTCTGCATACAGGCTTTAATATTTGTTTCGTTAAACAATAGATTATAAGACAAATCAAGATGTTTCAGAAACAATGTTCCTTGGAAAGCCTCGCTGTGGATGCTGGTTATTTGATTTCGATGTAGCCACAGTTTTCCCAATGCCAAACAGTGCGAAACAATAACGTCGTTAACTTCAGTTATTCTATTCCATGCCAGATCTAAATAAACGAGTTTTGGAAGAACACTGAATCCTCCGCTCACTTGAAATATGAGATTTCTCGTGAGATTCAAAGTTTGCAGAGAGACGAGATTTTCAAAGACTGTTGCATCAATCACTTCCAGAAAATTAGATGCCAAATTTAGGTGCTTCAACGAGGCGAGGTTCGAGAAAATTAGGGGTTCCAGACTCGTCAATTGATTTTCAGAAATATCCATTTTTGTGACACCTGTAAACCCGAAGAATGTTTCGTTTTCGATTTTGTTAATCAGATTTCTTGCAAAATATATAGAAATAACATATTCTTTAGCTACAGATGAAAATATTTTTCGATCTAGAACTGTGAGTGAACTGTTCTCGATTTCTAAGATGCGCATGCGAGTGTTTTCTACAACACCATTTGAAGTGTTTCCAGAAGGACATTGAAGAAGTTGAAAAAGGGCGTCACCTGAAGTGTTCTGTTCAACATATGCTCTGTAAATCTGTACAACCAAGAGATTTGAGAAACCACATAAGAGCCCAAACGGAACTTTTTCAACTGGAATGAAAACATTTGAGAGTCTGACAAGTTCCAAAGACGAGAGATGGCGAAATGCATCTACATCTATTTCTTCGAACTGAACTTGATGAAACTCGATCACTGTCACATTTTCAAAGTCTTGAAACATGTAAGCAGAGAGTCGTGGAATCTTTGTGCAGTGAGAAACATTTTGATTCGTCCAGCCGACATCTTTTCTTTTTCCATATGAACTTACGTCCTGACCGCTGGTTGTTGATTTAACATAAGTCGTACAGATGCACACAGATTCGAAGGTTCCGTCATTCGTCAAGGAACAAGACAAACGTAAATACTGGAAATCCCCTCTCTTTGTTTGCCAGGCGTCGAGCGATGAACGAAATTCAATTTCGCTCAGTCTTTTGTTGGAGACAGTTACCAACGTCTCTTCGTTTCCATGGTCACTGGTTAAAGGCCACAAAAATAATACTTCGTTCCATACATTGCGATCGAAAGTCCAATCTACTGTTAAAGGTTCAGAGGTTTTTCTTGGAATAAAGCTTGCCTCATATCTAATAGACTGACCTGCACTTTCGTTGAAGAAAATTGAAATCGACAATAGCGCTAGAAGCACGCCAAGAATACTCATTGCATTTGTTTATTATGCACACGTCTCTTCTTACAAGAAATCAATATCAGCAAATGAAGAAAACTTTGGTATAATTTTATTGATTGAGAAGCATATCAATGATGAGCAGACTTTCCTGGTACGTTAGGATCCGATTTCGTAGCCTGTACATACTTTTAGTTCGTGCGTTACTTCAACGACTCGGTTGAAATCCTTTAATTTTTGTTGGTTTGAACTGCAGATGAAAAGTATTTCTCAGCTATTCGTCGCGAAGTCATGACATGATATTATGTGAATATGTCTTACGGTTTCATCCGTGCAGATTGTTGTGGTGTTGTTCCATCCCATGGCTTTAATTTCGCAGAGTTTGTGATCGCCTCCTGTATAGTTCGGACAATTGCTAAATATAGGGTCAACAAGAAGCGTGCGTGTGCGAAGGCTTATATAGACGAAATTGCAGGTCTTAGCATGATACAGGCTCCACGGTTAGCAAAATTCGGCCTACGTGCATGCATCTGCATTACTTAGCCTACATTTAGGCGGTGCTCGCCTTCTGAGCGATGTATTCATGCGCCGTTACTCGAGCGTTTCGTTGAAACTGCCTGCTGTGTGCCTTTGCGTGATGATACGTATAGTTCTACTGTAATCACCGCTAGGCTGCAATATGCACTAGTTCCGAATTGGGCAATCTATGTATCCTGTATTAGGTTCATGGGTGCCTATTGCTTATGACGTGTTTTAGACCTTACGTGGGCGTGTATACTGTCAGACATGTGCCCTAGACATTAATGTAGAACTATCTGGTGAGTGTATGATCGTTAAAATAAACGCATGAGTGACTTGAACAAAAGATTTTAATGCTATTACGTAGGCTAATAAGCATGAAAATATGTTGAACTTTATGAGTTCCCTCCTTTTAAAAGCTAATGACTCAAACGATGACTTAGGCCAGTGCCAGCCTTGGGATATTTCGACCCCTGTGCAGAGTACAGGCCTACTGCACGGGCACCCTATGACGAAAGTCAAATTGTTTTTCATTGTTGTTATTATTATTGTTCATGTTTCTTTTCTGTGACTTTCGAGCTCCCCTAAGTTGCGCACCCCGTGCTACCGCACGTTTCGCACGCCTCTAAGACCGGCGCTGCTTAGGCGGATAGTTAGCCTACTTTTATATGAAGATACAACGACAACATTTGAGTATTATAGTCCTATGTATATGGCCTACTAGTTTAAGTCACTACTTGCCCACGCACTCCACGCACAAAACATGGTTGATACGAAGCGACCAGAAGCAGATTTAACAATCATGCCACTTTAAGCATAATGTTTTGCCATCCCTAACCCTCATATTCCAAAGTCTTAACTTTGACTTATAATATTATAATTACGTCTACTGATCGTTATAATATTATTAGTAGTTTAATTTAAACTAATTGTTGCTTTTTTCATCTTGCAGCCCTCTTACATGTGCAACTCCTATGCCATGGTCTTGTTGGTTCGTATGTTAAATCCAGCTCTGTTAGCGACGACTCAGTACGCCTGTAACTGAGAAGTATGCCTGTCACAGGCTTATGTTTCGACCTCAGTGCTGCTCTAGACAATCTTGACCATCAGCTACGTGTGCTATAACTAGGCTCAGTGGATGCTTCGGTGTCTCTGATACTGCTTTAAACTAACTAGTTTCAAACCTCTTCAATCGGTTTGAGCAAGTGGATATTGGTACTGCTCTGATCTGATCCTTCTTTCTGCATTGCTCACAGGGATCTCTTCTCGGCCACCTATTATTTACAATCTTCACTACACCAATCAGCCAAATTGCCAATCTTTTTGGAATTCAGTTACAGCAGAATGTATGAATCTCAGCTTCACAATGATCTGTCACCAACGTATCAGTCCGGCAAAGTATAATACTGGAGTGCCTCTCTTCAGTGCATGCATGGTTCCGCTTCAACGGTCTGCAGTCTTGTTGTCCTCGAGACCAAGGTCTTGGTCTCGAGTGCACTCGAGTTCGGTTTTAAAAGTCTTGGTCTTGGTCTTGAGACCAAAGGTCTTGGTCTTAGTCTTGGTCTTGAGGTTCAAAGTCTTGGTCTTGGTCTTGGTCTTGAGGTTCAAAGTCTTGGTCTTGGTCTCGCAAGACCAAGACCAAGACCGGCTGTCAATATGAAGTCATTTAACATAACTCAAGAATTCTGTAATCTGTATCAAGCTTGCTAGCATCATACGACCAATATCTATGGATGGATACAAGTCCTGTTGGTCAGGGAAACCCATTGGCAGCAGTAACAGTTATTCTGTATCAGACAGACCATGGGAATATTTCAAAAGGACTCACTATCTGTACATTTACATCCAGTGCTTGAAAAGCTACTTTTGTGTGTGTGTGTGTGTGTGTGTGTGTGTGTAGGTGTGTGTGTGTGTGTGTGTGTGTGTGTGTGTGTGTGTGTGTGTGTGTGTGTGTGTGTGTGTGTGTGTGTGTGTGTGTGTGTGTGTGTGTGTGTGTGTGTGTGTGTGTGTGTGTGTGTGTGTGTGTGTGTGTGTGTGTGTGTGAGCGACTTCAGCACCTGTAGAACGTATTTTTTCACATGGCGGAATTTTTATGAGGCCCACCAGGCACGTCTTGGTCAGAAAATTCTGAGCGCATTGGTTTTTATAAAACGCAAAAGGCATTTGGAATAATATTTTGCATGAATGACTTTTGAATACAAATTCGGAATTCTCTGCAGTTTGCATTTAAAGTTAATTTGCTTGAATAAAATAAAAGACTCATGTTCTCATTAAAATAGCGAATATTCCGACTTGACAATTTTTAGATGTATGTATGTGTGTATGTATGTGTGAATGTACGTATTTAGGCCTACAGCCCTACACATTTGCGAACGCTTGCATTATGATAGGGTTAGGTTAATGAATATTTAAAGACACAAATTTTAACGTCTTTTTGTGATCTAAAGGCGCTACACAAATAATAAAATAAGTCAGAATAAAGCGGGAGGAACTCTCTGGACACAGTTCAAGGACTTCGCGTACTTTGGTTTATTCATACGGTTTAATCACTTTAGCAAACATTTGCACACTGCCCGATAATGAGCCTACACTGATTATAAATTATCGGAGAAATTTCTCTGCCTCCGAATGTCTGTGGCATCCTGGGTCATATATTAAAGCAGTGTCACAGAATTAATCAGAAAGCGTAGGAATACACGTGTTCATACAGCCCTTAGGCCCCTTACTACATGTAAGTAACCACGTTTACGCGCACTCACAAACGCAAGTCCATGTCTAATGACGCTTTAGACATAAATTGTCTCGTGCATATTCAATGGAGCTATTCAGGGCTAACCTTAAATGAGGACGTGCAATGGCATTTACACGCTCCCGTAAACACGTACGCCTTCTACGTCGAATCCTCAGTTGCACAATTGGAAGACAGAGGCGATCGCAAAATGACCTTTAGAAGGCAAGTGGGCAGGCATAGAGCCAAGCAGAAAAGACATTCAGAAGCAATCAGTCAGTCAAACAGACAGACAGATGGACGGACAGAAAAAAACAGGATGTCAAAGCAGCAACAACAGACAGACAGACAGACACAGACAGACAGACAGACAGACAGACAGACAGACAGACACAGACAGACAGACAGACAGACAGACAGACAGAGCCTTGAGGAAGATGTAGAGTAGGACGCGACGTCGAGAAGTAGGCCTAAGATGCAGGAAATACTTAGACTGCGTTATAGAAAAACACGCCCACCAGTGTAGCCCATGACCTAATAAATCCATGTTTGCAGTTACACCAAGGATTTTGTTGCACTCATCAATTATTCATCCTATAGGCTAACAAAGAGATCTGCCGTCCTTGAATTACAAAACGACATCAAGCATTGTAGTTCGGCTGAAAACGGGCGAAACAGCCTCCTATTATATAATTTTATACATCAACACATACAAAGAATAATCTATGCAAGTTCAGTCAGATTCTAAGCATGCAGGTGAATAGCGTGAGTCACAAAACTTTGTTCCTCTGGCCTGGTTTTTATGTCCCTTTGACCTACCACACGAATAGCAAACACTTCTGGACGTTTAGCGCAAGTCACGCGCTGTTCAAGAGGTATTGTCAACCAAAGTGTTGATACTCATCATCATCATCGTCGTCGTCGTCAGTTCCTGAAATCAGCCATTGTTCGGCGATCGGTGCGAACTAAGAATTTCTGGGACGATCTCCGTCCTGAATTCCTCGAACTCTCCGCTCCTCCACCAATCAGAATCCAATCTCGCCAATCACCCACCATCATCTGCCGTAAGTTTCTCTATCACACCTACCCTATTCCTTCCACACTTCCATCTTCCAATCTCCTTCACCCTAGACAAAACCCGCCTTAGCAGCTCCTCTTCCTTCTTCTCATTCTGGTTTTCTGGCAACGGGCTTGGTTCTTTCAATTGATGTATATTTAGATAAACCCTCTGACAAAGTACAGCGCTCGTGATTAAGTTGGTGCATAGCGCTTAGCATTTAAGTAGCGCTTTACAAATTTGTAGTTTACAATGTGTTTTTCTGCTTCCTTTTCAAAGACTGCTGTTCGTTTCAACGTCTTCTTTTTAATCCCATTCGTCGCAGTTTCTCGTGTTACTATGACTAAGTTAGGAGAAGAAGAAGATCAGTCCCTTAAGCTAACATTGAGGCAGCCATGGGTATGAAGTTTTAGCGACTTCATTTTCTTAGACCAAATTTCTGCCCTGGCGGGGATTTGAACTCCTGACCTACCGATTGACAGTCTAGTACTCTGACCACTACACTATTGAGCATCACTAAGTTAGAATTAGATTAAATAAAGTTTGGCCTATTACAAATTATTAGTAATTACAGAAATACGATAATAACGACATAAGATGTTGGTGATGATAATGATTGATGATGATGATGATGATAATGATGATGATGATGATGATGATGATGATGATGATGATGATGATGATGATGATAATAATAATAATAATAATAATAATAATAGTAATTATAATAATAATAATAATGAAATAATAAATTAGTTAACTCAAGTCCGTCAGACCGTTTCTTCTCTTCTACCGCACTGCCAGATCTCTTCCCATCTTGGTCGAGTTCCTTCTGTTTCTCAATCTCGGCTAGCTCTCTTTGGCATCCGATCTTCGACTCGATTAATGCTCCCAATTCCGATAAATACCTTCACCTTCTCAGACCGGACTGATTAAGTCCCCTTCCTCCCTCCTGCGCAACTTTATTCCTATTCTGTTGGCTCATAAGACTTCGGTTATCAGCTACTAAATCTATCCTGTGTTGGTTGTCTGACCTCGGAATTCGCTCTCTTACTCAATGCAACCATTCCTATAGTCACCACCAACCTGTACACCGGCAGCCTGGGCATCCCTCTGACCTATTTTGCCTGATGTTTCGGTAACTGGTCAAACTGTGGGCCTATAACTGCTCCTGGTTCTATCGAGTTGCCTCACACAAATCCGTCTCTGTCATAGTATCATGGTCATTGCTTTTTTCTAGAAAAAAGGTTCCGGAACTGAACAATAGGTTCCGGAACTGAACAATTATGGAAGGGCTAAAATCGAGGGCAAAGCCCGAGAAAAACGGGATTGGGGATTGGGAGGGGTCTCAAAAACACTGAAAACAGTTCACAACACTGAAATTAAATTAAAATAACTAAATTTTATTAAACAAAATAAATAAATAATTTTTAGTAGCTGAAGAGGTGCCGGAACGCCGGTCCGGCGCATTCCGGCTGAAAAAGCACTGATTATGGTTACTACTGTCATCGCCGCCCATGGAAGTTTAAATTAAAGTCTACCTCTTTGTCTCTCTATGTATTATCTAAATATTTATTGCTCATAATCTAGAATAATATGAGGAAAAGGTTTCGCAATGTGAGGTATTGCTTATTGCCGAAATTTCTCAGCTCCACCAAGAAGCCGAGTCTTGGGTGACCAAACTAATCAAGTCAAATGTACAAAGAGTCACTTGTTGCATTGACAGGTAGGGTGTAGGTTTCGGTTTCAGGTAAATATCCAAAAGCGCCAGATGAAGAGAGCCAACGCGATGCTAAGGCAGGACTTGTTTATGTTCTCATGAGAAAAGACAGAATGATGAAGGATGAAAATCATAACATGACAATTTAATTAGTTCAGTTTAAATTTTTTTAATAAGACCTAGAGAAATTGCAAGACGAGGCAGAGAATACAGGAATAATGATAGGTGAAGAATTAGCAAGCTCTTTATAAGTCTGTTGGGAGCTCATGGTCCAGAGTCGTCGGTCTACCCTTGATTAATGAGCGGTTACGACATCCGGGTGAAGTGATCGAAGGACGAACAACGGAAGAAACTGAGAGGCTTACTGAAGTACCATTTGCTCTTTCAAGATGTGATTTGTTGCATAGATCGTAACTTTCTTTAGTGACGTTAATATCCTGTCACCATTACTGTAAAACAGGACCACGTGGAAGTGGGGCGGGGTGGTTAAGTTAAGGTAGAAGGAAAGGGAGGGGTTAAGAGAATGGCAGTACTAGACACTTGGGCCAGTTGAGCAAATGTCGTTCCCGCAACTTCCGCAATGCTTCGACTGTGTCAACATGTTCCACCTTTTTTAAATTGGTTTCTTCATTGCTGCTTTGTTTACCTATTTGTAATTCATATGGAGAATTTATGTAGCGCCTCATCAGGGTTATCTACTCAGAAGCACAATGAGTCTCCGTCGTATAAACTGATAATTTATGCCAGCTATCCATCCATCGCACTGATCGACTTTCGCGAACAACTAGGCTAAGTGAAACATCTGATTCAATCCGCAGTTCAAGAGTTTTCCCAATTCACGGACTGAAGATTTCCTGTTGTAAAGGGTGCGGGAGGGGAGAAAATTGGACATGAACACTCTTTGGGGCAAATTTATGCCCGCGATTTATTGGTACTTTGTACCTTCAAGTATATTTTAAGGCACTTATGCAACCCGTTTTCTTTGAAAACTTACAAGCACACACGCGTGCATATAATAGTACGCGTTATAAAAGATTGTGCATGTTTTATGTATGATGTACATATATTTAAACACGCCGACATTAAGACTGATCTACATTAACTGTACTCCATAAACATTTTAAAGAACTATGGCCCTACTTAAAAGCTAATCGCAGGTCACCCAGCTTATTTACGAGTCGGCGTTACTAGTCTATCATAAACCTATCCCAATGTAGTTGTATGTTAGAACAAATCTGTCCGCTAAGAATAGGCCTACGTTTAACTCTGTGAAAATAGTTAATTTGCAAATATGGTATTGGTTATCAAACTTCATTACTCAGATTTGCATATTCAAAGTGTCTAAATGACACACAATATCTGTGTTATAAGATTTTTTAAATTCGCCGTGCGCGCAGTGGCCTGCCTCATGGGCAGTAACAGTTGGGACCTGTGCTGTAGTCCCCCGTTGCAAGACTGCAACTATTTGCCATAAGCTAAATCCTATTTTATTATTATTATTATTATTTTTTTTTATCGCCCGAGGTAAAAAGAATCCCTCAGGCTCTTAGAAACTATCATCGTGCAGGAGTTAGTGGTCCTCGTCCCAAGGCAGTTGTGCAAACGTGCCCCTGAAGGCTACGGCGTTAAATCGCTGTGTGCATATTATTATTATTATTATTATTATTATTATTATTATTATTATTATTATTATTATTATTATTATTATTATTATTATTATTATTATTATTATTATTATTATTATTATTATTATTATTATTATTATTATTATTATTATTATTATTATTATTATTACCCAGCTTATTTGCCTCTGAGATCGGATTTAAATCTTTAAGATTGATCTTTCTGCCCCTCGCCGGTCTTTTCCTGACATCACATTCTCTACAGTCTGTAATTAATTCTTCTGCTCGTTGATTGGTGACATCCCGAAATTGTGGCAAATTACTTAAAATATCTGAATGAACCTTCTTTTTAAAGACATTATCGTATATTAATGTGATTATAATATATACTTGGCATGAGTAGTTTAACAAAATCATTTGAAAGCTGACTTTTTATGGGCTGAGATGTGTAAATAGCCTACCTCTGATATGCAAACTGAGCAAAATAACATCATGACGTGACGCAGCGCTCTGAATAAGCTGACCAGTGCTTAGCTTACAGTAGCGCTTTAGAAATTATTTTTTAGTTTACGATTACGAATGATGCTGAACTCTTCACTAAGAAGTATGTTGCTTTATCTCCATATCTGATGGTGCTGGATGAAGATCCAAACACCCTTAAAAATATTTCACGTAGTCTGTAACACGAAAAGAATAGAATTATTGAAATAAATCTACTTTCTGTGAGTTTATGTTGTATTATGTGCAATGAAAGGAGATTCCAAAAAAAAATTAATCAACGTAAGCTTATTATAATTTATTCAAAAATATTGCTGGAATAGTAGGCCTACACAAAGATACGATTAGAATGCCTCTCAGTAGCATTGTAGCGATAAGCGTTTGAGAGAACGCCACGATGCGAAACGCCTCCGAATAAATTTTTGCGCCTGAAGCCATCCATATCACTCCCACTTCTACTTTCCATGTAAAACGGCCGTTCCGTAGGGCCTACTATCATGCCTTAATCATCTACGTAAACTCCGAACTGGTTGCTTCCCGCATGCGCGAGGCTACAGCTGTTCAGTCTAGAAATATGTTTCCTACGTTGGCCGCTCTATAGTTGAAACCGTCTTCCGCAGGAACTGCGGCTTGAGCTCCTTAGTTGTTCTCTTCCTCTGTTCCGGAAATGCCCGAAGTCCAATTTATTTGTTAGTGATAGCAAAAATTTGGGTCTAAAGCGCCTCTGAATCGTTTAGTGGCACTTTTATAAATGTTGATTATGATTAGAATTATCTCTGCCCAAAGTGGCCGTTTCCGTGAGGAAGGTTCAGAATAATATTGGTCACTTCTCTAAAAGAGGCAACACAATAAAACTCTGTCTCGGGGTCCGAGTCAGCCTCTTCCTCGGTCGCCGAGTGGGCAAAGTCCTGAGATTGGCCTTTTCTCAGAACAGGATTCGCGCCTTTACCAGCAACAGTCGTTCCCTTTATGTGTGCCTTCTTAGCTGAGTTCCAGGAAGACTTATGACAAGTAGGCCTAGGCCTAGCCAATGCGCTTCGGTCTGCCGTATACGCTTTACACCATCATCGTATTTCGCTCCACTTCCATGTGTAGCCTAAGACTTCCGATCTCACCAGAGCGTCTGATTTAAGGCGATCGATCGATCGCTCTCCTTGGTCGCTCGCCTAGCAAAGATACCGGCGAGCGATTTACTGCTCGCCTAGCCGATGGCTTCTCACCGTCAGTGATGATCGGTCGTCGCTCGCTGAGTTTGAGTTAGGCTTCAAGACGATAGACCAACCTGGAGTCACATCATTATTTTATTTACTTAATTCAGATCACTTTAATTTACTTACTTGCGGCAGCGGTGAATGCGTGCCGTGACCTGTCCTAATTATTGCTGACTGATCACTCCAATTTCGTTAAATATGATTGGCCATAGCAACACGGCCGACACCTCACGCCGCGTGACATCATCCGTAACATTACCAATTTCGGAAATAATTTTAAACAACACTGGCGGCGAAGATGAGCAAGTTGAATAATAATAATGTACAGTTGAGCACGTATCTGTCATGGAAAGTAGGCGACTCGTTCGATGTCGATGTAGTCAAAATAGAAAACCGTCGGACTTTAAACAAAATTTACTGCAAGTCCTGCAGAAAGCACGACGATAAAATTCAAATGGGTTGCCGGCTGAAAGGTCAAGCCAAAAATGAGCGTTTAACGTATGCCGAAGGCTCAACCAACCTTGTGAAATCAGCCGTCACACGTCATCTTACGGCAATGGTAGGTTTCTATTGAATGTTCATGCATTCATTTATTTTGAGAATTATTATAGCGCTCTTCAAGAGACCTACTCATATAATGTAACTAAATTGAGATAGGCCTACTAAATGATTATTATATGCAGCTGTACGAACGAATATAATACATAAAATATGCTGTACACAAAAGCTTCCATGGTCGACCGAGCATCGCTCGCCTACTCGACCCAGCGCGATTGATTTCAACCCGACTACTATTTTCAAATCAGACGCACTGGATCTCAATTGTATAATTTGGTCATGCACCACAACAGACGGAGTAAGTTCTTTTACCTGAGCTCTGTGTGGGCAGATCACAGGTTAGAAAGTCTGCTTCGGACTCTGTTTTGGAAGATCTTAACAAAGACAATTAATGAACGCTGCATCGTAAGATACAATTATGGGCCTCTACGTAACTCCACAGTATAAATAATTACACAGTAGGCCTACGTCGACTCGCATTGCTAACTGTTGATTAGTTTTTGGGGTGACGCCATCTTGAAACAGAGCTTTTGAATTATAGATTTAAGCTGAAATTAACGTTAAAAATAATATTGTTAATTCTAATGAAGTTCTCGATGTTGTTTTAACGTTTAAAAAATATTTTATTTGATAGATTCCGGTGTATCGGCGTGTAGTCCTCAATGTTGTTGTAACGTTTAAAAAAGATTTGATGTGATTGTTTCCCGTGTATCGGCATGTAAACGTTCTCTTTCAAGATGGCGTTTGGTCACACATTCTGACTGCTGCAGAGGCCGGGAGTCGACGTACTGTGTAATTATTTATACTGTGGTAACTCTGACAATGAGAGCCCCTCTCTATAACTTAAGATTTGCTATTTGAACACAGGCTGGCTAAGATGCTATATGGTTTCGTAACATGGGAAAGAAAACTTTGGCACTCTGAAAGTCATACGATAAATATGCAATCAGCTGTAACAATGACGTAAATTTAACATCAAATAACACGAACACTCAAGAAATTGCGCGCTAGAGAAATAGTCCATTCCATCCTCAAAGATCGTGTGCGCATGCGCTAAGTTTATAAAGAACGTTGATTAAGTTTCTTATCTGTAGTTCGAGTACTTTATATTAAATTGATAGGAAAAACTCAGTTTTTGACAGTTTAATTCCTGAAAATGTGAAATGTCTAAATGAATTGTTAAGATATTAATATGTTTGGCCTAGGCCTAAACACTCGAATATGAATTTGATTTTAGCCATTTCAAAACGTTCGATCTCTACTGCTGCAAGAGCAAAGGTATGGTAATATTATTAATATATTGCGTTGCTTAAATATCAAAATGTCTTCTCGCCTTCGAATAAATACATGAAACTGCAGGTCATCAATCGACCATCTACCGAGTCCGTATAGAAAGATGACACACCTGAAAGACTCAAATCTGACGAAATATAAAAAATCAGAGCTGCTATCTATATAAATAAAGAAGAAACTCTGTCTGTCTGTCTGTCTGTCTGTCTGTCTGTCTGTCTGTGCCATCTTTGACCGCGATGCATTTCTACACCTTTGGACCTTTTCACTCCAAACCTTCACTACTGCCTCGGGGTGGGCATTACACACCCAGTGTGAGGCTTCGCGTCCCCCTTTTGACCGCTTCCATGGTGTCCCGGGCAAAAAACTCTCCCAAACCCCCAGTTTTTACAAATTCAAGTCGACCTATTTTCATTCGCCAGATGGCGACACCCGAGAAGATTATTCTCTGTCACCGGCACGCATTTATAAAGATTCACCCTATGGCGCAGCCGTAGGGATTTCACTTCACATTAACTGATGGTGGTGGTGGTGGTGGTGGTGGTGGTGGTGGTGGTGGTGGTGGTGGTGGAGGAGGAGGTGGTGGAGGAGGAGGTGGTGGTGGTGGTGGTGGTGGTGGTGGTGGTGGTGGTGGTGGTCAAACTTATAACCCCGGGTAAACCGGGTAAACCAGCTAGTCGAATATACATGCACATTGTTCCAACAGTCTCCTGACGGACAGATTGCAAAGACCGGATAAAATTTTATGATTTACTGAAATATAAACACTTCCTTTATTCGAACCGCAAGATGCAGGTGTTGGATCCCAGCCTAAGTATAAAAACACTTCAACGGATGGATGTGTGGAGATCCCAAATCACAAAGTTTTTCAACTATCCACAGTAAACAATAACCAAATATTATGCACCTTTACTGATCTTACTTAAATAAGCTCAATGGAATTACAGAGCTACTGTGATACTGGAAACAATGATAAATAATAGCGAATTAGAAACAATGAGTTGTTAGATATCAGTTGTTTAATCACGATTTGATTTTCAAAAACTAAATTTCTCGTAATAAAATGTTCAGTCGAAACATCATGATTAAGTGAATGACAATAAGTGCATTTCTACTCCCTAAGACGCTATCTGGATGAAGAAACGTCCTAAGTGAGTAGTAGGTAAGGACACTCCCCAGGTTGCCACGTAGAAGTAGAATCGGAGGCATGTCTCGATTCAGGAAATCAATTCATTTATAGACCAGCTGAACACATCTGCTTGCGAGGAATCGGTTGCGTTCTACAACACGAGCGCATTGAGAGCAGCGCTGGAACACCCAAAATTAATGCAAATGTTGACAGTACTTCAGCGTCAATACAGGCAGCCGTTCCTATTGTTAATGTTTACATGTATACATTCTGATTTTGGGAACTTTCTGATTCGTTATGTGAAGCTGGACGAGGTAAAAAGTAAAACATCTTTTCCCAAAAAAGTCTGTCAGCTACGCTGAAATACTGTCCAGTCGTTAAGCATGCCTTAAAGTTAGCGTTCACATTCTGTTTGGCCAGTAAAGCCTTGCAACTCACATTGTGCAGTAATATTAATACCAATCGGTGGCAGGAACGTTCCAATCTGACGCGATGATATGCAACATCAAAGCCAAAAGCGATTTCCTCTTTGTCTTCAGCGCTAGACAACACAACCAGTGTCCTGCGACTCCGCTTGATATTTTCTACAATCTCATTACACTGCACAGAACCAGGAATCATATCCCTGTCAGGAATGTACAGTTTAAATTTCGGCTCGAGTCTTGGAATAAGAGTATCTTTAATCCACCTGCGTACTGACAAATCAGAACTATCATACACTGCGATAGCATCGTAAACACAAGATTCACTTTCCTTCTGATTCTGTCGTAGTTCGAATTTGTTGTAAACAATCACTTGGATAATGTAACGATAACGGTAAACAAGAATGAGCGTCAAGAGTAACAAGCAGAACAAACTGCAAACGGCGATAAGAGGTCCAACATGGAATTGGTTTCGTAGAATAGTTTGTTTCAAATCGTAACATAACAGATTCTCATCTGGAATTGTCAGGATGGCTGTTCCGTTGCACGTGATGTTAGACTCAGATGAAATGATTTCTGAATGCTGTTGGATCCAGTATTTAAAAGTCGCATTGTCGCACGCACAAACCCACGGATTGTCATCAAGGGTAAGGTTGCTGAGGTATGCCAACGATGACAATTCATCCATGGTGTCCTCTGTAAGAAGTTCCAAGGAATTACTGTGTAAGGTCAGTTGCGTGAGAAGTCGAAGATCATCGAAAACCAAACTGTCCATTTCTTTGATGAGATTATTGTGAAGATAAAGATTCATCAGTTTCTTTAATTTCGCGAAGGTTCCAACATTTAAATGCGTTAAACGATTTCCACTCAGACTGAGAAACTCAATATTTGGAAAGGGTAGAAAAGCATCTGGTTCCAGGTCGATGATTACGTTGTAATCGAGGTATAATTTTTCTACTTTAGCTAAGTTACTGGACACCATGTCTCTCGTGAAAGTCGTAAGGGCATTGCCTTCAAAATGTATGACCTTAGTAGATGATTCTATGTTCCTTGGAAAGACCTCGATGCCTTTGTAGGAACAGTCGAGATACGTTAGTGAACTTGACGTAGACTCCGCAAAGCAGCTACACTGTGGAAGTTCCACAGTACAATTATAATCCGTAACATTGCAGAGAAATTCATCTTTTGGAATTGAATTGAAGAGGTGAGATTGTCCCGTAATGGCTCGGTAACACTGAGACACTATGTAATGCGATGAATACTGATGGTCGGTGAGCCACTTCATTCTGCACGAACACTTGATTGGATTATCGTCGAGTAATATCTGATATCGGTAGTCATTAATTAGGTCTGAAAGCTGAAATGGCTCGAATTCAGTCAGTTGGTTTGATGTTAGGTCGAACAACCCAATATAAAAAGCCAGCTCTAAGGCAGATGGAACTATTTTCTGCAAACTACAATTTTTCATGATCAGTCTTTCTGTGAGGATAATGTTCTGACCAAACTGAACAGTGTGTTTTGGTTGATCTGGCAACCAGCGAAGAGGATTGTGACTAACGTCAACAGTTGAGACATATCGAACATGGTGCAGAAAAAGATTTTTAGCTGACTGAATATTGTTGCGACTCATGTTCAGGAAGCTCAATTTGAACGAATTTCGAAAATAGTTTATTGCAAAATCGAGATTGAGATTGTTTGCTGAGATATCCAATCCTTCCAATCGACTCATGTTTAAAAATGCGTTGTTAGAGACTTTGAATAAGTTACAGTTGCTGATATTCAACCATTCTATTGCTGGAAATTGCGCCAAAGAATCGTCATCAATTGTCGACAAATTGTTTCCATGTAGATTTAAAATCTTTAGATTTGGCATAGTTTTTACGAACAGTGGGAGGCGAGTAATGCGATTGCTAACCAGAAATAGTAGACCAACACTGTCTGGCAGAAGAGACTCTGGCAACGCTTGTAGAAAATTGTCTGAGAAATGAACGATCGCTAATCTTCTGTTGTTTTTAAAGGTGTCCGGATGAAGGCTAGTGAATCTATTATTTCCAAGAAGAATGGCTGTTAACGAATATTGATTGCTAAAAGCATCCTTGTCAATATATTCGATTTTGTTTGATGTCAGGCCAATTAATATGAGACTAGATGCGTAGCTATATGCTTTGAACATAAATGGCAAAAGCCGAGTTAAGTTGTTATCTGTAAGACTGACTATCTCCAACCTTTCCAGTTGGTACTGCATACAGGCTTTAATATTTGTTTCGTTAGACAAAAGATTACAAGATAAATCAAGATATTTCAGAAACAATGTTCCTTGGAAAGCCTCGCTGTGGATGCTGGTTATTTGATTTCGATGTAGCCACAGTTTTCCCAATGCCAAACAGTGCGAAACAATAACGTCGTTAATTTCGGTTATTCTATTCCATGTCAGATCTAAATAAACGAGATTTGGAAGAACACTGAATCCTCCGCTCACGTTAAATATGAGATTTCTCGTGAGATTCAAAGTTTGCAGAGAGACGAGATTTTGAAAGATTCTTGTATCAACTACTTTCAGAAAATTCGATGCCAAATTTAGATGTTTTAAGGAGGTGAGGTTTGAGAAAACTAAAGGTTCCAGGCTCGTCAATTGATTTTCAGAAATATCCAGTTTTGTGACTCCTGTAAACCCGAAGAATGTTTCATTTTCGATTTTATTAATCAGATTTCTTGGAAAATATATAGAAATAACATATTCTTTAGCTACAGATGAAAATACTTGGCGATCTAGAACTGTGAGTGAACTTTTCTCGACTTCTAAGATGTTCAGGCGAGTGTTTTTTACAACACCATTTGAAGTGTTTCCAGAAGGACATTGAAGAAGTTGAAAAAGTGCGTCACCTGAAGTGTTCTGTTCAACATATGCTTTGTAGAGCTGTACAACCAAGAGATTTGAGAAACCACATAAGAGCCCAATCGGAACTTTTTCAACTGGAATGAAAACATTTGAGAATCTGACAAGTTCCAAAGACGAGAGATGGCGAAATGCATCTACATCTATTTCTTCGAACTGAACTTGGTCAAACTCGAAAACCGTCACATTTTCAAAGTCTTGAAACATGTAAGCAGAGAGTCGTGGAATCTTTGTACAGTGAGAAACATTTTGATTCGTCCAGCCGACATCTTTTCTTTTTCCATATGAACTTACGTCCTGACCGCTGGTTGTTGATTTAACATAAGTCGTACAGATGCAGACAGATTCGAAGGTTCCGTCATTCGTCAAGGAACAAGACAAACGTAAATATTGGAAATCCCTTCTCTTTGTTTGCCAGGCGTCGAGCGATGAGCGAAATTCAATTTCGCTCAGTCTTTTGTTGGAGACGGTTACCAACGTCTCTTCGTTTCCATTGTCACTGGGTAAAGGCCGCAGAAATAATACTTCGTTCCATACATTGCGGTCGAAAGTCCAATCTAATGTTTGAGGCTTAGAGGTTCCTCTTGGAATAAAGTTTACTTCGTAATCTATAGACTGACCTGCACTTTCTTTGAAGAAAATTGAATTCAACGATAGCGCTAGAAGCACGCCAAGAATACTCATTGTGTTTTTTTTTATTATACACACATCTCTTCTTACAAGAAGACAAGGTGAGCAAACGAAGAATACTTTGATATAATTTTACTGAATGAAATGCGTATCAATGATGAGCAGGCTTACTTGGTACGTTCCGATTACGTAGCGTAGCCTATACATGCATTTTCGTGCGTTACTTCAACGTCTCGGTGGATACTCTTTTCATTGTGCTGGTTTGAACTGCAAATGAAAATATATTTCTCAGCTATTTGTCGTAAAATCATAACATGATATTGTGTGAGTGAGTCTTACGGCTTCATCCGTGCAGATTGTTGTCGTGTTATTCCATCCCATTCCCTTAATTTTGCACACTTTGTTTTCGACTCCTGTGAAGTTCAGACAACTGATTAATATAATATCTATAAAATGCGTGCTTGTGCGATATCTTTTATGTGGACGAAATTGCAGGCCATAGCATGACACAGACTCTCCGGTTAGCAAAATTCGGCCTACGCGCATGCATTTGCATTACTTACATTTAGGCTGTACACACCTTCATCACGATGTATTCATGCGCAGTTAGGCCTACTCGAGCTGCATACGTACTAACATCAGGAAATTCAGTATTCGAAACTATGGACAGTCTTTTGAGAAACTAAACTTTGGAATTAACTGCCAAATGAGCTCATCCTCCTCCCCACTCCGCATCAGTTTAAGAACAGGTTTCAATCGCAGCTTATGTCTAAAATAAAATTGAAATTATTTTTGACTTGAACTCTGTTAGTTTCTCTTCTGCTGAATAGAGTGAAGTGCTTTGAGCTCCTGACTGTAGAACTGGTTAATAGAAATGTTCGCTGCCAAACAAACTAAAGAAATTTTTATATAAACAACATTGATGTTCATGTTTCATATTTAAAATCTGTGTGAAATATAAAAATTGTCAAAACGACATTACTTACTTAATTGCTAATCATTGTATAAATTAGGCTGACTGTTACACACTTGTATTAGGGCTACCTTGTTAGCGGAATCTGAGGTTCCTTAGGGTATATTAGCCTTTGTCACTGAAACTGTACATTTTTGACGCAATATATAAACATTGTTTATTTTGAAATGAGGCGGTGAACATTAAAAAAAGTTGATTGATTGATTGATTGATTGATTGATCTGCTTGATGTGTACCTTTGCGTAATTATAATTATGAAGACATTGGCTTACTGTACTCACATTGTTATGCTGTAATATTCACTAGTTCCGAATGGGGTTATCTATAATATATTAGGCTTGTGGGTGACATATTGCTTATCATGTGGGGTATGCAGTCAGACATTTGTCCTAGACATGTATGTAGAACTACCCAATGAGTGCATGGTCGTTAAAATAAACGCATGAATTACTTGAACAACAGATTTTTAGAACTACTGCCTAGGCTAATAAGCATGAAAATGCGTTGAATATTTACAGGAGATCATATACAAATATGTTGAACATATACAGTAGTTGCCCTCCTTATAAAAGGTCATTGACTTTCAAACGATGACTTAGGCTTAGAGTTTGCATACTTTTTAATGCAGATACAACGACAACATTTGGGTATAACATATACAATGTTATACATGGCCTAATAGTTTGAGTCACTAATTGCACACGCACTCCACGCACAAAAATATAGTTGATGTTTAGCGATCAGAGGTATTTTTAGACTAATTTTTTACCACTCCTAATATTTTTATTCCAACGTCTTAATTTTTAGTTACATCATTATAATTACATATACTGATCGTTGTTTCGGTCGCAGTTTGAATTAAATTTACGGTTGATTTTTATAAATATTTACATCTTGCAGCCCTCTTGAATGTGCAGCCTCTGTATACCCTGGTCTCGTTTGTTCGTATGGTAAATCCGCCACTGTCAGCGACGCCTCCATATGCCTGTCAGTATGTCTCGACCTCAGTGATGCTTTAGACACTGTTGACCATCAGCTACTATTATCTAATAATAATATGTAATATTCTTTATTATTCAAACTGACAGACGCAGTAAGATTACATTGAAACATGAAAGTAAAATCAAGATCTTAATTAAACACACGGTTTGGCAGCCATGCAAATCGCCGCCCTAGAGGGGGTTACGGGAATCGATCCGCATACCTTATGCTCTCCTGGCCATGAGTGTTACCATTACTCTATCCCCCAGTAGACTCAGTAAAAGCTTCGGTGTCTCTGGTGCTGCTTTTAACCCAGAGGCGCGTTTACAGAAAACGGGGCCCTAGGCGCAAACATTTTTGGGGGTGGCCCTTCTGAACTTGTAGATAGAGTCTGAGACTGGTGGTGTTTATAGCCTTTCAAGTGCGGTTGTGCAAAACCCACGAAGTTGAACTTGAAGCAGTTTTTTGAGTGTTATTGACACTGTCATGCACTGTAATTGTTATTAGTTATAGAAGCTATTTTCAGGTAATGTGAAGTTATATGATATAATGCTTTTAGTAAAAAAAACTGGCATTGGGTGTTGAATCAACAACCAATGCGAAATACGTGGCCATTTTTACTTCTTGAATAAATTGAGCACTTAAATTGTCCCCTCTATAATTATATTGTGATAAATTCATCACAAATTGTATTGGATAATTTTATAATTGACAAAAAATATTTTCCTTCGTTTGGGGGCCTCCGAGATTTGGGGGCCCTAGGCGCGCGCCTAGTGCGCTTATGCGTAAACGCGCCTCTGTTTTAACCTGAATAGCTTCATACCTCTTTAATCGGACTGAACAACTGGGAATTGGTAGTTTGGTACTGCTCGGTCTGCATTGCCGGCACTGTTGTTCGACTTTCAAAGACAGTCAAAGCCCTTGGGTCACTCTGAACAGTAATTTCACATTTCAATTTCGCATTCGAATCCCACATAACAAACCTTTTTGTGATGGATGCCTTTGTCCCACACAAATACACTTAGATTATTCTGTATTAGTTAAGTCATAATGTTGTAATGAACAGTAGGCTTGTGCTTGTATAAGCTAATTTGATTAGGACAGATAGCTAATGCAATTTCATTAAGTGACCAGCTGTAGGTATATAATGGTCAAGTAGGTCTGGGAGCTTGTGTTACGAGAACGAGGCTAAAGAGACGATGTTGGCGACAGTCTATTGACGCAGTGTGGCTGCCGCTTAAAACAGTTATATTCGACTCCTGTAAAACTCTTATCATGTGCTTCTATTGAATACATGTATGTAAGGCGCCCTGCGTGGCTGCCCTTTCTACGATATGTATGTTCACTGTACAGCGCAGTGCGATTGCAGGCGCTTAATTAAATAACAGATTATTATTATTATTACTATGTACATACATACATACATACATACATACATACATACACATACTTACTTACATACATGCATGTATAGCGGACCCCCGGAATAGCGGAACCCGAAATAGTGGGCTCCGGAATAGCGGACCCCCGGATAAGCGAACCGGAACCGTCCGATCACATACGTGGTATATCGACATATTACCTCAATTTTACGACTTAAATGACAACGCCATCACAAGACGCATACCATTACGTCCAGCGTTCGACATCATAGCGGAAATCCACGACAGTGGAAGATTGAACTGACAAATAGACCGTCAATCATGGCCTACAATTCGCTTAACCACCGCTGCCACCTAGCGAGTGGAAGGTTGAATAAACCTTACGGGGTCTACTGGGTTCGATCGTGGTACTTCCAGCTCTTGACGCCAGTGTGTTATCCATTACTCTACGGGCCCCCCAGTATGTATGTATGTATGTACGTGTGTATGCTTGTACGTATGTATGTGCGTATGTAAATGTATGTATGTATTTATGTATGTATGTATGTATGTACGTACGTGTGTATGCATGTACGTATGTATGTGCGTATGTACATGTATGTCTGTATGTTTGTATGTATGTATGTACGGGTGAATGTATGTACGTGTTTGTGTATGTATGTACGTGCGTATGTATGTATGTGTTTATGTTTGTATGTATGTACATTAGGGTGTCTCTTAAAAATGAAAGTTGAAAATTTCAATCTCTCACCCCTTCAAGTTGTTAGGTTCATGGATAAAAAATTTACAAAACAATTTGGTGGAAATCGGATAATATTTAGAGGTGGCCCTTTGATGTCAAAGTTTTAGCATTGTAGGCCTATTGGTTACAACCATGCTATATAGTTCTCAATGTTAAAAGAAGGACAGATTGCCTTATTAATTTGCCAATTTCAACCTATAGAAGCAGGGGAGCAGACTCTTAGCTCCTGTTCAATTTGTAAACAAGTTGCAGGCAACAAATTTGAAAATTCAAATTTAAAATGTTTCAAACAAATTTGTAATAAATGCACTTTCGAGGCAAGTAAGTGGAAAATCACTGAATTACACGACCTGCATGATTTGTGGATTAGGGACAAAGCCATTGCTTATTTTGCAATCAATTACCTTATTCACAGCATTGTCCTACATAAAGTCAACATGGTAAGTAAGTAAGTAAGTATATTCTTTATTAACCAATTGCTAATCGCACTTTGTTGTACAGACATCCCAGTTAAAAAGTATATAACATCCTAACAATAAACTTTTTACATATCAGGCTGTCGGCTGGGGGAATAATGCAGTCATGGGCACGGGGACAGAGGTAGTAGGTAGGTTTGGTTGGAGGTAGTAGTTGGTGCAGGATATGGCCCGATTACATCAGGACAGCCCCAAAGAGGCGAGCATCAACCCGAGATGATATTCTTAACTTTGCTCAAGTAAACTTGGAAGTAAAGCAACCACGAGATGACTATATATCATGAACTGGAATTCCTGCACGAGGTGTTCTTTACCTGGTGCCAGGAGCTACGCATCGTGCAAATTGGATGGTCAAGGTTATGACATGCAATTAAGATCTGGCTCTTTCATGACCAGTTCCAGATGACTGCTTCAGAGAAGAGAGGAATTCGTGATCTGGCAACTTTTGCAGTTATCATTCACCTCTAGGCCTGGATTACTGCTCCAATCGAAGTTGAAGTAGGGCCTACCTCTGAGCGACTTCCAACTAATGGCTGAACTCTAAAAATACTCACATGAAGCCATTTCCAGCACAACAAGGAAAGAACTTGGACTTCATCTATGGTACCTTTCTGAGGAGCTGGTCGGACTGACTCTTTTCGATTCAAGAGTGAGTGTCTGTGGAGATGAAGAGACTGATGTTAGCCACCATGGAAGATCCAGCCCCGGATCATCCACCAAAACGACCAAAAGTGCACCGTGACCCTGGAGCAGTTCTGCATGATAAACATAAAACGACTCTTTTCCATGCTTGGCCTTCCTCAGACTTTCCTTGCACTGGGCCCGTCTGAATAGGATGAAGAGGAAACGAAATATTCCATAGGCTCTGCACATCATCAACGGCTTGGCAGTCGTCCTTGACATGGCCGAGTGAGGCATGAACCTCATTCAGGAACGAATGAGAGTATGTTTCTGGACATTATATATTAATTTTAACATAAATATACACGCAGAAAGTAGAAATTCTGTCTCATAAACAATACAAATTGATTAACTAGTACTACAACTGACGATTAATTATTATGCAACATTACATTTCCCATTGTACGAAGTATCATTAATTTTCTAAACTTTAAAGCTCGAGGGCCACCTCTAAATATTATCCAATTTTAATGAAATTTTTTGTAGAATTTTATTTCTATGAACCTAACAACTTGGGAGGGTGAGAAGGAGAAAAATAAAAATAAAATTTTTTTGCACTATGCTAAGAGACACCCTAATGTACATGTGTATGTATGTATGTATTTATTTATGTATGTATGTTTGTACTTACGTGTGTATGTATGTACGTGTGTATGTATATATGTGTGTATGTATATATGTATGTATGTATGTACGTGTGTATGTATGCATATATATGTATGTATGTATGTACGGGTGTATGTACGTGTTTATGTTTGTATGTATGTGCGTGTGTATGTATGTATATGTGTATGTTTGTATGCATGTACTATGTATGAATGTATGTATGTTTGCATGCATGTATGTATGTACGTGTGTATGTATGTAATTTGTATGTTGTATGTATGTATATTCGGGCGGATCCCGGAATAGCGGACCCCCGGAGTAGTGGGCCCGGAATAGCGGACCCCGGAATAACGGGCCGGTACCGATCGGACAGTTTTGTCGTGGGTATCCAAGTGAAGAAACGTTGTTGAGCTTGTAAGACATTCTTGCAGCAATTCTATCGAATTCAGTTTCGAGAAGTGAAGTTACTTGAGAGCGCAATGCTCCGCCTTAAGCTCGTATCGAAGTGAAGCGTTGGTAAGCGTTCGTCGTGAGCTGTAGTGAACTGTCGTTCGAACTGATTGTTTCGATTTGAAAGACTTCCTAACAATTGCGTCGCAGCTCGTTTTATGCTGGACATGTGTGCTGAGTGAACATATGATTTGGGGAAGATTCTACGAGAAATAAAACTTCTACGTGGAGAATAATGCACAGCATTCATCCGCCGAGATTGCAGCATCAATCTACATCAGCGGTGTTGAAACATTGACGATTTGGGGCAAATTCGAGAGAAAGATTCCACTGCTACAAGCCAAAGAAAGGAGGGAGGTTAATCTAGATTTAATATATAGATTAGTTAATGTCAAGCTGGTCTAAGTAAGAGATGAGATAGGGCCTAGCTAAATTGAAATGTCTTGACATTGATTTTATTTATACAACGATTTGTTTACACTTAGCACAACTC
Organism: Allolobophora icterica; assembly: GCA_963556255.1. Classification (NCBI taxonomy): domain Eukaryota; kingdom Metazoa; phylum Annelida; class Clitellata; order Crassiclitellata; family Lumbricidae; genus Allolobophora; species Allolobophora icterica. Next base: position 30,109,513 of record OY744608.1, on the reverse strand, counting down.
ATTAATATTCATTGACTGTCTTATCATTCAGATCTTAAAATAACCTTAACCTCATTAGGATGCAAAGGGATCGAATTAATATTCAAGTAACCTGGAGTATGATCAACTGTTTTTTTAGCATTTCAGGGTGAAATCTTGGGTACCGTTACACCTTTACATATATTTTTTCTATCTTTCTACCTTGTTTACGTCCCATAAGGTCTGCTCTTACCAAAGACATATTACAGACCCTAGCCTGCTCTCTTGTCTGCTCTCGCCTTGATTATGCCAACTCTGTGTTTGCAGGCATTTCAGATCTTGAGGTCAACAGGCTCCAGCGAATCCAAAATTCTCTGGCTCACCTGGTGCTGCATGCATCTTCTTGTCAAAATTCCTCACTTCTGCTCCGTCACCTGCATTGACTTGCTGTTCAATTCAACATATGATTAAACTTGCATGTCTTACCCACAAATCCCTCACAACGATCACGCCTACCTACCTTGAACCACTATTATCTTCTTACATTCCGCTGCGCATCTGCGACCTTCTGGAATGAGTCTTTTGGTTGAGCCTCGACGTAACACTGTCATGGGCTATCGTGTATTCCATGTTGCTAACCCAAATGGAATCGACTACCAAAGCTTGGCCAACTCTCGAACTTTCTCTTCCTTTAAGAACCGCCTCAAAACTGACTATTTCTCTTTGGCTTTCAAACATTTGGATATCGAACGGTTCTTCATCTGGCGACTGAATAACCGAGCCAAATGTTTATAATAATAATAATAATAATAATAATAATAATAATAATAATAATAATAATAATAATAATAATAATAATAGTAATAATAGTAATAATAATAAAAATAATAATAATAGCGACAGACACGCCCCCATTGCACCTGTGCGGCCGGGCGAGTAGGTCAGCTGGCTAGCTGGTTTGTTTGCCTGTTTGCCTGTTTGATTGTCTGCCTGGCCCGTTGTTTCTCTCGTCTCTTTATGGTCCTGAATGGATGGCCCAACACCCTCTCGGTCTTCGCAGAAAACAAGCGGTGTTTGCAGCGTGTGCAGGACCGCAAGACAACTGCACAATAAAGACGGGAAAGTTCACCGGCGTGGCACGCGAAACCAACCGTGCCCGGGGTCAAACAAACCGCCCCTAGGAGTGGGCTTTAGCCAGCAGGGAGGTCATGAGACGTCGCTGTTAGAGGAACCTTTGAGCAGCATGATCTTGTCTTGTGATTCGTTCCAGACACCCACCGCACAGTCTTCGGACATAGTTTCTTAGCCCGAGGGAACAGAACTACCTCGGGTGTAAAAAATAAAAAATAAATAATAATAATAATAATAATAATAATAATAATAATAATAATAATAATAATAATAATAATAATTTCGTGGCACTTTCAGAACCTGATGAATAGTGGCCGTTCCAGATGTTTCTATCCTGGTTAGTTAATATTTAAGTCCCCGAGGGATCATATGTACCTTGGGGCATAAAAATAATAATATCGTAATCGTAATCATAATCGTTAACTCCGAATTTCTGAAGCGCCACTCGAAAGCCAATCACAGGGCATCAGCATGATCACGAGCGCTGCGTCGAGTCACAAAGGTCTTCCCAAAGGGTAGTTAGCCTAAAAGGAGGGCCGAATCCGGATTCCAGGGCGACCATACAAGGAGAGGAGGTAGAGCAGCTGCTAAGGCGGGTGTCGTTTAGGTCGCGGGGAAATGAACGGCGGAGGATCAGATGAGTCAGGGTAGGAGTTTTCTTGTAATGGTGAGACCTTGGCTTTGAGTGGAAAGCCCGAAAGTGATAGATAAAGGAACCTGAAGCGGATGATGGAGGGCGAATGGCAATTAAGATGGAGGAACCAAGAATCTGCGGAATTCAGGAGGCAGATCGTTCCAGAGTCATAGTGCAGTGTTGGAAAGGACTCAGTTGGATAACTTGAGATGATTATAGACAAGTCACGGGAACCAGCTTATTCACAGGCGCTCAGTCAAATCGTAATCGATAGGCGACGCCCATTCCCTAAAGCTTCAAGTTACCGTCCGGAACTAAAACACACACATACATGCATAATACAATCATGCATACAGTACATACATGCAAAACTTGCGAAGTCTAAGTCTTGTATATTAAAACCGTGTCACAGAATTAAACAAACAGCGTAGGCCTACTATCTATACAGTATACAGCCCTTATTAAGTAACCACGTACACGCGCACTCACAAACGCAAGTTCATGTCCAACGACGCATTAGGCATAAATTGATTATCTCGTGCATATTCAGTGGAGCTTTTGAGGACTAACCTTAAATGAGGACGTGTTATGGTATTTACACGCTCCACGTAGGCCTACTACGTCGAGTCTGCAGTTGCACAATTGGAAGACAGAGGTGATTGCAAAAAGACATTAAGAAGGGAAGTGGGCAGGCATACAGCCAGTCAGACAGATGGACGTACAGAAAATAGGATGTCAAAGAAACAACAGTATGGCAGGCAGACAGACATAGCCGCGAGGAAGACAGAAGGTTGGACGCGAAGTAGACCTAAGACGCAGGAAATCTTTAGACTTTGTTGTAAAAAAAACACGCCCAGAAAAGCGTAGCCCATAACCTAATAAATTCATGTTCGCAGTTACACCAAGTCTCAATTGTTCATCCTATCGCAAAGAGATCTGTCGTCCTTGAATTACAAACCACAGAAAATGTTGTAGCTCTGCTAAACACGGGCCGAACAGCTTCCTATGCACCAAACAAACGTAAAGAGTAACCTACAGATTCAGTCAGATTCTAAGCATGCAGCAGATTTTCCGGTGAATAGTGTGAGTCACTAAACGTTCTTCTTCTGGCCTGGTTTTCATGTCCCTTGGACCTACCACACGAACAGGAAACACTTCTGATGTTTTCTTACAATGAGGCTTATCGCAAGTCACGCGCTGTTCAAGAGGAATTGTCAACCAAAGTGATAATACTCATCATCATCAATTCATCATCATCGTCGTCGTCAGTTTCTGATACCAGCCATTTGGCGGAGATCGGTGCGAATAAATTTCTGGAACGATCACCATCCTGAATTCCGTTAAATCTCCGCTCCTCTACCAATCTAGCCACTCATCCATTAGCATCTGACATAATTTTTGATCTCGCAACTTCCGCAATGCTTCGCATGTGCCAACATTCTGTACGTTTTTCTACTTTGGTTTATTCATTTTGGCCTTATTGACCTACTTTTAACCAATGGCCGTCGTATAAACTGATCATTTCTGCAGCTGTCTATCCATTTTGTCGCTCTGATCGACTTTCGCGAAGAACTCAGTGATTGATGATGATGATGACGACGACGATGATGATGATGATGACAATGATGATGATGATGATGATTATTATTATTATTATTATTATGATGATGATGATGATGATGATGATGATGATGATGATGATGATGATGATGATGATGATGATGATGATGATGATGATGGATGATGATGATGATGATGATGATGATGATGATGATGATGATGATGATGATGATGATGATGATGATGATGATGATGATGATGATGATGATAGTTATGGTTGTGAATGCAATGAAGACAAAAGACGATGACAGTGCTGATAAGAACTATGATAATGATTTGCTGGATATATGAACATTTTCCTGATTCACGGATTGAAGATTTCCTGTTGTCTTCAAAGAGCAGTGTGATTCTCCTTACAAATTTTATTTTAGTTATAGTTACAGTTATAGTTAATGCTTTTGTATTTTAGTTATAGTTACAGTTATAGTTCGTATTATTTTTTAGTTATAGTTATAGTTAAAGTTACTAGACTTTTATTTTAGTTAATTTTAGTTAGTACATAATTACAAGTGACCCCAATGGCACTCCTCCTGGTCCGTATATGGGGTCATCGATTAATTATGTCTGCAAATTTTAGGCAGTTTTTGATCTCCTCCCCTTGTCATCAACTGTCAAACATTCAAGGACCCCAAACAAAATTATGTCAAAGAAAATTACCCCACCCTCAGAATATTTCTATGACTCTAACATGCAAAAAACTGATATTGCCAAAAAACAAAACGTTGTTATTCAGATTTTAATTTGATACTTAATGGCTACTAATGGATGTTTGACAGTTGATGACAAGGGGAGGAGATCTGTCTGTCACAGATAATTAATGGATTTTTCCCATTAAAAAATACAATCTCGTTTTCTTATAAATGTGTATTCAATTTGATTTTTATTATGAACATTTCTAATTTGAACATGATAACTCTTTTTATAATATTCCTTTTAACATAGAAAATTAAAATCAAAACAAGTTTCTCACTCTAAAATTAACAATCGAAAGAAAAATGATCTTTCCATCAAAAAGAAACTCGAAATATTAGATTTTCGAAAAGAAACCAGAATATTCGGAAGGAGAATATGCAGCACATTTTCTCATTTCATCTCGGAACAATAAACAGGATAGTTTAAAACGAATAAAATATCGCGTTTGATTAAATTCGCCATGTTTATCGATATTGCACTTTTTTTTATTTCATTAGCGAAAATAGCGATGAATTTTCGTTAGTGTTATTTTCGTTATAGTTATAGTTATAGTTAATGATATTTTTTAGTTACAGTTATAGTAATCGTTAACGAAATCATTTTTGGTTCGTTAACGAACATTTTCGTTATCGTTAACGTTAACGAGAATCACACTGTCAAAGAGTAAAATTATCCCATTCTCCTTGTCTACTTGTGCCTACAATTTAAATTTACGCAACTGTTTGCCCAATTATGTTCTATGCATATCAAATTAGTTTTACGACAGGCTCCACTTCTTTACCTCGCGGTAGGGGAGAGGATGAAGCGGACACCATCACTATTTGGAGCAAATTTATATCCACGATTATTGGTAGGGCCCTACTTTGTCTTTAAAGGATATTTTAAGGCAGTTATACATCCTGTTTTTTTTAACTTACCACTAGCACACACACACACACACGTGCATATAATAATACATCCTTGTTTTGCCTGAGCTGTGGCACGCCGCGGTCCGGTCATGGAAGGTCTTAGTTAAGGTTTTTTTAGTTAAGGGTAATTAAGGTTATTTTTAGTTATATTCTCCCACCTAAACAAGTAAAATTACCACATTTAATTTCTTGCTTGCCGATATTCTAGGAGGATGACTTCTCGATCAGCCATTCAGTCAGTCTTGTAATTGATTTAATTGGGTATCCCCCTAGCGGGACCTTCCTCCCTTTGGGGACACCCATTGCCACCAATGACTAGTTCTGAAAAATCATTATGTTCACTATGAGTACTTTTATTATGTATTGATCTGTAAATGAATTGTAAAGGACTGTTATTGGTTGCAATAAAGATATATATTGATATTGATTGATTGATGTTGAAAAAGCTTGTTTATAGTTGATGTATACGCCCTAGGATGTGTATAAAACGCCGACATAAAGGCTGATCTGCCGTAACTGTACACTGCGTAAAAAAACTGAGCGCAGGTCACCCAGCTTATTTACGAGTCGGCGTTACCTGGTAATCTATCATAAACCTATCCCAACGCACTTGTATGTTAGAACTAATCTATCAGCTAAGACTACGTTTAACTCGATGAAAGAGTTAATTTACCAAATATCCTGTTTTGGGTTATCAAACTTCATTACCGAGTCTTGCATAATTAAAGTCTCTAAATGACGCACATTATCTGTAATTTTTATTATTATTACTATTACTATTATTATTATTACTACTACTACTACTACTACTACTACTACTACTACTACTACTACTACTACTACTACTACTACTACTACTACTACTACTACTACTACTACTACTACTACTACTACTACTACTACTACTACTACTACTACTACTACTACTACTACTACTACTACTACTACTACTACTACTACTACTACTACTACTATTACTATTATTATTATTATTATTATTATTATTATTATTATTATTATTATTATTATTATTATTATTATTATTATTATTATTATTATTATTATTATTATTATTGCAACATTGGCCTACCTCATGGGCAGTAGGCCTAACAGTTGGCACCTGCGCTGTAGTTCCCGTTGCAAGACTGCATCTATTTGCCCTAAGTTAAAAGCCTTTATTATTATTATTATTATTATTATTATTATTATTATTATTATTATTATTATTGTTGTTGTTGTTGTTGTTGTTGTTGTTGTTGTCATTGTGGTTGTTGAATTTTTTAGGCCTCTACAAATTGTGAGGCCCTAAGCTGTAGCCTTTTTAGGTTATGCCTCAATCCGTAAGTGATCTCAAAAACATAATTAATTAACACTGCTTCGGAAGATACAATTATGGGTCTCTGACAATTAGGCAGTGTTTAATCTAGACACCATTTGGGGGGAAATTTCCCCCCAGGATTTATGTTTCCCCAGAGGCCAGCAATATTTTAATGTAGACACTTTTGGGGGGGAAATTCCCCCTCCCCAGGATACATGATGTGCTCCCCCAGAGACGAGTAAAGGAGTAACATAAGAATAAAATTACAGAATAGTGAGGAAAATGAGATGAATTAGTAAATTATTAAAAAAAAGTCATCAACTTTTTTGAAGGTGAAATCCCCCCCACCCCAAAAACACGGATGAAATATTTCCCACAAAATTTTTTGTAACGGTGATGAAATTTACCATAAAGGTCGCCCTTGTTGGCCCCCCTCCGACAAACTTTGTTTCCCCCTCAGAAGAGGGGGACTAGATTAAACACTGCAATTAGGCCCCTTTCTACGACATTCACTATTAGAACATAGGCTAGCTAAGATTCCATTATGGTTTCGCAACATGAGCATGAACAGGTCAAAGAATATCCCAAGTGAGAAATTATTTGCATTCATGGCCTCTGATATATTACATTGCATGTCCATTAGTGCCATGAAAGTAGAGTGGTTCTTTTTAAAGCCGTATTGGTTTGACGATAATAGATTATATTTATTTAGAAAGTTTGTTAATCTGTTATGCGTGGTTTTTTCAAAGATCTTCGAGAAATACGGAAGTATCGAAATGGGACGATAATTGGCAATAAGGTTTTTCGATCCAGATTTGAAAATAGGAACAATTTTAGCAGCTTTTACTTCCCTAGGGACAATACCACAATGGAAAGAGGAATTCGCAATATTTTAATGTAGACACTTTTGGGGGGAAATTCCCCCCTCCCAGGATACATGATGTGCTCCCCCAGAGATGAGTAAAGGAGTAACATAAGAATAAAATTACAGAATAGTGAGGAAAATGAGATGAATTAGTAAATTATTAAAAAAAGTCATCAACTTTTTTGAAGGTGAAATTCCCCCCACCCCAAAAACACGGATGAAATTTTTCCCACAAAAATTTTTGTAACGGTGATGAAATTTACCAAAAAGGTCGCCCTTGTTGGTCCCCCTCCGACAAACTTTGTTTCCCCCTCAGAAGAGGGGGACTAGATTAAACACTGCAATTAGGCCCCTTTCTACGACATTCACTATTAGAACATAGGCTAGCTAAGATTCCATTATGGTTTCGCAACATGAGCATGAACAATTTGACATATCTGAATATGATAGGATAAAAATGCCATCAGCTGTAACAATGAGATAAATCTAACATAAAATAAAATGAACACTCACGAAATTTATGCGAAAGAGAAAATAGTATATTCCATTATCAAGCATCGTATGCGCATGCGCTAAGTTTAAATCTTGAGAATGTTGATTATATCTGTAGTCACTTTCGAGTAGCCTAATTTAAATTAAATTGATTACAAAACTTCAGTTTTCGAGTTTGATTTTTGAAAAATGTGAAATGTCTAAATGTCTTCTTTGCAAATGGATTTGGATTATTTATTTCTCATTAATTTTCACACAAGACTTGCAAATATGAATTATTAGGATAATAAAATGCTTGGACTGTTCACTCGAATATGAATTTGATTTTAGCCATATCAAACGTTCGACCTCTACTACTACGAAAGCAAAAGTTTAGTAATATAGTGCATTGCTTAAATTTCAAGTTCACGAATAAGAATAAAATGTCTTCTCGCCTTCGAATAAATACATGAAACTGCAGGTCATCAATCGACCATCTAACGAGTCCGTATAGAAAGATGACACACCTGAAAGACTCAAATCTGACAAAAATTACAAATCAGAGCTGTTATCAAAATGCATACAGATTGTTTAACAGTCGCCTAATGGACAGATTGCAAAGACCGTATAAAATTTAACGATTTACTGAAATATAAAGACTTTATTCATTGAATAATTATTTGAACCGCAAGATACAGGTAATGGATCCGGGCCTGTGTATCAACAACTTCGATGGATGGATGGACGGAGAGGGAAAATCGCAGTTCTTCAACTGGCCACTGACCAAATATGAACTAAATAATGGAATTGCAGAGCCACTGCAATACTGAAAATAAATACAGATGCTAGCGAATTATAAACAGTGAACATATAGATATCGATTGTTAAATCAAAATTCGATTTTTAGAAACCAAATACTCGAAATTCGTATTAAAACGTTCAATGGAAAATTCAATGGAAAAAATCACAATTAAGTCAATGATTGAAACTACAGAAATAAATTCAAACATTTCGAAGGTAACTTTTATCTCAGCCACTGAAAATAGTGCACATAGAGAAATGAACAATAACCAGAGCGTCTGTTATACAGCATATCCGTTTCGCGCAGTGGAGTAGTTGGTTAAGAGTAGTAGGTAAGGACGCTCTCCTGGTTGCCACGTAGAAGTAGAATCGGAGGCATGTCTCGGGTCAGGAAGTCAATCCAGGCCATGTATAGACCAGCTGAACACGTCTGCTTCCGAGGCAACGGTAGCGTTCTACAACACGAGCGCATTGAAAGCAGCTACTTTAAATGAAGTTCAGAAAAATAGGCCTATTTAGTATGAATTATATGAGCATCGTAAGCGAGCAAAAATCAAGAGAATTACGCAAGTCCTACCAAATCTTAGCTAATTCACTTCTGCAGAATTCAAGGAAAAGAAACAATAATAGGCCTACTGATAATGTGACATTATTATTAATATAAAATTTAAAAAACCTGCATACAGTTTAAGTAGGCCTACAGGTGTTAACGACGATCCAATACAAAATTTGAAAAACGCAAAACAACAAATATGAAGCATCATAACTTTATAAACCTGACAACTGGTCATCTGCAATGCCAGATAGAATCTGTGTCAGTTACAGGCGGAAAGTAAGATGACAGTGATTTTCTTACCGCCAACTCTTATTACTACCTATTTAATCACTCCTGTTCGAGAATTCGTGACTTTCACTTTTAAACTTCGTAAAATTTCGTTGGGCCATTGTTGGGCCTTTTTACATTGACAGTGACGTTTTGCAAAAAAACGTAAACAACAACAACAAATGTGATGACGTCATGATTTGTTGTGTTAAGCTCCTGCTTAGAATTTAAAGTAAAATTCAATATGAAAGTTTATTACGTAACGAGTTAATTTAGTTAAAAACTAATTTCTCAAAGACTAAAGAACATGGACCGGAGTGGAAGTAGCCTATGTAGTGATTTTGGAGGAGAATGAAAAGGGTAATCCGAAAATGCAGTGTTGTTTTTGTGAAAAGGAATTTTTTGGTTATTCTGCCCGAATTCGGAAGCATTTGCTTGGCGAAAATACAGAAACCACAGTTGACTTGGAGCAGTGGGCTGTTCTTAACTCAGAATCAGAGGACGATGAAGAAGAAGACACAGCTCAGTGAACGTTGCCAACCCTTTTAAACCATGTTTGGTTGCTAGCTGTGTCAGTGACTGGCTGGTCACACTGGAGCTGGGGCACTAGTGGTTTGTCGTTCTGCTGACTGACACTCACAGTCGCACACACAAACTATGATAGAATTCGAAGTGCAAGACTCCAAGTAGAACAGTAACTGAATATCAGTACTGTTGTGTTGCTAGTCAGCAATCTTTTACGACTGATTGATTGATTGCCTATGACATTGACATGTACTTCCTTAAAAAGTTGAAAAATAAACAAATAGTAATTGCCAGTTTTAAAATTCGTTAAACTTCGTGAAATATTAAAATTCGTAAAATTCGTAAAAGGCGAATTTTTGAACTATGAATCAGTCTGTAAATGGGTAAGGATTCGATTAGCAACTTACACGAAGACAAGTGAGGAACCTAGTGAATGTTGCCGTAACATTTCTCGCAGTCGTATATATCGGTATGTCTAAAAGAAAACAATTGCTGGTGTACTTGTAAGTTATATTATACTTTTGTCATTGTACAATTAAAGAAATAAATTATATACCTACTACACTACCTTCTTCTGCAAGATTAAGCACAATGTGCAATAAAGACATTGATGAATTCAAATCAACCGTCCTCCTATCTCATAGGACCTACAACAACTTATTGAGCGGCAGGCTTAAATGAAACGCCATTGTGATATCTGTTCGTTGGCCTGAACTGCAATTTCCGCAGAGAAAGTGAGCGACGTTCGTAGATGCAAGAAAGGCAAGAATATTGAACAACTGTAAGACAACTGAAGGCAACTCCTGTCAAGATGTCGATAAGGTCGCACTCAGATATCTAAAGAGCAGAAGTTCCTTCTTTTTCTCTGAGTCACAAACAAGAGTGCTCTGGATATCCTCGTATCTCGTTCTCGTGTCTCATACTTTATCGTCATGCAAGTACCCCTGTGAAATGAGGGTGCTCGATAGTGTAGTGGTTAGCGCGCTGGACTGTCAATCGAGAGGTCGGGGGTTCAGAAATTTGGTTCGAGATTTCTGTTCCGTCTGAACCCCTCGCCAACTCAGCTATGATGAGTACACTGACCGTACACTGTCGGTGGGAAGATGAGACGGCGAGGGAGAGGACTGACCGCCGCCCTCATGTGCGAGGCCAAGAAAATAAGTTGCTAACACTTCATGCCCATGGCTGCCTGAGGGCTAGCTTGTGGTACTGCAAAAAAGTACCTCTGGAATAGATGGAGATATATGGGCTTAACTGCTTCTGCTGTTCACTTACCTTCTCTCGCTGAGCCTGTAGCTCCTGTTCTGATATTTTCCACGGATGTGTTTCTTCCTTTTCTCCTTTTCCCCGTTTCAGGACCCAGTCTTCAATCAAACGGTCGAAATCCTGCAGGCTGGAACAAAGCATGATCAACGACATTTAGGCTTTCGCAGAAGTTCAATTATTAGCATATTTTGCTGATTTTCTGATCATAGCAGCAGCAGTTAAATAAGTGGCTTAATCGTAAAAGCCTCATATTACATACTTCAGTACGTCAGTCTATATTTCGCACAATAAGCTTTGATAAATCACTCAGCGATTATGTAATGAGCCACAGGTATGAATTGGCATATTACAGATAATCAATAAAAGTTTCACAGCAAATGGTGGAGATCATTGCAATAGTTTCGCATGTATATGTTTCATTGTGCATGGTAGATGGCATTGCAAATGCCTACTGCACACTGATCATTTATAAGTAGGCCTTGTTTAGGAATCGCACACAAACCTTTCTAAGCTGGGTCTCTTGTCCATTCCACAAATGACATTGGTTGTAGAATATTCGATTCGAAATTTGTGCAACAAAGTCGCCAAACTGTACAGAGGCAAAATAAGTCTCTCAAGAATGTAATCATAACAATAGGCCTAAATTTACACACATGCCTCTGATCTTTGGCTATATAATTTATATATATTCGTATAATATGTAAAACCGATGTCAAACCGCATCGGTGAACAAAGAGGTGTGGGATGAGGGATGATGAACACTTAAATCATGATAGACGAATATGAGAGATGATTGGTAAAAGTACATATGCTTTTGACAGCCCGCTAGGCGCCGTACACCTTTAGCACCGTTGTCAATTAACGTCAGCAGCACTCAAGTCACTGGCCAGAATGTTGTTAAAGTCAATTAGACGAAGGTATCGGTTATGCTGTCAAAAGATTGCCTGCAGTCGGTGGAGATGTCCAAAGGCGGGTTCTACGAATCTACGTACAACACGCAGATCGGAACCAGCGGAGACCGCCGACAGCTTTTCTGATGGAATTGAAGAGTTGAAAGCCACTGAGCCAGACAGCAGCGAGGGAGTAGACGCATGACGTAGACATCCCGCGTTGCACAGATTGGTATATATCTTGAGCTATGTATAGGCCTGCAGCTTCTGTTAAGTCTGACTTTGGTGGAGTGTGGCTCAGCATTCGTCAGGGCGCGGAAGCAGCGTGGAACGAGACGTTTGGCGGTCGAAGATGACACACTTGTCGGTCGAAGATGGGAACTTACGCGGCCCCACAGGGGGCTTCGCAACTCCCATCGCGATCCGTTACGGCGGTAACGTAAGACGGTGGTGAAGATGATTTACGCAACGTAATGCAGGATGTAAAGGCGCGAGAAGTAGGATGCGTGGTCTAGAATGACCAGAGGATGAGTATGAAGCCGAAGGTTGGCGGTTGAATGGCCTAGTTAGGTACCAAGATTAGTACAACTTCTGTCTAGTCGGGCACAAAATCTCGGCTTCAGTCAGACAATCCATTCACGACTTGATGGGATGGGCACGATTAGTCAGCGCAACCCGATCGAAAATACCGTCAAATGTTCACAAATCCTCGCTCAAACCTTCGGATAATTCCAAATCTGCAGTCTGGCCCAAGCTATCTCCAACTTACGAAAGAATTGCTAATCTAAGTCGGCCTTAAGACACATGAATCCGTCGAAAAGACGTAAGATAGGCCTATCGTATAGCAACCGATCTGGCCAACGACTATAGGTGCAGGCATGCAATTAATTCGTTTCATCGCTGAAATTCATTAACAAACTAAGTTCACTACAGACCAAAAAATGTTTGCTAACATAATAATTCTCATTGCGAGATAGGAAAGTTCTGGTGTTTATAGCCATTGTTCTGAATGAACTTTAGTCACGCGTTTAATTTAATGCTTTAAATTTATTTTCACACACTGGCGGTTTCCAGTCTTGTTGTCATGCTGTAAAATCATGGCAGATTTAAGATTAAAAGTTATCGAGACAAAGCGTTAGGCAACATGAGAAATTTTTTAAATTAAATAGGTAAAATGCCGGCTCGTCAAGTTCTTTGCCTCACTCTGAATCTGCCACTTGCAGCGAATGCAATCAACCTATTGTCTTACTTGCGTCGTTCTCTGTCCAGAGTCGTGTGGTCCGTTCCGGCCGTGAAGACGCGAAGTTTGCAGTGGCCCCAATGTTTCTTCGTTGTCAAGAGATACGGAATCAGAACGGTCAGACCTACGAAACGAACACAGCATCCGTATATTAGAGTCATATCGCTTGGCTGGACAATTTTTCTTGTTCTGAGAAGCAAACACAAGAACAGTAGAATAAGAACTGTAATCTTGGTAAATAAATACGAAAGCGTAACTTTCAGTAATTTTCTCCATCTTCCACAACAGTATCGTTTATCTCAGATGAAGCAGAAATCTGTTAATACTTTTTGTAACGCCCGCGCGCTTTGCAATTTCGTATTTATTCGCATGCAAAGTAGGCTATAATTATCTTAAATAGAAGTTCAAGATAAAAGTATTCAGACTATCGGATTAGGTGTAGACGTAGATCTTCGAGTTGAGACGAATTTATACAGAAACAGACTAAACTTAACAGGTTTTTAAAATAGTTTATGAATTTTAAGAATTGACTGATTAAACAGAACCTCCGTCATCGAAAAGCCACCAGACATCGACATATCCCTCTTGTTTCTTGCGATGGAATCGATTGATCGTCTGCTTCACGTCCAAAGTCAGATACATTTCCGAGTCCAGATCCACGTCACTACTCTCGCACTCGTCCATCTGAATGTCGAGACTGCTTGCGGTGTTTACGCTCGACAGGTGGAGCCACGAAGAGAGGCGGGAAATGGACGATTGCGGACGTGGCAGCTGAAGCGACTGCTGTGGCTGCAGATGCTGTGGTTGCTGCTGCTGAACGCCAGACTCATCTTGCATCGTTCCTATTGCAGCACAATGCCGAAAAGAATGTTCATCAGTGCAAATTAACGAACGAATGCCGTAAAGAACAATAGGTCACGACACACACACACACACACACACACACACACACACACACACACACAGTCATTTGTTAGTGAAACTTTCATCTCTGAGAGCACACTGCTTTTATCCAACATAGTAACTTACAGAGGCCTATGGCGTTTTGGCAAAATAGACTTAGCATCGATAGGTCTTTCATGATAGAAAAACTATCAGGAGGGATTGGTGAAGTCGATATCCAAGGAATAGCGAAACAGAGCACGGACGACATACAACCTGTAACGACAGGTGCGTGTAGTCGTGATCTTAAAGACAGCAAACGTCCGCAGACTGAACAAGTAACAGGAAAAGATTTCATATGTCTTTGGCCAGATGCTGGAATAAGCCCACAATATGAAACTCATAATTGTTCTTGTAACAACTATGAAGGAAGCTAATCAGCTCATAAAGAATTAGGAGATACCTATTTATAAGGCATTAGTTACTACATAATTATCTCATTAGTGATTAATGTAGGTCTTCCATGCAACATGGAAGGAACAACTGGTGAACGAGTCTAAGTCATGAAGCTGCGTTGATATGTATCTGTCTGTCATGTATACGTGTATTTAGAGAATCACCTTCAGCGGGTGCTCTCGTCAGGTGCGAACAGTCTAGACCCTCGCGAAGGCGAATAATTCCAACGCCGTAGTTCAGATCGAAGGCATCCCTGAAATAAGCAAAATCTGATGATCAGTACAGATCGATGAAAGTAAAGTATGGCTGATAAGCGATCAATCAGTTTCAACTATGTATAGTCTAATTCTATACTTCTCCTTTTCCTTTTTTCTGATTCGTAGAGCTACAGGTTTCTGTATACTCAGGAGCGTCTATCCCCCCCCAAGTCATTGGAGCAACTTCCCCTTTCCCTCCCTCTTCTTCCCCTTCCCCTTCCTCTCCCTAAAATGGTGGCACACACGCTGACAGATCTTTCCCCCCTACTTTTTGGATGGAGCAATAGCTCCAAGGTTTCTATGGTGTTGACGCCCCTGTGTATACTAGAAAAACATCGACCAGACAGCAGAGCAAAAGCTTGGCAATTGCTAAATTAAATGGTAAATGATTCTGAGCTATTTCATAGCAAACACTCTATGAAAGGCGCCAACATGTAATAAGTGATTGGATAAATTGCAAACTTACAGAATGATGTTGAAATAGTCGTCGACTTCTTGATGAGGAGAAGTTCTCCAGTTGGATTTGAATCCGATCATTAAGGTGTTTGGCCTTAGCTTTCCCAATCCAGCAGACTGCAGCACAAACAAGGCAATACACATCTATCGAACTTGTGCAATTGTTCTTTCAATTTTTGTATCATCTTTGAACCATAGTCATAACGATGACCGAATTATGTAGTAATCGTAACAGCAGCAATCATCTTCAATTCTCGATTGTTATCATTTGATATATATATATATATACATATATATGTATATTATATATATATATATATAGGCGTTTGCATTATCATTATCATCCTGTGTTTCATCATCATCATTGCCATTAATATCATCATCGTCATTATTGTCACCATCACTACTATCGATATTATCACCATCAGTACCACCACAACTAACATCATCATTATTATCATCAGCAGCAGCATCATTATCATCATCACCATCATCATAGCCATGATCATGGTCATGGTCAATGAACGAGACTTCTCTGACCTGCATCATGGCCTGGACTCCGTGACGCAGAGTCTTTGCTGAGAGGACGTTATAGAAGGCCTTCGACTTCCGTCTGTGCAGCCATCGATTGGCCATCTCCGTCCAAGTACGAACGCTCTTCACACGTTCAGACGAATTCTCCTGCATTCCAAACGTACGATCAGCCATTAGCCCTTCCATCAATTTATTCCAGAGGTAATTGCGGTTGGAATGTGAATACGACCATGGAAATGTAGGTAAACTGTAGGAACGCATGGTTTCATATAGAACTGAATACTTATATTGGCCAGTATATTATGGGCATTGAAGTTTCACGGCCCTTACAACCTAGATCCTGTTGGAGACTCATCATGACTTCTTACGAAATTAACTACCAGGGGCGTAACTTTGGTCTAAAAAGTGGGGGATACCAATTTATTACGTAAGGGAGGCGGAGACTGCGAACTCCAGGCTCAGTAATAAAATATTGATTGGCATTGTTTAAAAAGTGGAGGTACGGTACCCCTCAGTCCAGTTCAGTGGTGGGGTACCGTACCCAAGTCTAAAAAGTGTGAGGTACGGATACCCCTCGTACCCCCCACAAATGACGCCTATGTTAAGTACAAGGATGTACTTATGATCGATACTCACCACCATGACGTGACCGCAGACCATGAGGCTGACGTTCTTCGTATAGGCGGCGCAGAAGTCGACGATCGCTGGACGGTGACTAGGATAGCCAGACAAGACCAACATCTGAGGCCTGCAAGACAACACACGAGTGCGGCATGAAATCAGTGACAGAACAAGATAAGTCTTATTATGTCATGTGTGTTTGCATTTGGCTATTTGTAAATCGCCGATTAAGAACCTCATAAGGGCGCGTTTGAGAATCTCATAAACACTTCATAATTATTATGGTTTACCTCTACTTGTAGAATTATACTTCCCATTTAGAACACTGTCCGTCGGGCCACGAAATTGCACTACGAATCTTCATTGTGCCAGCCCATCCTTAAAATGAGTGTTGCTCCTTTACTTACCTGAAGTTCTTAACGTGTTCCAGAACCATGACCAGCTTCTGTGTATATTTCAAGGCATCCAAGTAGACTTTGGCCTGAGTGGAGGAGCCCCAATTGATGTCTATCAACAAAGTACGATCAGAATGATCGTCTAAATCATGTATGTCTCAACGCATAAAACCGATTAACTGCAATCCATCGATAAATAGAAACAGCACATCAACAGCGCATCGTGGGATATTCCGGCCGCGCTCCAGTTTCGTGAGGTTAACATCATTGACTTGCCTCTGTCAAACCGGTTCCGGCGAGAAATTTAAAATTTAAAAATAGCTATGGGAACACTGCCAAAGGAAAGAACCGAGAAAAAAATAGGGAAAGCAAACCGACATGGGAAACTAGAGCACCACAGGAGAATCAAAGTGAAAATGTCGTTGAGAAATGTATGGAAGTGGGAATATGACAGCAAAGTTGAGAGATTAAGGTCAGGCAGAGCAAGAAATCGTGCAAATAAGGACCAAATGGCAGATTAATAACAAGGTCATCAGTTACATATTTCGGCGACTTGAAGTTGGCTAAAAAATTGATAGATGAAAACTTAAAAAAACAGCATGTTGACGATCATCATAAATATTGGCGACTTGACGTAGTTTTTCTTTCAAGAAATTTATTTACTAGGTCTCCAAGTGGATGGCTTCAACAGGTGCTAATAGTATATATTATATATATGTATATACTATATATATTAAATAGGACACGTGTAGTGGTCTGTGCCTCATTTAGTACAGTTAGAACAGATGGTCGATCAGTCGATCAGTATATCCTATTGATTCTTCTTTTAGTAAGATTACACATGAGAGTTTCTTCGTTCATTTAGGGCAAGTATTCCATTCCAAACATGGTAGAGGGACCGGAACAAGAGAGGGAGAGGAAGAGGCAGATGAAGGGAGATTATGGAGGAAAGATGGTCGAAGAGAAGAGAGAGAAGGGGAAGAGGTGATGTGAAAAAATGAGATGGAGGGAAGGAGGGGGAAATGGATGAACGGTGTGCAAATATGGGATTTTCTCCAGAGGAGATAATGTACCAAACTAGCAAATAGATACTCTTTTCTGAATACGACAAAGTAATGATTATATGTTTGTATTTTAAGCAACTGCTTCAGTGTACCGACAGTACAAGTTTTTTCCACCGATATCGTATTTAGAACCGCCGAAAGTATATGTGATGATAACTTGCCTGGCTTTCTGTAGTGGACGTAGAGATACAATGCAGCAACAAGAACAAATGTCGCCAACGCCGTTTCCCAGCTCATAATGAACATGACAACGATGCAGAGCACGGCACCAGCGAGACTAAACCACATCGAGTAGTACTTGAATGCAGGTCTCCAGCCTTAAACAAACAACGTGCGACTGCTGCAGTCTTCGTATCTTAAATAATTGGTAGGCTAAATGGTACTCAAACTATAAAATTTACAAGGTAAATGATGATCGACCGTCGGTTGAAACTTTCAAATATCTATAGTAGTCAAGGACTAAAGTGTGATGTTGATTAAAATGACTGTTGCTATCAAAAGTACAGAGGATGATAGATTAGTACCGAAAAAGTAAAGTGGATCTTGAAGAACGAGTAGAACTGGGCCGTGGGATAGTGAATATAAGAAGAAGGTTGATGGGTTTGAGGACATTGTACGTAAGAGATGCAATTCTCTAATAGATGCTCTGATGGATTTTAAATCAATGATGTGAGTTGAGACGTAGCATTATGCGATGATGTTTGGGAGCTTTTGGGTCTGCATGGGCAAGATCATTATGGATTATTTTTATATGTTTAATTCGATGTGAGTCGATGTTGTAGAATAGGGAGCTACAACAATCGAGTTTGAGGTGAACACTTAAGATGACGCTTGTACGGTAGTCTTATAATCAAGTTTGCTATACATCGAGGTGAGGACAATTTCAGTGGAGTAATGTTTGATTGAGATTTAGGATGTTGTTAGAGGTAAGATAGCCAGTGAGGTGAGAGAGAGGATGATAACCAGTACTGAGAGTTTAGTTGAGAATGAGATATCTGAATTCGAACGGTATTTAAATTTCCTTGTCTATATACGACTACCACTTTATAATTGATTTAAGGATTGAGGTTTGGAGAGCATAGAAACAGTGTCAGTCGGTAGGGTTTTGAAGAGCATAAAAATAGTGTCTGTCGGTAGGGTTTTGAAGAGCATAAAAATAGTGTCTGTCGGTAGGGTTTTGAAGAGCATAGAAACAGTGTCTGTCGGTAGGGTTTTGAAGAGCATAAAAATAGTGTCTGTCGGTAGGGTTTTGAAGAGCATAGAAATAGTGTCTGTCGGTAGGGTTTTGAAGAGCATAGAAATAGTGTCTGTCGGTAGGGTTTTGAAGAGCATAGAAATAGTGTCTGTCGGTAGGGTTTTGAAGAGCATAAAAATAGTGTCTGTCGGTAGGGTTTTGAAGAGCAAAAAAATAGTGTCTGTCGGTAGGGTTTTGAAGAGCATAGAAACAGTGTCTGTCGGTAGGGTTTTGAAGAGCATAAAAATAGTGTCTGTCGGTAGGGTTTTGAAGAGCATAGAAATAGTGTCTGTCGGTAGGGTTTTGAAGAGCATAGAAATAGTGTCTGTCGGTAGGGTTTTGAAGAGCATAGAAATAGTGTCTGTCGGTAGGGTTTTGAAGAGCATAGAAATAGTGTCTGTCGGTAGGGTTTTGAAGAGCATAAAAGTAGTGTCTGTCGGTAGGGTTTTGAAGAGCATAAAAATAGTGTCTGTCGGTAGGGTTTTGAAGAGCATAGAAACAGTGTCTGTCGGTAGGGTTTTGAAGAGCATAAAAATAGTGTCTGTCGGTAGGGTTTTGAAGAGCATAGAAATAGTGTCTGTCGGTAGGGTTTTGAAGAGCATAGAAATAGTGTCTGTCGGTAGGGTTTTGAAGAGCATAGAAATAGTGTCTGTCGGTAGGGTTTGAAGAGCATAGAAATAGTGTCTGTCGGTAGGGTTTTGAAGAGCATAAAAATAGTGTCTGTCGGTAGGGTTTTGAAGAGCATAAAAATAGTGTCTGTCGGTAGGGTTTTGAAGAGCATAGAAACAGTGTCTGTCGGTAGGGTTTTGAAGAGCATAGAAATAGTGTCTGTCGGTAGGGTTTTGAAGAGCATAAAAATAGTGTCTGTCGGTAGGGTTTTGAAGAGCATAGAAACAGTGTCTGTCGGTAGGGTTTTGAAGAGCATAGAAATAGTGTCTGTCGGTAGGGTTTGAAGAGCATAGAAATAGTGTCTGTCGGTAGGTTTTGAAGAGCATAAAAATAGTGTCTGTCGGTAGGGTTTTGAAGAGCATAGAAATAGTGTCTGTCGGTAGGGTTTTGAAGAGCATAAAAATAGTGTCTGTCGGTAGGGTTTTGAAGAGCATAGAAATAGTGTCTGTCGGTAGGGTTTTGAAGAGCATAAAAATAGTGTCTGTCGGTAGGGTTTTGAAGAGCATAAAAATAGTGTCTGTCGGTAGGGTTTTGAAGAGCATAAAAATAGTGTCTGTCGGTAGGGTTTTGAAGAGCATAGAAACAGTGTCTGTCGGTAGGGTTTTGAAGAGCATAAAAATAGTGTCTGTCGGTAGGGTTTTGAAGAGCATAGAAATAGTGTCTGTCGGTAGGGTTTTGAAGAGCATAGAAATAGTGTCTGTCGGTAGGGTTTTGAAGAGCATAGAAATAGTGTCTGTCGGTAGGGTTTTGAAGAGCATAGAAATAGTGTCTGTCGGTAGGGTTTTGAAGAGCATAAAAATAGTGTCTGTCGGTAGGGTTTTGAAGAGCATAGAAATAGTGTCTGTCGGTAGGGTTTTGAAGAGCATAAAAATAGTGTCTGTCGGTAGGGTTTTGAAGAGCATAGAAATAGTGTCGGTCGATAGAGAATATCAGAGATAGGTT
The DNA here is from genome assembly GCA_963556255.1 of Allolobophora icterica. Classification (NCBI taxonomy): domain Eukaryota; kingdom Metazoa; phylum Annelida; class Clitellata; order Crassiclitellata; family Lumbricidae; genus Allolobophora; species Allolobophora icterica. The sequence goes on along the minus strand of OY744608.1, from coordinate 30,088,860 downwards.
GATGATCTTGGTTCTGTGACGAGGTTAGGTCGAATGATTACATTCCTCGTCATCATCTACACAGTGTATACCCTGAATACGAGGTAGATATACATAAAGCGTAACAGTATCCATTTCACATACAATTGTTTATATCCTATAATTTACATAGACAGCTATAGCATCGAAGGGTCTAAACTATTGGTTGCTATTATACGGTCGTTTAAATTAGCCGAGTACATGTGCATAAACTGACATACCTGGAGACTTAGCCAACGATGCGTCGAAGCACGAATAGTTGATCAATCCATATGACATGAGGAAGAAATTTGATATAAGAGGAGCAATCGAGTTCAGATCACCTGTAAATATTGCTCACAAGTTATACAAGACAATTTTTTAACATGACCTATTTTGCACTTTTCTTGTTCTGGAAGTCTGTTGCATTTTATAGGTGTCCTCAGAATATGGTTGAGCGAAGGATGTCTTAATCCGTCAGTATCAGATCAACTTGGGGTAAAATTTTAAATTATCAGATCTACTGATTACATACATACCGATGCGCTAACAAAACTATACCCTATATAATGACTTTTAAGATGTGTGGCGTGACAAAAGGCAGTGTCGTGTCTATTAGAAGTGAGACAGATGATCTCACACTAAAACTAGATTTACCGAAAATAATATCATAAAATAAATACAATGCAAGTTGGTGTCTTCATGCATAAGTATCTCAATAATCTGTTGCCAAATTCTTTTCCTACATTTTTTCCTAAAACAACTTAAATAGATAATCATGGGGGTCTCTGAAATATGTACAAGAACTAACTATTATCGATTCTCACTTCATTCTATTGGACCTAGGATATGGAATAGTATACCACTGAGCATTCGAAACCTTACTACAGTTGGAATTTTTTTAAATCGATGGATAAAATATTTGAAAACCAAAGGAGCCTAGTAGGTGGAAAATATGAAATCAATTAAACTCAACAGATTTTGTTTGCTTCGGTTAATATTAGGCCTACTGATCCAGCTTTGCCAACTGATTGTCATCTGCCTGTGTTATGAGTAGCACGCGCTGATTCTGTGATCCTTACTACGAATTCTGTTAATAATAATGCACCCACCATCAATATGTAAATCGCAATGTGGGTTACCCTAACCTAGCGGGGCTCGCGCCCCTTTTGGGTCGCCCTTGTTCCATGATCAGTGCTTATTGTGTTAATTTACCTTTTTAATAAATGTAATAACAGTGAATGTTTCAATGTGAATGTTTCAATGTTTAACATTGTATGATGTTACATGCACTGCTCACGGTACAATAAAGACTGATTTGATTTGATTTGATTTGATTTGATTTGATTTGATTTACTTACCGATGCAAATACAAGCTGCTCCAATCACAAACGTCAAGACGTAAGCGCGCCTTGGCTCTTCTCCCTTTCCATAACCTTTGCCAAAGAATCCGATGAGAGGGAAAATCTTATCCCGACAGACAGCCTATGCAGAACGCAATTTCTTGATTAAAGACAGTAAGTAATCGAGAGGCCACTATAATATTTATACAGACATTTAGTACTTAGTTCTCCTGTGCTTGGATGTGCGCGATAGTGTAGTGGTTAGCGCGCTTGACTGTCAAGCGAGAGTACGGGGGTTCAAATCCCCGCCAGAGGAGAAATTTGGTTCGAGATTTCTGCTACATCTGCACCCCCTAGAAAACTCAGCTATAATGAGTACACTGACAGTACACCGTCGGTGGGAAGATGAGACGGTGAGGGAAAGGACTGGCCACCCGCCCTCACATACCGAGGCTAATAAAATGAAGTCGCTGATACTTCATACCCATGGCTGCATCAGGGCTAGCTTATGAGACCGCTCTTCTTCTTCTTCTTCTTCTTCTTCTTCTTCTTCTTCTTCTTCTTCTTCTTCTTCTTCTTCTCATGTGCTTGTCTGCACATCGGGCAATACACTATCTCTGCATACTCACCTATGTCCATCGCCAGTCCTTCTGACTCATCTTACGACATTCCAGATCATCACTCGTAGTCATTGGCCAGTTCTTTCTTGGTTTCCCTCTCCTCCTACTTCCATCCAATCCATCCAATCCAACGCTTGGTTCGCTGCTTACCTTTTGTCCAGAGGAGCCACTGGCCTGGTTAGCTACGTTGGTTGCAGCGTACGTCTAAGCCCCTCTGTGCGCAAGGATGCCAATTGGCAAACCTGTCGTCGCTACATTCATAAATTTGAATCTCGGACCAGCATGAAATCGTTCAAGAGGACCTTAATTGGCAACCGCTCAAGCGGAACGCGTTGAAGAAGCTTTTCACTTGATAAATTCATTGAGAAATAAGCAGGGTGGAGGCTATATGTGTTCGATATTGAAAAACGCATACATTTATAATATACACTGTGCCTTATCCATTTTGGTCTTCCCCAGCTGATGGCATACTCTATAGCCTTGTGTCCTGTCCGTTCTCTTATAGTTTTATTCGATCTCGCCATGAAATGTGCAGAATTCTGCTCAACTATCGGTGATTTGCTGCCTCCCGTCTTTTCTTATGTATCATCGTCGTTGACGGGTTTTATACCCGTATACAGCCTTGTGCTTAATGAGCTGGCTTCGTAGAGACAAACCTTGGTCTTCACCTTGGGTCCAGTGGTCTTCTCTGTCTTTGCAAGGCTCCCAAAACGCTTCATTTCTGCCCAGGTGTGTATGTATATTATTCAGGTTGTGAGCGCCCTCTGGTAGGTTTTTGCAGTGGGCGCTATACAAATTTTTTCAAATATATCGCTAACACCGCTGACTTTCTATAAGCCCAATGACTAGCAGTAAGTTAAATAGGGGTCAACAGACAGTTTAATAGATCTATTTCTCACACTTTGCATGTAGCAATGAGCAGTGCTACTATCTATTCGTAATGGAAGACTGATAAGGAAATTTTGACTTATGAACAATCTCAATTAAACACTGATGAAATCTCAGTTAAACATTGGTGAAAATAACTATAGTTGATGTATGTAGGCGGCCTATAGATGCAAATTACGTTGTCACGTGTTGTATTTGACTGAAAACTAGTTTAAGAACTAGTTTTATATACACATATAGGATACTGCAATGTTCATTTAAGAGTCTAGTGGCAAATGGTAAGCTGAGGTGTTTCAGATTCTACTATGAGAAAACTTGCGATTTACCCAAAGAACTTTTCATAAGCTCTTCTTTTTCAATATATTAGACCTCAATTACACCGTAATTACGAAAGAGTAACCTATTCGTTTCTTGGGGCAAAACAACAAACCTGGAATACTTTAGGCGCCGAAACCAAACTGGCCAGCGCGGATGATATCGTTGCAGAGATAATTCCAGCTATCGTCAGAGGAGCAAATCCAGACAACAACTGTGTGACCTGGAATTAGGATATTGCGGTTAGGAAGGTGTTGCAGGAGACATACAGTGCAAAGAAACTTAACATGTGTTAACATAACGTGCGGTGACATAACACAGTAATGTATTGTGTGTGTGTGCGTGTGCGTGTGCGGTATGCATTTTGTGCTTGTTTAATGTCTTAACATAGCATGTGCGTAACATTGGTTCGCATAACATAATTATGCTAGCGTAGCATGCGTCACAAAAAGTCACAAAAACACTGAAGGAAAGCAGAGGCTTTGAGCAACAGCAACAGTCGGAGAGATTGGGAAAGTGCAAGATGAGGATTAACCTTTCCAAAATTCAAATAAAGCCTAGATGCAGATGTCATGAATGCACTTAGAGCTTGCCTAAAACTATCATTTAAAACGCACCTGTTTGCTAGCCGTGTGTGCACTGCTGTTGTTGTGTATAGCGTTTAAAGAGCACCATATTAGGTGACTTGGTCCATACACACATAAACATACAATGCATATATTCGTACATGCATGCATACATACACGCATACCTACATAATATGCAACACGGTGGCATGTGGGTAACACGCTTGCTCACGGATCATGAGGTTGCGGGTTCGACTCCGTGTAACAACGCTGGGCACACGTGTCTCTCTCACCACGCAGGTTAATTTGTTACTGGCGTAAGCTGGAAAGTAACGGCAAGTCATGCGATATCACTGGCCCCGTGTCCAGGACCTTGGGATTCTCCATTGCTGGCTCAAGGGCCTACGCCCTACGACAAGGAAATGAACACCTTCCCTACGTTCCAATGTGGGATATGGGAGCCTTACTTTACTTTACTTACTACATGTTCCTCGTTTGCTTTTATATTGCTGCAGAACTGTTTGATAACAACGCGTTTGGTGTTGTCGGTGAGACGCTATTAGTTTGCCTTTCCCTCACAAGATACTACCATACGTTACATTACTTTCCAGTACGTTGCACTATGTACAGTATATATAAGGCTGTTCCTAGAATTACCTGCATGTTGTTTTGCAGACCGAACTTGCAGGTGTTAGGCTGCCCTGGGACACATGTTCCTGTCGACAGATCTTCGGTGCCATTTCCCATGGATGAGTTGTAACTGGTCATGTTGTATAGAAATGTGTCATTGCCATTCCATGAGTCATTTACTAAGAGTGACGCAATAACCCCTGGAGCATCTCGAATAACACAGAGACCAGCGATCCAGGCCACAAGCAGATAGACGATGGTCGTTATAAGGATGGCCAGCAGCGTTCCCTTTGGAATTGCCCTCTGAGCGTCCTATCAACCCAAAACACCAGACCATGCAACCAGGGCTGTAGTGGTAAAACTAGAGGTGAGTACAGGTGAGTACACGCTACCGGTTAGTTTTCCTAAACAAATTAGAGGTGAGTACACTCTACCGGTTAGTTTTCCGAAACAAATTAGAAGTGAGTACAGATATTTTCTGAGGTGAGTAGGCCCTATAGGTCTCTAGAGGTGAGTATACGCTGTATACCCGCTTGTATACCCTCGACTACAGCCCTGCACGCACCAAAACACCTGTTGATGCTGCTACCCGAAAATCATTCGCCATCGAGGGTGTCAACAGTTCCAGTGAAATTGCCGCTTATAATTACCAATGCCAAAGTTCCATTTTCATATCGAGGCGCAGTAGCGAAAATTGCCCTTTAGTTTATGTGCCATTATGCAAGTACATCATTCATGACGAGGGTTGTAAATTAATGTAAGTTATTGGTAGCAATGCATAATTTTTATTCATTTAGGCCTACTACTTTTTGGCCTGCTAGAGCAACATTCGTAAGGAAAGTGAACATTGTCAGTAGATAAAACGATTTGAAAAACTGTAAGTTCATATATTACACTCCAGTATCAATGTTAGATCTCTGAGAGGTAGTCTTGAGGCGAAGGATCCTTCTAAAACAGTAATTCTTGTCATCGTTGCTGTAGAATTTGTTACAGTATATAAAGTCTTGTGGCCCGTGTTAGGGCTAGGGCCTACTTTGATCACCAGCGCTAACCTAAATATATTAATCGAAAATAGGTCTATGTTTCTTTCAAATCTAGACTCTATTTATGCTTTGATAGAATAAGACTTACCTTGAGGTCACCTGAGATGTTGGCACCAGCGAGAATGCCCGTGGCAGCCGGAAAATAGATGGCAAACACGGTGAAAAACTGGTATCCCTCTCGAAAATCAGGTACAAAGTTATCTTTGAAGTTTTTTGCTAAAACAAGTGGTCAGATAAAAACAATAAATAAAAGAAACCGATCCAAAAAGAACAAGTCTAAGAAGAATGCATGGATCCAATTTGACAGTATTAGGCCTAGTTAGCAACTTTTTAGCTGATTAGCATTATGTTTAATGCACAAGGCATCGAACGATGACGTACCAAAACCAAGCCGCAATCTGCTCAATATCCAGAAGATCAGTCCGCCAGGAGAGAGGCAGCCTATGGTGGATGAAAAATTTGAATAAGGTGAGGCTTAAGTCGAGAACGCAGTGGAACACGTGACTGAGCAGAGATATAATGGTGTTGTAGAATAGAACCCTGGCGCTATATAAATGGGTTTTCTTATTCAACGTGGGCAGGTTTCCCCTTTATATGAGCGGTGTAAGTGTTTGAGCCCCGATAGAGTTTGTTTCCTATAAGAAAGAGTTGACGTGGTTCCATGTGTCTTCCGAACAGGTTCACCATGGCCCATGGTACCCGTGTGGGAGTCCGTTTCTGTCGAATCTTCAAAATTAGTGTCCCCTATTTTGCACCCGTGTTAGAAGTCCTGGACGGAACAAATGATCTTACCCACGCGGGGAAAGTCTATAGTGACCTATAAACTGAGAAGTTAAGAATATCGGCATTCGATGTGGGAACCATGTCCTACCCGAATCGCTGCGTGGCTGGTGAACAATTTCTTGTGATTTCAGTATGAGAGTCTTACTTCGTTCTCTGTGTGTTCATAATGGGTTTCGCTTTTATATTTTATTATTAATTTTTCGTTTACCTTTTATTGAATTTAATTTCGTCCATTAAGTTACTTTTATATTTTGATTGAGTAGTTCCCTTCTTCTATAGGAGTTAGCTTTCCCGAGCACCGCGAGCAGGTAGCCTAATATTATGACTGTCGAGTTATTCTCGTAGACGTCTAATAATAAGACGGATACTCGTCGTTATAGAACGCTACAGAGACAGAATTTCTCAGTCTAGGTTGAGCTCAGTTTATTTAGACTGAAGTTATGTAAATTCCGTAACTATGGATGGTTGTTTAAACACGCGAAATGCGTCAAAGGACGCGTCTTTCACTACGACCTATACAGCAGCAGCTGGCGAAGGCTTCAAAGTCGTTGTAAGGACCTATCGATAGCCAGAAGATCGGAACAGACCGACTTAGGCCTACTGGATTAAGTCGTCTTACAGTAGGAATATAACTTCACGATGAAGTGCATTCGTAGCATAGGCGTAGCTACATTGAGGCAAGAGGAGACATTTGCCTCCTCTTGGTTTCCTAGATTTACGTTTGGCTAAAGAGTATAAGTGAAGAGTTACACTTGTAATGTCGCTACACAAGTTGTTATTTACCTACACCCGATTAGAGGTGGATGTTGCCTCCTCTTGAACGGAAGAAATCTCCCAAAAAAGGTCATCAAATGTTTTGGCGAAGAAATTCCCAAAAAGGTCATAAAAGTTTCTGTTGAAGAAATTCCCAAAAAGGGTCATAAAATTTTCTGTTGAAGAAATTCCCAAAAAAGGTCATCAAATTTTCTGTTGAAGAAATTCCCAAAAAAGGTCATCAAATTTTCTGTTGAAGAAATTCCCAAAAAAGGTCATCAAATTTTTTGACAAGAGCAGTAGTTGCCTCCTCTTGAATTGAAGTCTGGCTACGCTCCTGATTCGTATACGCTGGTGAATGGTGTTGCATTTGGTCTCTCTTGTACGCAAGAACAAACAGTGCATCGTGCTTCGCGTTCTTGCATATATATTAGCCTGTCGAACCGAATAACATACGTAGACTAACCGCTATATCCAGTAAAGCCTTGCGCAACTTTCTCTTCCGACGGAGTCATGAAGCTTCCAACAATGAAGTTGATGATGGCTAGAGTCAGGATGACGAGAAGAAACAACTGCGCCTGAAACAATCAAATCCAGAAACGTGTTTGTTACCTGTGCCTCTTGTACGTCTTGTCTCAACTAGGTTAAGATGGTTTAAATCAAGCTTCAGGATTTTAGAACCTGACTAAAATAAAATCAGATAACTTGTTAGCAAAATTTTGACAAAATAAGGAGTTAAGTGAAGGCGAGGGTAGGTCAGGCCAGGGAAGGTGATTATACGGTCAGCAGTGTTTAATCTAGTCCCCCTCTTCTGGGAGGGGAAACAAGGTTCTGGGGGGACCAACCTATTTTTTTTGTCATTTCGTCCAGACTTTCTTTTCCACTTTCATCCAGACTTTTTCAACTTTCTTCCTCACTTTTTCAACTTTCATCTTCGAAAAAAGTTGATGACCTTTTTTTAGTCATTCGTCCAATTTTTTACACTTTTCCTATAAGATGACCTTTTTTTAGGAATTCGTCTCTCAAAAAGTATATTGCTCACCTCTCCGGGGGTTAAACCATGTATCCTGGGGGGAATTTCCCTCCCCCAAAAGGACTCTGCATAATAATAATGCATATATTCATACATGCATGAATACATGCTGGCCTCTCTGAGGGGAAACACAAATCCTGGGGGACATTTCCCCCCAAAGACGTCTAGATTAAACACTGTACGGTCAGGTTATGGCACAAAATTAGGTCAGGTCAGGTCAGGTAAGGTGAAGTAAGGTCAGGTTATGGCACAAGGTTAGGTCAGGTCAGGTAAGCCAAGAAGTTCATTTTTCTTTTCTAACAGAAGGGCAGGACTTGATCGGAACATGTCTTTACCTTGGCTTCCCAGCTCATTCCAGCCAGCGTAATTCCAAGAAGCGCGACGACGGTGATAAGTCCGATGACCCGGACGTCATTCTGTTCATCGAACATGATCATATTGTGATCCTATACGAAAGAAAAAGGAGTATACAATCCAGCTGTTTTCTACGACACTTAAAGGGAGGTCTCTTAAGTGTATAGATACGTATATACATACATACTCACATGCATACATACATACAAGCATGCATACATACATACAAGCATGCATACTTATTTGCATATATATATGCATATTTACGTACACACATGCAACATACATGCATACATGAAACATTGAACAAGCATACATACATACATACATACATACATGCATACGCACATACATGCAGACATACATGCAGCATACATGCATCCATGCATACATACATGCATACATACACAGTTACATATATAGACATACAATAACATTCAAACATGCATACATACATGACCTCTACTACGACAGACTAATTGTGAGCGTTAATGAAACGCAACAAAGAGTCACTCCAACGACATTCTAATCTTGGTAAATGTTCTATCTAATCCAATCTATTGTAGTCTACGAGTCATTGCCAACTTTATTCATGACATGACAACACTAAAGTACAGTTGAGCACCATCAGTTTCTCGGCCTCTGCCTATGTTGACACTTGGCTGAACTCTAAACCACATTGATAATAGAAAAAGTTAAAATTCCGTCGGAATAACGGAGGCAATGAACAGAATCAATTCGCCATCAGTTTCTCGGTCTCTGCTTACCTTGAGAATGTCTCTGATGGTCTCTGCGAATCCGACGACGTACATGGCGACAGCAACGGCGTTGGCCAAGGCAAAGATGATGCCGATGGATCCTCCAAACTCAGGTCCAAGAGTCCGAGAGATCATGTAATAGGCCCCACCTACAGCGGCAACATTATCGTACAGTCGAATACATCTAGCATATTTTATGTCATGGTAGGTGGGCGCGACGTTTTTGCCGGGAGGGTTCCAGTACTTGGATAAAAATTGAGGGGCTCTGGTATAACGAAAGCCAAAGGCGCGAGGCCCGAATCTATAGCCAGCGGATAGACTAGAGGATATTGGGGAGAGGTCGTCTGCATGCTCCCGAGCGGGGTTCGAGGCGAATACATGGAAGCCAATGCATTTTGAAGCGTTTAGCTTGAAATTTTGAACATCTGGGCTACATATTTGTGCGGTTCTTTACAGCTTATAATTCATAGATAACAAGCTCAGGATATCTATGCTACCATGCAGTGATGTGCTAAGCTAATATAATTGTATATATGACATTAATGAAATTAGGCATTATTTTCGTTAAGCTTACCGCGCATCTTCAAGTAAATATTAAGCTCTTGAAATTTTAATAAAGGTCAAATGTGTGTGTGTGTGTGTGTGTGTGTGTGTGTGTGTGTGTGTGTGTGTGTGTGTGTGTGTGTGTGTGTGTGTGTGTGTGTGTGTGTGTGTGTGTGTGTGTGTGTGTGTGTGTGTGTGTGTGTGTGTGTGTGTGTGTGTGTGTGTGTGTGTGTGTGTGTGTGTGTGTGTGTGTGTGTGTGTGTGTGTGTGTGTGTGTGTGTGTGTGTGTGTGTGTGTGTGTGTGTGTGTGTGTGTGTGTGTGTGTGTGTGTGTGTGTGTGTGTGTGTGTGTGTGTGTGTGTGTGTGTGTGTGTGTGTGTGTGTGTGTGTGTGTGTATACAGTCTGCATGTTTTGTGACTGACAGTGAGTCGATTTTATTTTTCAAAGGCAGCGCTCGCGGCAACAACGTGAAGCGGCCAACATAAATAAATTATTATTTAAGTCCATTTAATCAATTTAACCTCTAATCTTCTCAGTTAGGCTACTATTATCAGTAGCTCGGCTACAGCGTTGTAAGCTACTTTTATAGCCAGGGTATCCAGTAGACCACTCTGGTTGAAATTTGACAGGGTTTGGAACCGTAAAGAGATAGGATCGAAGCCTCTAACGACTAAAGGGCCTTGGGAACGTTAAAAGCCGACGGTGGAATATACCGCGGAGCTCCAGAAGTCAGAGTCTTTTTGCCGAATTAAAACAGGTAAGAAATGAAGCACCTTAAATTAGTCTTTAAAATATTGTTTAATCTGTGATGTTGTTGTATCGATCGACAAAACAGCCGGGAGTAACCTATCGAAGGTACAGACTAAGCAATAAACCGTCTTATCAGATCTACACAACTCTCAACAGTCTTGATCGTCATGGCCTCGGTTAGAGGGGAGTCCCCTCTCGGACTTTTACGCCACTGTTTACCTCGACATAGATTGCATTGCCTTCGGACCTACATCGTGCGTAAGCGCGGAGGCCATCACATTTGGTACGAGTGCCTTCTTATATCCAATATGTACTGTATGCTATAGGCCTATATACTGTTGCCAACATATCCTGTAGAAACGGCCATCCATTACGCAGCCATCGTGGTACTTAATGCCTTGGACATCAGTATAATGACTCTATAGAAGTCTTCATATCAGGTATGTTTTTATGCGCCATCTTGAAACACAGTATGGTAAAGACATTACAACCATTATTCCTACCGTATTTTAATTCCATAAGTGTATGGTAAATCGTAATCGTATGTTTATCTAAAGCCCTGATTTACAAACCTTATTCTTAAGCCATGACTCTGATCAAGTCCTTGTTTAGCGTCAGAGCCATCAGTTTAAATCAGTTCCAATGGTTAATATTCTTTAAATTTCGTCTGATCCGATATGGGATTATAAGAATTTAGTTCTAATCTGCGTTTGATAACACCGGTACAATTAGCGGCAAGAAAGTCTGGACGAGTTACTGCAGGCAATGCATGTTTGCCGACAATGGCTTACCTCCTCGTACTTCTCCGTTGGTGCTGATTGCTGACATGGAAAGTGCCGTGAGTACGGTGACCAGTGAAGCGAGGAGGATGATGATGCTTGCGAGACCGATTCCAGCCTGACCCACGACCCAGGAGATGCGAAGGAACAGCATCACACCAAAGATATTCAGCAGACATCGTACCTGCAGAAGAAAGCAGACGAAAGAAGATGGCAGACGAAACCATAACAGATGCTCGAGACATTTAACAGGATAAACATTTTCATTTTAATTGGAAGGTTATTTTCGCGCAGTCAGAACATAATTTTTTTTATTAAGCATGAAGTCCTCTGTCAATTAGAAAGAGTTGAAGGCTCCAAAGGATTCCAACCCAGAGTTGACAGAATACACCATGTTCTTCAGAGCTCCTGAATCTTATGAGTCATTCAACCGACATCAACGCCTTAGATGTTGCTAGATGCAGGTCTTCTTACCCTCTCTCCTCTTCTTGCCTTCTCTCCTCTCCAGTTTCGTAGACACCTGAAACCTTCCGTTTTGCCGGTGCTGGCACTCATGCGAGTTGAGAGCGCCGCTGATCTGAGTGGCGCTATATAAGTGTTCGGCCACAATTACAAGTCTATTTTTCTGTGCTACAGATTATTTTCAAAGCGCTTGATTGTGATTCACCCAAATAACTTTAATCGATCAGACCGCCGCGATTATCTTTACCTAATTAATTCTTTTTGTGTGTTTGCTAAATAAAATATATGTACTTAGTTAGTACGTGCGGAAGGTCAATAAATCAATCTGCTTGTCCAATGATCTCTCTGTCTGTGTGAATGTATGTCTGTCTGTCTGCCTGCCTGTCTGTCTCTCTAACTCCATCTCTCTGTCTCTCTCCCTGTGTGTGTGTGTCTCTCTCTCTATCTTTCTCTCTCCATGCGAAACTGGTGTCGCCATCTCTTCGCTAGACTCACCTTCACCATCATTTGATGTATTATTTCAATCAGTGGCGGATCCAGAGGGGGGCGATTGGGGCGATCGCCCCCCCCTAAGAGTCCAAAAAATAATTTTTTTTATATTAAAATTTAAAAATTTGATATACTACAGTGTACTACAGGATAAATGTCATGTGATTATTATTACGCATGTACAGCGCCGGACTGCAGTTTGAATATTACTTCTACACGCCTTGCTTTAATCATGCTTTAAACTTGATAAGTAATTTTAATTCCTTTGACCTTGGACGTCCATGAAATCGCCCCCCGTAAAGTAAAAGTCTAGATCCGCCCCTGATTTCAATAGCGCTATAGAAGCTCTGCGATGAGATTGAAGGGAGTGCGAAGCGATGTTTGACGCTTAGACTTACGAAAACGCCGATGATCCATCCGAACTTCGGAGCCGACGAAGGAGGTTTGACTTCTGCTGGAAATTCACTTTCCACGGCTGTTGTATCTTCCTTCGTCTCTTTCTGGGTTTCCTCCTAATTTACACATAACAACTGAATATAAGCTGTGATTTATTGCTGAATCACAGGAAAATTCTAGTGAACGCCGAAGATTTTCTTTCTTTGCATTGAAATAATTCAAGAATAATCACATCTGATGACTACGACGTTAACATAACCGTTTTCGGGTCAAAGTTTGTCTGGATTTTTAGAGTCGCACGTCCACGCTATACATAGGGCGCTGAAAAATCCACAGACTGTTTCGGAATCAGTCTTGTATAAAGTGGGAGATGGAATCAGTGGATATTGAGTAGCCTTATAAGCGAGGGTCTCAGACGTTTAGAAGCATTGAAAGAGTCAGGATCTGCAGACCAGCGTCGATAGAAAGATGTCCAACTGTCTGCGAGTGACGTGTCAATCGGCGATTGCTATATGCGACTAACGAACTAGAACATTGTGACCTGATACTGCAATCTATCGGTCACAGTGTAGGAAGGCAGAAGTTAATGTAATGTAATGTAATTCTCCGAAATTTCTCAGCGCCACACAAAAGCCACGTCAGGGAGACCAGCTTATTCACCGGCGCTATATCAAATCAAGTCCGCATTAGCCATGTCCGCCTTATCCGTTCCGGTGCCAGGTCAGAGTCCGGGGAGGTCAAGCCGAGGAGACAGCAGGGTGCTACGGTGGTAATCGGTGATGATGGCGGTTGTGTGGTGGCGCAGGAATGGAATCAGGATAGGATAGCTTGAATAGACATATATGAATTCTATTGCTCCGTAGTTTTAGATGATTGTATTTTGTGCACTTTGTTGTATAGATCAGACCAACAGTCTGAACCAGGATTTCTATTCGCACCCGTTTGGCATGTATACAATATACTATACATACGCCCTATACCTACAGTCCAAAGAAGGGACTGCTAGGCGCCCCCGTTTGGCATGTAGACCCTATATATACATTTAAGTCACCCTAATGGAGGCAACTCAAACGACACGTGGAAAAACTCTATGTTATGATGGATAGCGAACAAACGTTTTGGAAATGTGTGAGGAAAAATTATGGATGCCTTGCTAGAATCCGCGCCAATTTCATAAATATTTTTATTACTGTTAATTTGTTAAATGCTGTAGCGTTATTATTAATTTCCGGATTATTAAAAATAAAATTTTTGAAGTAGTTCATTTCTCACTCAAAACAAGATATAGGCTATGCTAATCAATAATAACCCAATAAAACAATTATTGCAGTTGGCACAAGAAGTTTTATTCAAAATTTATTGGATCGCATGGATCTGATTTTTTCTTTATTTAATTATATTGAGAAATATTTGTGGTTAATTCAAATTATTATTTCCGCCTTCGGCAATTAGTAGTTATTAATAAATTAGCAAATAATAGGCCTCTTGATAAATAATTAACAATTAATCATATTAATTCATTTCAATAAATTCCATTTAAAATACATGACCATTAATAAATAGGCCCTAATAGGCTACAATATGAAGATCGAAATGTAGGCCTAAACCAATTCTATGGTATTTATTAGTACTAATAATACATTTATTCAAATAACGCCTAAAAGGCAGGCGCCAAAGTATTTGTGACAAAACGCCACGTCAGGGAGACCAGCTTATTCACCGGCGCGCGCTATATATATATATCAAATCAAGTCCGCAATAGCCAGGCTGCCTTGGTCGTTCTGGAGTCAGGTCAGAGTCCGGTGAGATCAAGCCGAGCCGAGCCGAGCCGAGCCGAGGAGGCGGCGGTTCCCAAAAGGCGGCTCCCATAGGGTGGCTCTTAAAAGTGATGTAGGCTATCGCTACAGTCAGCTGTATCAATTTAAGAGATTCAATTCAATCAAAACACGATGGCTATAAAACATTAAAAGCAGAAAAAGAATTATTTTCGGCATATTTAATAGCAAAGCTTGGTAGTCAGGACTGTTGTTAGCCTTCAATAATAACCTTAGTGAATTAGCCATCTGTAATTAAAGTCTTTCCACTTACGTCACGGATCGGTGCCATCAGTTCCAACAGCGTTCTGCGCTGCTTGAACTTGTTACCATCTGCCACGTGGTAGTGGTCTGCATTCGGTAGGGTCTCCAGGGTGGCGTGGTAACAGTAGCTCCTGTCGTAGAGGTCGGCCAAGTGGTAGGGCGGTGGATTGGGGTCACTGCCACGCTTCTTAGCGTCGTTGGAGAGGGAGCGCTCTTTCGGATCGGTGTCCGGGGTCATCCCGGGATTGAGCTCGCCCAGGTGAAACTCAACGCCTTCGTTCCGTACGAACTCAACCGTGAAGCGTGACTTCGGCGTAGACCTCTTCTGCGGAGGTCCGTTCTGCTTTGGGCTGCTGATGTTGGCGTTGTTCTTCCTGTCATCTTCACTCGATGGCAATGAGTCACTCGAAGAACCACTGCTGGCCATCACTATGACGTTCGGTTGTTGCCGCTGATGTAACGTTTCCAGGTGAAACTGCACGAATATCATATGCTCACAATTTCATAAACGACGCGTCAATCCTTAATATTATTATTTTTGCTATTACTACTGCTGCTGCTACTACTACTGCTATTACTAGTATATTTATTACTTAATTAATAATTATTATCATATTGTCCTTAATAAGTGGTGTAAATTTATAATTTTAGGTTTTATTACTTTATTAGTCTCATTTCATTAACTTATTATCATCACGATTAATTTGTGCAATTAGGACTCTAATAATGTTTTAGTTATGATAATTTTAGGCCTAATAATAAATCGAGGCTAACTTAAGCCTACAGTTGAAAGTCTATATACAAAATATCGTCAAAAGTTTCTTGAAGAAAAACTTCAAAGCAATCGTTGTAACGTACGTTAGTCAAATGATGCTTACCTCTAATCGCGAAAACCGATTGCTGCCTGTTTGCACAACAAGAGTAGAAAATTACTTGTGCAATTGACGCAAATCGGTGCGAATCCTTTGTTCGATTTGCAGATCGTTCTATATCCTGAGAGCAGCCAACAGAGTCGGGCAAATGCGATCTCGCCGTCGCTTGGTCAAGTCTTATATAGCCAGTTCTCAAGGTGGCCATGCAGTTGATATCCATGAAAATTCATCTGCAGTGACCTTATCCATGAAAATTTATCTGCAGTGACCTTTTCTCTTGTGGATGGGGTGGATGAGAAAGAGAGAGCGAGGGATCGGACCACTGAAAACGGACTTCAAAGAGCGGCATTGGATCGAGTACCATTTGAAATCAATATGCATGACTTCGAGAGGCAGTAAACATACTCCTGAATAATCAAAATATAATTATATTAATTAATTACGCCAGCCGCTAATTGTTGTATACGATACCTGGCAAGCGACGGGCCACCTTCTCGGTTACGTAAACAACCTAATTCACCCATTACAGGACACAGAACCCCTGGAAGAGAGAGTTCCCGTGCACTTCCCAGCCCCTCCACCAGCCTCCACCTCGACATCTCACCCAATCGTCCAAAGAATGAATATTTCATGAATGACTGGATTTCAACCAGACAGATAATTCTGAAGGCAAAATCAAACGCGAGTGGTGTCATTCGATATGTCACCGACATCAAATCTTCATTACGATCAGCCAACTGAATGCGAAATCTTGCCGGCAGGCGACCGCATTCTTCAGTAGACGAAAGTATACAGCAGCCTTTCCTAAACATCCGCTTATGTCAATTATATTCCATGCAATACACATAATGACATGCGCATATTTAGGCCTATATCGAGACAAAGAGAGACGAACGGCCTTAGATGTAGCCGACTAATTGAGTGTTGCGATGTTAGTTTCTATGCGGCAAACTGGTATCCGGGAACTACGACCACTGAAACGCTCTTCAACAACTCCAAACAACGTCACATTAAATTTCTATGTTGTGAACATGTTCTTATAGGACAGTGACACTTGGTTGAGATACGCTCCAGTGGATTAATTAAATACGCGTGCTTAAGTGTTTGATTGACAGCATTATTGTTTAAGCTTACACATATCTATAATGGGAGTGTGTTGATTTTTGAGTCGTGCATATATGACTAGCAAATGACGCGTGGAAAGATTCGCTGATGTCAGCGATTTGACATTTGTTAGAGACAAATAAAGTTATGTAGAGCTAACATAAAGAGACGATATGTAAAACTGAGTTGCTGTGTTGAACTGACAAAAAGAAATTTTGGAAAACGTTATCGTTATATTCGGTAAATGTTAATCAATAGGCACGTAGATCTAGGCCTACTGCCATCGTTATTAAGTTACTTATAGGTAGAAATTGAAAATACCGTAAGTTATAGAACAGGCAAAGGAAGCCGAGAATATACAGGTGCAAGAGACAGTCAAGGTGAAAGACTTGGAGTTCACACACACGCAGACACACGCACACACATATATATTTAATTATAGTCTAATTAAAACCAGTAGGGCCTACATTGACCAAATTTACAATATGTTGAGTTGTAGTTTGATTCCGTGAATTTCCGACAACAACGTAGTTCAAATAGTTTGTTACAAGACTAGAAGATGATAAGGAGGGATTCATGAGCTACTGGGACCCACAACACATCGTCCGGGATTTTGTTGTGCTACTCGATGATGGACCATAACTGTCAACGCTCTTTGCGGTTCCCGCTTTCACCAATAGGCCTAACGATCAATATCGTTCAGTTGAATCTATCGTTAGGCACTACTGATGCGTTTGGACTATTACATTGCCGTTCTTGCAGGTTTGACAAAGTTTCAAGTACCAGAGTACGTCGGCTTCAATCCGTTCTCGACTGCACCACCCGAAAAGTGGCCAACTTGCCACAAATTCCAGCAAATTTCGAACTACATACAAAAGACACGACGTCTTCCGTTTGAGGGACTGAAGAATTGCCGAACTGGACTTTGAAGACATAATGACACTTAGATCATACTCATAGATGGTAAGCCACGATAGTCAGGGAGATCATAGCATGCATCAGAAAGATCCTTGTTATATCTCGACCCAGCCGAGGCGACCGACGTATGGTACCTGAGAGCCCCGAGCTCCTACACACCAACTTGGGCACACATGATTTGCTCTCTTGTGCATTTGAACGATGCTTCTGGAAATCAACCACAGGTAATTGGAACTCTTCTTCCACTAAACGCTCAAGAACCATTCTCAGCTTTTCTTTAAGTCGAATCTTTAAAACTTTGTTTTTATTGGTTGGTTTAATTGAATAATACACGGTACAGTGATGAAGTAGCAAATACAGTAGGCCTTACATGGAATATATGACTAGTATATTCCATATAACGTTGATGGAAACGGACAAACATTAAGAATAATTAAGCGTACGAAAGGAACTGTGAAACAGGAAGTCCAACCGTTGACATAGACCAAAAGCAGCTTTTCAGAATTATTCATGGAGACCGTACGGTCCAGAAGAATGGTTCGTTTGAGATAAGAGAGAATAGTGAACACATTTTCAGGTGTAAATCCAATATCTATCGGCTAATCCGGGAGTGGGGCTATGGAATTCACCTGGGGGTTTCACCATCAGCTGTACAGACAATAGCAAAATTGTTGGAAAGGATATTGACTTGCTGATTAAATCAATGACTGTATTGCCATGGTTGTCTTTGACGTAGGCATATATATATGGTGTTAGCTGGTGTTGAAGAGTTTTATTTACGTGCCTGTAAAATTTCCTGTGTCATTGCTGTTAGTCAAATCGCTTTCAGTAGAGGCAAATACGTGGTTGCATATAGTTTGCTTGCATTTCACGTGGTATGGAACCAGGAGAAGCTAGTACACGTGTATGTCGTTCCGGAATACAAAACAACTCTACCTACACGTCGATTACGATCCTGGCGGAAAATTTTCAGTTTGCGGGAATTAAGGAAAGCTTAAGTTTATGAGTTTTATTGAGCGTTACAAAATGTTCGTTCACTCAGTTCGGAAATTGCGGTCGAATAAGAAGAAGCGCGCGAGAGAAAGAGAGACAGAGAGGGGGTGGGGGGGGGGTAAGTTTGCATCAGTTTCGTTGGTGTAGCTACACGAACCGTAATCGTAATCTAAAAACTTCTAAAGCGCTACTCCAAGGCCAAGCGCAGGGCCAAGCGCAGGGCACCAGCCTATTCACGAGCGCTACGTCAAATCAGAGGGGTTTCCAGAGAGTAGTCCAAAAGAGGTCCGAGTCCAGTTTCCAGAAGGCCAAACCAAATCCGAGGGGGTTTTCCAGAGAGTAGTCCAGAAGAGGTCCAAGTCCGATTTCCAGGGTACCAGATCAGGAGAGGCAGAGCAGCTGTCAAGGCGGGTGTCGTTTACGGCGAGAATAATTGGACGGCGGAGGATCAGATGAGTCAGGGTAGGAGTAGCCTACTTGAAAAGGACGTGAGACTTCAGTTTTGAATGGAAAGCCCGGGGGTGATAGAACTAAAGACAACTCCACAAGTCCTGGATCTGGACGAGGATCGATGTCCGATTGCTCGACGTTTCGCTCGCTCTTCATGCACTGCTTGTGCCTGCATATTTTGGTAAGGTCGTGGTTGAAAAGGACTTTTCGCGCAGTCAAGGATGACGTCTTACGACGTTCTCCTGCAGAAGAGCAACCAGTTCGTTTGCTGTCTATTTGCTGCCAAGAGTAAAAATCCAAACGCCTAATCATTTGCGATGTATTGAGTCTCCGCTGGGTTTCCTTTATCCGGTGCGTAATTACGTTGCTGTACCTTGTCTTGTAAAGTTCGACGATATCTGGTTTCAACACACACACATCTGTTTCAATTAGAAACGATCTTCGTATACTGCGTCTCATGTTTACTACGGTGTCGTCAAATGAGATCTATTATTTCAGATTAGATGGATTCTTTTCTAGGGTCATCGTTTACTGCGTCTCATGTTTCTTAGTGTCGCTAAAGGGGATATCCTATTATTTAAGATTAGGTTCTTCTGTTGAGTCAACGTGGGTGTCCACTGTCCAGGTCTCAACCCATAAAGGGTAGCCTACCTTTAGATATGTTAGGTTATGTCGGGTTAGATTAGTTTAGATTTGATTAGCCTAGAATAGGTTAGATTAGATTAGACTATAAGTTGGATTAAACTATGGGTTAGACTAATTGTAATTGTAACAGAAAACTTATATAGCGCCATTCAAATCAGCGGCGTTTCCAACCCGCACCAATGCCAGCACCGGCAAAAAGGAAAGTTTCCAGGCATCTACGGAACTGGAGAGGAGAGAGGGTAAGAAGCTCTTGGCGGAGAAACAAAGGGGAAACAGTTCCAAGCAGAGGTGTCAGCATGGGTGAAACTCCTGGATTGTACCGTGGAAGAGCGCATACGAGGGACAACCATAAGGCCGCGAGCCGAAGATCGCAAGGAAGCCCTCGCAGGCAGGGAAGAAACTGGGTTGCAAAAATTCATTAGGTAAGGCAGAGCAGAGGCAGTGAGGCAGTTGCGCACGAGAGTGAGGGTTTTAAACTGAATTCGCTGTTGAGCAGGGAGCCAGTGGAGGGAATCACGGATAAATGCAGAAATGTAGGCAAACTTAGGAATGTCACCTATAAGCTGAGCGGCAGCATTAAGGATAGTCTAGAGTTTGTGCGTATTGGAGGAGGAAAGGACAATGTACACAACATTGCCAATAAGTCTACTCCATACTGCAGATCAGACTAGACCAAACTAGGCCCCTAGATTAGATTATATAAGACTAGTTTGTATTAGTCTGATTCGACTGGATTGGAACGGATCGGATTCGATAGAATAGATTGTAATAGGTTTGTTAGAATAGATTATAATAGAATAGATTGGATTGGATTGGATTGGACTGTTATTTGTCTGGATTGTCCAGTCGGCTTGGATTAGATTTTCTTAGACAACTGTTACTTGCACTTGTATAACCCGTTTGTTAGCCGCAGTGCTTTTGCAGGCGGAGCATTAAAGTCCATACTATCTTACTTACTTACTGTCTTCTTCGTCTTATTACATCAGCTGCTCTACAACTGTCACTCAGCTAATTTGCAATCGTTTGATAGCTGGTTCAGACCTGCAGGAGCGAGAACGTCTTTTGAACAGGCTGTTTATTTACACGCAAACGATAATTATTAATAAATTGCTTGTAACATAATCTGTTTTAATTGAAGCTTTCTGTTGATTTACCACACCACAGATTAATAGACTATAGTTTAACAGAATCAGATTACAGTACCGGGTAATTAATCTTAAAGTCACCTCATTCAACTATAGAAGCGTCAGGACCGTCCACTGAGTTGATCTATTTGAAAAGCAAAATTGTTTAAGACGGCTATTATAGAATTTTATGTTATAGGACTATCACGTAGGCTATGCGATTGGGTTTTGGAAAATGTATAGGCTACAAAGGCCTACCGTGAATTTTAAGCCAAATGAAACAATCCAGAATGTCAATGTATTAGGCAGTCATGTTAGATCTTGAGTCAGAGGCGGGTACTGTAAAGTGAAGCACATCTAACCCGGTTTCTATATGGATGGTTGACGAAGGTAGGCCTAAGTGAGTACGAACGCAAGTTGAGAAGTATATTACCTTTACCTTTTTTAAAATTAAACTTCACCTTTTATATCATTATCATTGTTGTCGTCGTAAAAAGTCATCGTCAGCATTGCCGTCGTCATCAGCATCTTCAGCAACAGCAGCAGCATTATCGTCGTTGCCCGATAGCGCATTGGATAACATCTGGCGTAGAGTGCGAGAGGTACAGAGATCGAGTCCCATAGGCGGACATGCTTTGTAGGCTGCAATTTGCGCCGTGTATTGCAGGCTGTCTGTTCTGTTAGTAGTTAAGATTTATCGCATAACATGTACATGTACAGCGCAGTGCGTTTGCAGGCGCTTAATTAAAGAATAAATATTATTATCATCAAGCGCCTCCCTCCCTCCCTCCGTCTGTCTGTCTCTGCTTCTCTGTCTCTGTCTGTCCGTATCTCTTTCTATCTCCATCTGTTTGTCTTTCTTTCTCTCTGGAGCGTTGCCATCCCACTCGCTTCCAGATCGTCTTCCCAAGTAGCTATACCCTCAACTTTGTCCTCGTGAGTTTATCTGACATGCAAAGGCCCTTAATTCAGGGTTCAGTTCTGATCGGCTTGGCCTTGCGCGATCCTTCGGTTGCCCATCTCCTAAAAGTTCTCTGGACAATGTCCCTCACTCCCTTTCCTCGGGTGAAAAGGGAGGGGGAAGGTCGCTTCGCCGTAAAGCAGAGGTTTCCAACCTGGGGTGCCCGCACCACAGGGAGTGCGAGATGGCATTTAAGGGGGGGGGTGCAACAAAGAGGGAACGTATGTTACTATTACACTGACTTTTTACTGTTTAAAACTGTTTCTAATTGATCAATTTATATTTACGTTTTATGTACTTCGTTAGGCCTACAGCTCATTTTTGAGTTCAATTTGTTCACCCGCAGTACTGTGTATGTGGTTCAAAAATAGAAATTTTACTTATTCAGCTTAAAATGTGATATTACTTTTGTAGAGGGTGCGAACATTAATCAAACATTTCCTAGGGGTGCAGGACATAGAAAAGACTGGGAACCTCTGCCGTAAAGGTTATAAATATAACGCAACTTCTATACATCTATACATCAGTATGTTACTATTATACTGATTTTTTTACTGTTTAAAATTATTTCTAATTGATACATTTATATTTTTATAATTTATGTTACATCAGCAAATATACAATACAAACTACCTGCATGCAAACTGACCAGGATAAATCAATCCGTTCACATTTGTAGGCCTGCATACAAATCGATATCTACAAACAGCTATACATGTAGAACAGTTAGTGTAATAATTATTGTTACAGGCAGGTAGGTGTGTGCCATTGTATGGAGTAGGCAAGGGCAGGGGCGTCTACACCATAGAAACCTTGGAGCAAATGCTCCATCCAAGAAATAGGGGGGAGATCTATCAGTGTGTGCCACCATTTTAGGGGGAGGAACGGAGAGGGGGAAAGAAGAGGAGGAAATGGGAAGTTGCTCCAATGACTTAGGGGGATAGACCCCCTGCCTGTACTATAAAGTGTTTAACGACATCTTAAGGCCTACCTTACTTTACCTTATAGATGCTTCTCAACCTGAAGTACAAGGGGCGTTCAATAAGTTTGGAGCCTGGCTATCTTGAACAAACACCCGGAACATCGTATAAGATAAATGTTTTGATCATGAGAAAATAAATAATTAATGCGCAATTACTAGTAGTTCAGTCTGAAATACAGTTCACGCAGTTCACAATACTGACATGTTGGCACCTTTTGATGACTTCATACCAACAAAGTCTACAAAACTGTTCTATAAACTTCGCTCAGGTATAACCGAAAACCGCTGGAGCGGATGGCGCCCACAGAGTAGGTAGGCGTCTGGAACTCTGAAGATTAAGAGTTTGTCTTCGGCCTAGAGGAAATGTCCACTGATGTCGGGCTCCGTCCAAGCACCTCTCTGGGGTAGCTTAACGGCTGTTCCCCGGACTCCTTGCTGAGAGGTTGAGGAAGAGCGTGCAGTTGACATTTCTGAGTATTTTAGGCATTGATTCCTCGGCCATTTCGACTCCACTTCCGTCTCTCCTTCCTTCTAATCACACACACACACGCACACGCACACGCACACGCACACGCACACGCACACGCACACGCACACACACACACACACACACACACACCACCTATGGGCTTACGGGGTTTTACGCCGCGCCAGAGGCCCCCTGCCTTCACGAGCTTACGGGATTTTAAGCCGCGCCAGAGGCTCAGCAGGTCTGCTACACACACACACACACACACACACACACACACACACACACACACACACACACACACACTCGCACACACACGCACCCCCCACCCCAACACGCACACCCCACAACATAAAATGCATGCACACACACACACGGACCACACGCACACACACACACACACGCACACACACGCACCACACACACACACACACACACACACACACACACACACACACACACCTACACACACACACCTACACACACACACACACACAACTACACACACACACACACGCACACACACCTACACACACACACACACCTACACACACACACCTACAAACACACACACACACAACCAACCTATGGGCTTACGGGGTTTTACGCCGCGCCAGAGGCCCCCTGCCTTCATGAGCTTACGGGATTTTAAGCCGCGCCAGAGGCTCAGCAGGTCTGCTACACACACACACACACACACACACACACACACACACACACACACACACACACACACACACACACACACACACACACCCGCACGCACACACACACACACACACACACACACACCTACACACACACACACACACACACCTACAAACACACACACACAACCAACCTATGGGCTTACGGGGTTTTACGCCGCGCCAGAGGCCCTCTGCCTTCATGAGCTTACGGGATTTTAAGCCGCGCCAGAGGCTCAGCAGGTCTGCTACACACACACACACACACACACACACACACACACACACACACACACACACACACACACCTACACTCGCACACACACGCAACCCCCCCCCCAACACGCACACCCCACAACATAAAATGCATGCACACACACACACACGCACACTCACACACGGACCACACGCACACACACACACACACGCACACACACACGCACACACACGCACCACACACACACACACACACACACACACACACACACACACACACACACACACACACCTACACACACACACACGCACACACACACACCTACACACACACACGCACACACACACACACACCTACACACACACGCACACACACGCACACACACCTACACACACACACACACACACACACCTACACACACACACACCTACAAACACACACACACACACACACCCACACACACAACCTATGGGCTTACGGGGTTGTACGCCGCGCCAGAGGCCCCCTGCCTTCATGAGCTTACGGGATTTTAAGCCGCGCTAGAGGCTCAGCAGGTCTGCTACACACACACACACACACACACACACACACACACACACACACACACACACACACACACCAACCTATGGGCTTACGGGGTTTTACGCCGCGCCAGAGGCCCTCTGCCTTCATGAGCTTACGGATTTTAAGCCGCGCCAGAGGCTCAGCAGGTCTGCTACACACACACACACACCTACACTCGCACACACACGCACCCCCCCCCCCCAACACGCACACCCACAACATAAAATGCATGCACACACACACACGCACACACACACACACACGGACCACACGCACACGCACACACACACACGCACACACACCTACACACACACACACACACCTACACACACACACCTACAAACACACACACACACACACCCACACTGTCGCGTCGACTCCTTCGATCGCAACGACGAACCAACGAAGGAACTATTAAAAGATCTTTAATTAAAAATAAAGTCGATTAAGTGTAGAGTAAGTCAACTCGTCTATCAAATATCACAATCGTAGACAGCACACAGGTTGGCTGGTCTCGATTGAACGTCATACGATCAATGTTTCAACGTTTACAAATCTTCGTCAAAAGGCCCTTAATGTACATCAGGTCTATCTTATATAGAGTTCTCCGGATTCCAGAACGTTCTGTGACGTCACTGTACTTTTCCCTGGAAAGTCCTACTGAACACGTATATCCTTGTTGCATGCACCAAATTAATGTTGACAGCTTGCTGCAGAATTTTCCGTGCGTTGTAAACAAGCTTGTTGACGCGTCGGTTTTCTTCCCTTGATGCATGCACCCGCGTAGACCACGACATTCCCTCCGCCCTCAGATGATGACACGTGTTCAGCACCATCCCGAACGGGTCATCACGATCAAGCCGGGCCTCCAGACTCCATCTCGACACAGCATATACAAACAAAACAAAACACATCAGTTAGTCAATTTATCCACACAATTTGCGGGCTCGATCCTTGTGTGTCGGGCCATTTCCCCCCTTCACCATCCGAGTCACAACCGAGAGAGGAAATCAGCCACCGTGTTCTGACGTCCAGGACGATATCGAAAGTCCACGTTAAACTCTTGCAATGCTAACGCCCAACGAGTCAGTTTCGCACTCTTAGGGCTTGCATCTGTGAGATAAGACAAAGGATTATGATCTGAATAAATGATTATCTTTGATAAGAATATCCATGACTTGAATCGTTTAAGTGCCCAAATTACTGCGAAAGCCTCTCTCTCAATTGTAGACCAATGCATCTGTGTATCTGTAAGTTTAAGGCTAGCAAAAGCAATTGGTTTTTCTTGACCTTCTTCGGTCCACTGAAACAAGCAACACCCGACCGCGGTGGCACTTGCGTCAACACTTAAACCAAATTCCTTAGTGAAATCAATGGTATGCAACTGTGTAGCTTTACTGAGATCATCCTTTAACTTATCTAGTGCTTCTTGATGCTTTTGCTCCCAAGGCACCTTCGTAGGTATGTTATCTCGTGTCAAATCAGTTATTACCCGTGCTTTTTCAGCTAAAGCAGGTATAAAATTTCGAAAGTAACTGAAAAAACCCATAACCTTTCTAACGTCTTTCTTTGCTGTTGGAGGATGGATATCATTGATCGTAGCGATCTTACCTGGATCAGGTTCAATACAACCTGACCCTACTATATGGCCAACAAACTTTATTTTGTTTGTGCAAAATTACATTTCTTAAATTCAAAGTGAGTCCTGCTTCCTCAATAGTTTGCAAGAATTTCTCTAGATGTTCTAAATGGTCATTCCAATTCATTGAAACCACTGCCATATCATCGACGAATGGTTCGGTAAAACTTCGCACTGGATGTAAAACTTGGGTCATAGCACGAATAAAGGTATTGCTAGCGGACTTGAGTCCAAACGGCATTCTTGTGAACTCAAAAAGTCCTGCATCACATACGAATGCCGTAAGCCATCGATGTTCTTTCCGAACTGGAATTTGCCAATACCCCGATTTCGCGTCGAAAACACTAATAAACTTTGCCCGTCCCACCTTTTGTAAGATGTCAGCAATGTCTGGGGTCGGGTAACAATCACCTAGAGAATATTTGTTAACATGGCGATAATCAATTGCCAATCGAACGCCATTTTGACCTTTGGGTCCCTTTAAAACGCAAACTACCGGACTGGCCATTTCACTTTTCGATGGTCGAATGATGTCTAATGCCAACATTTCTTCTATCTGGCGTTGTACTTCAGGTTTAAGTAGCTCAGGTACTTTATATGCCCTTAAACGCTTAGGAGTGAAATCATGAGTTATCTTAATTTCATGTTCTAATACTGGACAATACCCAGGTTTATCCACAAATACTGCCGAGTGCCGATCCAAAACTTCAAAAAGTTGCTTCTGTTCCTCTTGCGAAAGATGCGCTATAATCAGAGGATCAATTCGCTTACTCGGGCTTATTTGTTCACGTTCTTCCTGATCTACAACCTCTACTATACCAAATTCTTCATCTTGATCAACAATTACTGAACAGCTATTGATCATCGCTTGTTCGAGTCGTTCATGGTATCGCTTGATCTTATTTGCGTGTAAATGTCTTTGTTTTCCCTCTATTTCTACTATATAAGAATATGGGGATTTAACCTTGACTACGGTAGCAGGTCCTTGCCATCGACTATAAAATTTAGAACTACCAAAATCTGGTGCTAATACTGCTACTTTATCTCCAACTTCGTATTTTCTGTCAGTACTACGCAAGTTATAATAATCTGCATACCGCTTTGTTTCTATATCACTATAGTAATCTGCATAAACTTTCGCGAATTCGAGGTTTTCCTTCAGTGATTGGAGATACTCTTCGGGTGATTTACCTAAGTTAAGAGGTACTTTTCGTTCGCCAGCCCACGATTCCTTCAACACACTAAGTGGACCCCGAGGAAGAGTTCCATAAACCATAGTGAATGGCGAAATATGAGTCGTGCCTGAAGGTTTTTCTCTAAGGCTCCACAGAACAAACGGTAACAATTGGTGCCATCCACGAGGATCAGATTGAGCAAGCTTAAAGATCATGGTTTTCAAGCTTTGGTTGCATCTTTCAACCAATCCAGCTGCCTCAGGATGTCCAGGGGTATTAAATCTGGGACTACAACCCATTCGCCGCAAGAATTCTTTCGTCAAACGACTGGTAAAGTTGGTACCACAATCAGAACTGATGATCCTTGGAATAGAAAAAGTTGTAAAAACTTGCAACAGAGCTTCACAAACTCCCTTTGCATTCAGCGATCTAAGAGGATACGCCATCGGCCAACGAGAAAATTTGTCCACCAGAACCAAAGCATAATTGTACTGGGGTTTCGATTTGTTGGATTCTCCAGTCACTACCATAGGGCCAATACAATCCATATTTAGATGGTTAAAACAGAGTTCATCCGCCCTCGGAATAGGAGTGATCGGGACTCGATCTGCCACTTTAACTGGAGTTCTTAGTTGACAAATTTGACAAGACGCACAATATTCGCGAATCCTCTCATCCATTCTTGGAAACCAAAAGTTTAATTTGATCCTGGCTCTCGTTGCCTTAAAAGCCATGTGCCCAGCACATGGGGCATCGTGTGCTACTCGCAAGACAACCTCGATTCTATCTTCCGGTAAACATAATTGATTAACCTTATGTCCCATAATTTCCCCTTTGTGGTACAGGAGGTTATTATCTATAAAGAAATTATTTTTATTCTGTCTCGCTTGTTGCCAGCAAGATATAAGATTGTGACAATTCTGTTGCTCACGCAATAAAGTATCATTATTCGCTACTCCCTCATCAGACTTGAACTCTGTTGACTCAACATCAAGAAAATTATCTGAATCATCAACTAGTTGCTCCTGAGAATATTCATTCACTTCTGACGGCAAGGATTCGTTGCTGTTACTTTTCTCGATATTAACTCCTAAGTTATCTTCTTCTGCCCCTTTATTTATTTGTACACATCGATCTACGCCAGCTACCATCACTACATATTGCGAACTATCCCCTAATAGGTCCACAACATGGGGTGTCAGAATAACCCGTTCATTTAGTTCAGGGACTGCAGCGAACATGACGCACAAAGATGGCGCAATGTTCGTCGTTCCTTCCATTGAATTAGCCAATTTCATTTGTAGGTATACTACATCTGCCTTACATCCTTCTCCCTGAAAACCAATTATATTAATCCGTTTAATCACGGGTAAGTTTAGTGACTCAATTAATTTCTTATCAATACAACAAATTTCTGCTCCTGAATCAGATAATGCTGGCTGAGAAGGGAGATCTTCAATCTGTACATTGATATACGACCTCTCGTGTAATCCATCAATACTATTCTCGTATACCCTTACAGCAGTTTCCAACCCTATTGGTTTAGAATTATCCAATAAATTCCCTTGCTTTACCTGTTCAGGTATCTCATGCAACACGTTGACCTTCTCAACAAATAAGTCGGTCACTTCTTCAGTTGGGTTCCCAGATATACAAGTACTCACCTTTTTAGAACTTGGTTTGGTCTGGCACTCCCTTGCCCTATGACCCTTCTGATGACATAGGAAACAGAGACCCTTTACCTTGGCCTCCTCCTGAGACACCCTCGCACCTATCTTGGCTTCACCCCTTATTTCCGGTTTGGGAGACTTGGGTTGAGCTGTCTGGTTATTGACCTGAACATGTGGTTGACCTCTCGTCCAATTGTTATACTTCGGTGTCGGATGACTACGGCATACTAAGTCATTCCCACCATCATGCGACGCTACATAAATGTCAGCCGCATTAGCTATGTCTTCACAGCTCAACCACTCCTCTTTTTCTTGGGCCAAGATATAATCTAAACAAGCCTTCGACAAGGACTCCTTAAGCCGATCCGCAACCAATAAACTTACAAGTTTATCAAACTCATCAGTTATCTTTCTACTTTTCAAATAATACATAAGAGCCACACGCAATTTGGATGAATAGATCGTAAATGATTCGTCCGATGCTTTGTGCAACGACCAAAATCGGGCTCTAAGATTTGAAGGGCTTATCTTAAACTCCCTTAGCAAAAACTCCTTCAGGAATTTGTAATCATGGAGCTGTGCCTCAGTAAGGCGCATGGTTAATGCCTTAGCTCTTTCACTTAAAATGGCTAGCAATAATTTTGCTCTAACATCTTCATCCACCTCATACACATTAAACAAACCATCCAAGTGATCAAAGAAACCTGGAATTTCTATAGGGTCGGAAGGAAATTTCCAAAGAATATTCTTGAGGGCATCACTATAACGCTTAGTACGACTTGCTAAAGAATCTCTAACATTTCGTTCTTCCTGCTTTTCCTTCCTCTCCCTTTCTTCTTTCTCTTTCCGTTCCTTCTTTTCTCTTTCTTCTTTCTCTTTCCGTTCCTTCTTTTCTTCCTCTCTCCTCTTTTCCTCCCTTTCTTCCTTCTCCTTCCGTTCCTCCCTCTCTCTTTCTTCCTTCTCCTTCCGTTCCTCCCTCTCTCTTTCTTCCTTCTCCTTCCGTTCCTCCCTTTCTCTTTCTTCCTTCTCCCTTTGTTCTTTCTTTTCTTCCTCTCTCCTCTTTTCCTCCCTTTCTTCCTTCTCCTTCCGTTCCTCCCTCTCTCTTTCTTCCTTCTCCTTCCGTTCCTCCCTCTCTCTTTCTTCCTTCTCCTTCCGTTCCTCCCTCTCTCTTTCTTCCTTCTCCTTCCGTTCCTCCCTTTCTCTTTCTTCCTTCTCCCTTTGTTCTTCATATTTACGGATTTCGAACTCCAGACGGCGCTTCTGCAGCTCGTAATCCACTCCTGTTGGAGATATTGGACTACCCTTAAATTCCTCTTCTTCTTTTCCAATCTCCATGGCCCATTCTTCCATTAATTGATTTCGATCCCATGACATAACATCATCTTCGTCCCTTCCTGCCTTCATAAGATACACCCTAAGGCGCTCAGACGACATTTTGCGAATATTCGCTTGCATCTCTGTTGTCAACGCTTCCATTTTTACAAACAGTCAGTCAACAACAATCAACAAAAAAAAAACAGACACCACGCGGCAAACCCGCCACACAAAAGGAAAATTCCACAACCCAAAGTGCAACTATGCAGTATCCAAAGAAGTACACTCGCCAAGTACACAAAAGCTATACAAGCTCACGCAAGTCTGGCCTCGATCACAACAATGGATCAAATTGCAAAGAAATAATCAGCAGATATTGAAAGAGAAACAATGGCTGCCTCCCACTCGGCTGCAACTCCACTCTCTTTTCTCCTTCTCAGCCACGACAACACCTAGGATCTTACCCGTATGTTGACTGCTGTCTTCTGCTGTCTCAGCCGAACGACGTACTTCGTCCGTCCGACTGTCGTATGCCGATTCACCCGTCTCCCACGGTAGAAAGGCGTCTCGATCCGCTCGCTGTCTGGAACAGACCGTCTCTTGATCCTCCGGGTTGACTCCTTCCTCCGCCGGCTCGCGTCTTCTTCACCGGATCCAACACCGATGATCCCGCTTCTGACACCAATAATGTCGCGGTCGACTCCTTCGATCGCAACGACGAACCAACGAAGGAACTATTAAAAGATCTTTAATTAAAAATAAAGTCGATTAAGTGTAGAGTAAGTCAACTCGTCTATCAAATATCACAATCGTAGACAGCACACAGGTTGGCTGGTCTCGATTGAACGTCATACGATCAATGTTTCAACGTTTACAAATCTTCGTCAAAAGGCCCTTAATGTACATCAGGTCTATCTTATATAGAGTTCTCCCGGATTCCAGAACGTTCTGTGACGTCACTGTACTTTTCCCTGGAAAGTCCTACTGAACACGTATATCCTTGTTGCATGCACCAAATTAATGTTGACAGCTTGCTGCAGAATTTTCCGTGCGTTGTAAACAAGCTTGTTGACGCGTCGGTTTTCTTCCCTTGATGCATGCACCCGGGTAGACCACGACACACACACACACAACCTATGGGCTTACGGGGTTTTACGCCGCGCCAGAGGCCCCCTGCCTTCATGAGCTTACGGGATTTTAAGCCGCGCTAGAGGCTCAGCAGGTCTGCTACACACACACACACACACACACACACACACACACACGGACCACGCACACACACACACGCACACACACGCACCACACACACACACACACACACACACACACACACACACACACACACACACACACACACACACACACACACCTACACACACACACCTACACACACGCACACACGCACACACACACACACCTACACACCTACACACACACACACACCTACACACACACACACACCTACACACACACACACACACACCTACACACACACACACACACACACACACACAACCAACCTATGGGCTTACGGGGTTTTACGCCGCGCCAGAGGCCCCCTGCCTTCATGAGCTTACGGGATTTTAAGCCGCGCCAGAGGCTCCGCAGGTCTGCTACACACACACACACACACACACACACACCTACACTCGCACACACACACGCACCCCCCCCAACACGCACACCCCACAACATAAAACGCATGCACACACACACACACACACGCACACACACACACGGACCACACGCACACACACACACACGCACACACACACACGCGCACACACACGCACCACACACACACACACGCACACACACACACACATACGCACACACACACGCACCACAAACACACACACGCACACACACGCACAAACACGCACTCAGACACGCACGCACATACACACTCACACACGCGCACACACACGCACACACCGACGACACAGAGCCATGGTGCAACCCTAACATGCATCTCTATCGACCCATCTCGCCAAATGCCAGAATCATCGCCCCCAGCCACATACCTATAGAAATACAATAAAACCACTGAGGTTATTATTACACGCTATGACAGATATGGTATCATCATAGGAAAGAATAAAATACAAGATTATCCTCATTTGTTGGCACCGCACTGACATAAATCAGGAAGCTTCATGCTCCAGTCTCAAGTCAACCAGGTCAGCAGGGGGGCGTCTACTCCATAGAAACCTTGGAGCAAATGCTCCATCCAAAAAAGTAAGGGGGAGATCTGTCAGTGTATGTGCCATCATTATTGGGGGGAGGAGAGGAAGGGGAAAGGGGAAGAGGAGGGAGGGGAGGGGAAGTTGCTCCAATGACTGGGGAGGGATAGACGCCCCTGCAGGTCAGCGATCATTGTGCTCAGCGTCTCGTGCAGTTACAAAGGTACCGCGCTCCCATTGTATCTTACCAACCACCACCAAACTCACCCATCCAACCCACAAACATGCAAACATTGGTTGTTCCTCGGATGCGCACTGCTACGACCCAGTCTCGTAGCTTTGCGGTTGTGGGCCCTTCCGGCTGGAACAGCCTCCCTCAGGCCCTTAGGCTTGCCATCCGCTCTATCTATGTCTGTCTGTGTCTGTCTGTCTCTGTCTATCTGTCTGTGTCTCTGTCTGTCTGTCTGTCTGTGTCTGTCTGTCTGTCTGTCTGTATGTCTCTCTCTCTCTCTCTCTGTCTGTCTGTCTGTCTGTCTGTCTCTCTGTCTCTTTCTCTCTTTCTCCAGTTCCGCAAGCGCCTTAAAACATTTCTATTTGTCAGTGAAGACACTGACACGGGTCGGGAGCGCCTGTGATTATGAGTTGCGCTATATAAATTCTCGATTACAATTAACATCCACTCACCACACGCGATGTAGTTGACCATAACCTGGCGTGATGTAGTCGACCATAAGCTGGGGCAGTGTAGTTGGCCATAAGGTGGCGTGATGTAGTTGACCATAAGGTGGCGTGATGCAGTAGACCATAAGATGGCCTGATGTAGTTGACCATAAGCTAGCGTGATGTAATTGACCATAAGCTGGCGTGATGTAGTTGATCCAGCTGACGTCATGTAGTTTTTCAAACGTTGAGGTCATGTATATTGACCAGATGTCGAGGACGTCAGGCTGTTGCAAATTCATCTTTATTCTTCCCATTCAAAAATCTCCAGAACCAACCTTCTTTCGTCTTCAGTCATTTTTCAACTATTATAATGGTTTCTTTCAACACATTCTGCGGAATCTATACGAATTATACACAATGACGTCATAATGCACTTCAATTATCTTTATCTCCATAAAACTGACCTCTGTGGTCCAAAGTATATGACGTCAAATCAGACATCATTAAAGGAATCTACATTCTTCTGGTTGACATAAATGGGACTATTGAAAATGATGTCATAATGCTGGTTGCCATGGCTTTCGACTGTGTGTGTCTCTTTTTCTGGCGTCTGTCTCACTGTTTGCGACAAGCAGGGACAGAGACTGACAGAAGGTCTTCTAAATTTTACTATGATTACGAGACAAACAGACACTTTATTTAGAACGGTCCTGAATGGTACTTTTAAACGCGCTATATAAATTTTTAACAAAGCAAAATTATGAACAGATGCAGTAAAATAAGAAAGCGCACGCCATAAAATTTGCTTACTTTTGCGTAATACTTCATTTTCTTATTTACTTTCATACTCACTTGCATCAAATCACTTTTCATTTCTAAATTTCATGTTTTAGGCTACCATACTTCTTTACTTACTGACCGATTATTTTCGGTCGTTGAAATCATGACGATGATAAAATTTATGTCATACCTTACGAATGATGACTTTTTCACTTCGATGATCGACTGCCGTACAATTCGGGAACTGTTCTTCGTCATTTTCTTCATCATATTCGTCGTATTTCGTCGTCTTTTTCAGCGTTTTCAATGTTTAAATGTCGATGTTCTTCGACGTCTTTCGTCCGCAGCGTTTGACACAAATGAATCGAATGAAACTGATGGGACAATAGAGGAAAATTACGTCATTCTTGCGATGATGTCATATTTGGGGACAAACGACTTCTATAAAAGACAATCGTAAGGGGTGAAGTAATATCTTAAGTGACAAATCTCAATATCGCTAGGCTGATATCTAAACCGCGTATTTCAAGTTACAATGTAAGTTTCAGGCCTACATCAAATTACACTGTAGTATGGAGTAAGCAGTAGGCCCTATAGTTAACTTATTAGCCTCACACAGTCATACTGAGAAACACGAATCGTAAACTGTCGTGTATCTCGGTTTATTACATTTTGTTTCGAACTGAGTTCAGTTTTAAGTTGCATGCCCCTGTTAAGAAACGGTGTACTTTGACAGAATCAACCCAGGCTCAATGTTCTTAGATAACATCGACTCAGAATAGTGGCGCTACAAAAATTCTTGGGTTCGTTCAGTAACTTCTATCCCCTCTAAAACAAGCGAGCTCAATCCCTCTCCTCCCCCTCTTTCACAGAACTGTGAGTGAAGACTCAGTAACTTGTAGAGAGTGTGATAAAAGTCGAAAAGAAAGTTTCCCACCCCCCTGTTTTTCACTGGGCTCAGCTTGCGCTCACCCTGAATACTTTATAACTGGATATATATATAGTTTTGGTTGCCAAAATTAAATCATACATTTAATTGGGATAAATTAGTTTAATTGCATCAAGATTAAGAGTAAAATTATTTATTTTAACCCTCATTTTGGCGCCCCTTCCTTGGCGCCCTGGGACACATGTCCCTCTGCACCCCTAGCTACGCCCAGGCTGCAGTTGTAGAGCAAGGTAATGGTTTTCAATCGGAGTTCCACGGTACCCTAGGGTTCCGCGGGCGTCTGCCAGAGGTTTCGCCGCGCTTTAAAATACAAAATTAAAAACCACCAACTGAATTCACAAAAGGATGAACAATGATTGTCAATGAGCAGAATTCTTCTTTTGACAGCTCTCAGTCATTCTGGCTAGACAATTGATCGAGAAACCATGACTGCAAAAAAGTTGTAGCCTACCTGAGTTTATAATTGTCATGGATGTGGTGTTACATGGTCAATTAAATGAAGCAAACAACGCTCAACTGCTGCCAATTTGCAATACTTTGCGAAGTTTGCGACCCAATGGATGCAGCAGGCGGATCCTGTCAAACTCAGTCAGCACACAGACGTAGGCCTACGATGGCATACTACCCTCGTTTTTGCGAATTCGGGGAGGCGCAATGCGGGTAGTTTGTCCACAGTAAAACTGAATTGCCTAATTGTTACTGGAGTATTGAGTAGGCCCCTAATGGTTATCATATCTAACCATGGGCGTCCGGAAGGAGGGGCAGGGGCATTTGCACCTGGATTTGGAAAATATTTTAAAAGAATAAAATATTTTTATTTTCATGATTATTCCAAGTCCCAACACGATTTTCAATGCTCAAAAACAATAATTGAGGTAAGTCAGCTATGCAAAAAACGTCATTTTGCTCCTCCCTACAAAAATTTCCCCCTAGAAAATTTTGCCCCCTATAAATTTATCGCCCCCTGGAAAAATTCCTGCCGACGCCCATGTATCTGATATTTGTCAGCACTTTAACAACCTTAACAGCAGCAATCGGTGAAGCAATATGAAAATATGCAAAATTTCAGCTGATAAAATGAACGCTTTTCAGAAGAAACTTCTAAGTTAGAATAGGCGTAGGCCTACGCATCAAATGGGAATCTAGATGTTTCCAAATTTCGTTCAAAGTAGGGCCATGGGCGTCCACAGGAATTTTTTTAGGGGACAAAATTTTTTGGGGGGCTAAGTTTTTATAGGAGGAGCAAAATGACGTTTTTACATAGAATAGCTCACAGACCACGTGTTTTTTTGCATGAAAATCATGTTGGGACTTTATAATAATCATAATAGGCCTAATCCAAAGATTTGATTTTTGTAAAATATTTGCAAAATTCAAAGGGCAAATGCCCCTTGCCCAGGGACGTAATTTGGGGGCAAGTGGGGGCATTTGTCCCCTGATTTTTGGAAAAAAAGATGTAAAAAAGAAAAGGAGGAAGAAGAAAGGGGTAAAAAAAGGGAAAAAAGACTCATGTGCAGCACTGGCTTACAGTTTTGCACATGTAGACTAAATACAAACATGGGCAGCGATCCCGAGGGGTCGAGGGGACAAGAACCCCTACCTTTAGCATTGGGGATGCAGTGTACTGTTGTTCCCAACATGGTGAAACTTTTTTACCTTTTTTGCCCCCTGGAAAAAGCTAAAATGACGTCCATCCCTGCCCTTGCCCCCTCCAGACGCCCATGAGTAGGGCCTACCAGAAAATTGTGCCGTTGATTTGAATCGTTTGGACGCTCTATTCTACAACCTCAATACTATTTCCCATCCAATCTGTCGAGCAGTACGACTAGAATTAAAAAAACAATTCGAGGGAATTACTTCTTCTCGGGGTCATTTCATTTTGAAGGAGGAAGAACGCGCTGAAATCGTGACTGATAGGACGCTCAAATTGAATCCTGCAGAACTGGACTCGGACTCATTTTGGATAAGCACTTTTCGACTACTTACATGTGCGGGTTCGGATTTCTGCGAAGAATACTAGGGTTTGGCGAATCTTAATCTGGAAATCGGTTTTCGCCGGATTTTGCCCTACACCAATTAATCGGAATCGGCGCATCCCTGAACTACCAATACAAATACCAAAAGAAGTAATATTTGTGACAATAAATCTGTTATGCCAAAGCCATCAGGTATCAGTTTCGCAAAAAATTGATCAGAGTTATTTGTTGTCCGGCATCTCTATAAATAACTTTGTTCCTGAATGTTTTTATCAGAAATCTATCTGAAATAGTTGCTCGCGAAGTACAATAAAAATGTTGTTGTGCGCTGACATTGTTTCTGTGCATTAGGCCTACACGAGAGTGTTAGACTTAAGTAGGCCTCTGTACTGGTAATGTAATATAATAGCCTGCAACATGTGTGCATAATAACTGATATTCAAAGTTTGAAATTCTTATCTAAATAGACCTGTTATCCCAAGTTACAGATTACAATGACATTTATTTCTTGAAAAATTGGACGGGTGAAACACGCAGTGTTCCGTGAGCAAATGAATACTTTGTGTAAGGTTCCGTCACTACCAAAAGGTTGAACCCACTGATGTAGTCAAAGAGCATTCGAACCTTTAGACCCTTTGCCCCAGACGTGGCAATGTAAAATTACCCCATGGAATTGTTAGCCTTGCAAAATGAACAGGTCTGAGTAGCCTAATGAACAGGTAGGCTTTGTACTTTTGTAGTCCGTTGGAGTGCGGACATCTGAAAAGAGGGATAATACGCACAAGGTGACAAGGGGAAGGACAGTGTGGGAATTGTAGGAAAAAAACTGGGGGTTGAACATTTTAACCGTATTTTGCAAACTGATGTCAACGAAATTTTAAAGCAGCTGATTTCAATGCTAGCAGTTTTGCAACTCAGACTCGAATCAAAATCAATTTCTTTGTTGAGAAAATTCAAAAATGCATACATGATATACCATGGAAATGTCTTCTCTTTGTCAGAGACTCAGAGTCAAATATGTAATTCATGAATGCATTGCAACAGTATATGCACGATGTACATACATATATAGAAAGTGTAGGTACATGTTGGGCATTGTTGGCCTACGCATGTATCTGCATGTATGTGCTGGAATGTGTGCACATTACCACCTTATTATAATAAGGACCCCTCAAAGCACGGTACTACTCATTAAATACACTTGGCAAGCAAATCCTTTGAGATGTGACACCTGAATTATTTGATCTCCCACTCACATTAAGATCTAGCTTCACTAGGCTTCATAAATATACATTTATGTCATTTTGGTACTGTACCCCCTAAATGCTGAAAAGCAGCAGCTTTACCACCCGACTACACCTGAATGCGCAATTGCGCATGATGCAACACAGCACTGAGACCAGAGTGCAACAAAATTCATTTGACAAACGAAATTTATTACAACAATCGTTCTGTACATATTACTAGCAGTAACCTCATTATTTTATAACTAGACAATATATAGGTTTACTGATGATGATGATGATGAAAAACAAAAATTTGCTGGAGCATCCTAAATGGCATACAAAGGTCAAATCAGAGGATGTAAACAGAAAGTCACAAGTTCTAAATCAAGGAAAGACGAATTCCTTTCTTTAATTAGCCTATTATGCTATGCAGTTTCAATCAGTGACTTCAAAGCACCCGGAATGTCGCAAGGAGCCCCTTTCACCGACAGACAACTCGTGAAGCATCAGTGTTAAACCAATACCAGTCATAACAGTGAAAAAAAAATAGGCATGGAATGACAGCACTAGATAAATTGGACATAGGAAGTTTTAAAGCATGCACTTTATTAATAACACATGCAGCACTAATACTACTTTTACAGCTAGCAGATTTTCTGTGATGTTAAAGTTTACTGATGACGTCAATAATGGACCAGACAGAAACAGTAGTTTAAGCATAATTGACCTGGGAAACAGGATAATCCATAATCTTGATTGCAATCAAATTTATTCATAAGCATTAAAACTAATGCCTTCACAGGAAATAATAATTATAAAATAGGAAACAAATATTGCTCATATGTGTACGAGATTTAAACTGCTCTTTCAATCTTTGGCCTGTCATGCTTAGTTAGGAAATTATATCAATTTATACTGAATGGAATCTGTACACTAGAATAGAATGCAGAAATGTTATTGCAATTGCAGCAAATCACAACATTGTTTTTCTGTTGCTGAAAATGTACTGACAACTCCTCAGTATTATCGAAGTCACTCTTCTTCAATTTGACTACATTGAACACCTTATTGACAGTAGATTTGGCACGCCCTATACAAAATCCCAGAGAAATCAGAATGAACAAAATGACAGTTGCTCCAGTGACAGAATGTCATTCCTCCATCACTAAAAAAGAGAAATTTCAGTGGGATATTGCATGTCACTCAAGTCTGGTTGCATTTTGCATATCAAAAACCCAGATTTCTAAGGAACTCAGACACTACCCACTTGTATACCTTCATCAGACCACCAGTCTTTTACACCCATTTGACACTGAAGCCAAGATAAATGTAACGATAGAATAAATGTCTATATGCCTCTACAGACACTACTCAGAAGAGTCATCCGCGGTTGAAGGAAAGTACGCCAAGGAGCATACACAATCACAGCAATCCAGAGACCGGACACCTTTTACTCTCCCAACACACATTGGTACTCATAGGCCAATGACTAAAGCATGGAAGACTGAGTAGGCACCAGGCGCTATTCCAAAAATGATTGTCCATCCAAGTATAACCCAGCTCAGTTTGCTTAACTTCATTGTGTCTGTCCAAGGCACATCATCAAATCAAGACGCTGCAATGCACAACTACCGGGTCACCATAAATACCCAATGGTCACCAAGATGCAACTGAACTGACCCAATTACTAAAATGAATGTTGTTCTGCTAAAAGCTTCATACTTTTCAAAATTTCTGTAATATTAATGTACGTTGTAAACATATTGTTTGACTTAGTATATGGTATTGCAATTTTCATAAAAATCGTCAAATTTCTGTTTAACTTCCTCCTGCAGACCACTTTGCAAGACATGAAACAATGTGTCTACCACATTGTAATGATAAACTTAAATTCATAAGCAGTGGCAGCACAGAAGTTTGTCTCCCTCTGCTCACCAGTGTTTGTTAACTGATTGGAGCATCCTCAATTTTGAACGTGACCTCAATTTCTGTGTAAATGATGTAAAGTTGGAACTACATGCGCATGGGAAGTAAAAATATCACATGTATGCATCATTCCTTTTCATACAGCAAACAGAATCACCTATCAACCACAGAAGGTAACATTCAAATAATTTAAACTGTAGATTTATCCATGACAACTATTAACACGTGTACATTGACAGAACCGCTATGCAAACTGATGAATACTAATATTTAGAGAATAAAAACTTCTGCGCCAAATACTCAATCAAAGCTCACATTGCACAAAACTTTTCATAACTTTTAAGTTGTTAGTTAT
Organism: Allolobophora icterica; assembly: GCA_963556255.1. Taxonomy (NCBI): domain Eukaryota; kingdom Metazoa; phylum Annelida; class Clitellata; order Crassiclitellata; family Lumbricidae; genus Allolobophora; species Allolobophora icterica. The sequence goes on along the minus strand of OY744608.1, from coordinate 30,048,439 downwards.
TCATTGGATATCTTATGCGTAGGTAAAGGAAGGTAAGGTAATTCATCATTTACCATGTACATGTACTACATACCTCATGTATTATAATTCTAACAGAAGCCAAAGGCGCTTGCACATACAAAATGTGGATACCAGTTGAACAACTGGACAACCTTTCACCGTAGAATACAAGTCTCAATGAAAAAACTTAAATGAAAAGCAACTTTCGTCTTGAATAATTGCAGATCCTAAAAAGATGCTCTATAAAAGCTAAGATGCATATAAATGAGTTCTTGTAAACCAATTAAATTCTGCTACCATACCACTTTCTCACAAACCGAGATACATGTATATTACAAGACAAAAGAAAACAATCAGCCACCTGGCATTCTGTTAGAAAACCCTTGGTCTTACATGCACACCACAAGCACAACTCGACATACAAATATGTTGTAACATTTTAAAGTGTAGTTGTGGTAGCCTTATTACACCAAACTGGTAACTACAACAGCATGTTTTTAAATAGAACAAAAGATCAGCGGTAACTGCTAAAATAAACATGGATCCCGCACAAATGTACCAGCACAAATCATCAGTAGATAAATGCAGGTAATGCAAACAAACCAAATGATTTCTCAGCCACCACACAAATTTTATTGGCATCATAGCCAATGTCTTTATTCAAATTCCATCTCTCCATAAATAGTAGTTAAAAGGTTCACTGTAGAATGTTTCAGAACATAATAGTCACCTGCTTCAATGCTGAAAAATACTTGTCATTGAAGAGGGTTTCTGACAGTAAGTCGAAGGCAAAACATTGAAGATATATTATTTTACGCAAATATAAACAAGATACCTGCAGACCTCAAAAACACCAGCATTTATAAGGGTTTTGCAATCATTTGACTCATCTAAACATTCAATCTATTTAACAAACTGTTATCTTTTTTAATGTTGACATCACAGCTTCAGAAGACTTCCAAGCATAGAAAGGCTACAAAAGTCTGCCGAGATACGTGCCAAACATCAATGGCACCATTTTCGAGTGCAACACCTCGGTACCCCACAAGAGCTAAGACCAGAATCACAAAGTATTAATAGTACTTGATGTATGTGGCGGTGAACTTGTGCCATAGTTGATTCAAAACTGTGTCCATTTTGTCACCAGAAAAGAAGATGTTAGTGAGCCAACGCATCTCGGCAGCCACTATCTCAAAGATTATGGCCCTGACAGCTTCTAATGGAGCTGTAAACTGCACATTTGTATTCATAGTGCAGAACGTAGTGTAGTTGTAAGTCACAGATCATGAAATACTCTAAATGTTGTATCAATTACTAAGACTTATTAAAAATTAGTTTAAACTACACTTATTACATTCTCATTCATAATAATTATCTTACTATTGCTATTCCTGTACTTCTAAAGCACATATTTGTCGTATCTAGAAAAACAAGATACTAGAGAAGCAGTTTATGGAACCAACTTATTCATAAATCAAACAACAGTTTCAACTACACTCCCCTTATATGTAGTATCAATAGTTATTCAACTATTTACATCCTTGCTTATAAATATTACAATCATTATTACAATATGTATGTATGTTTCATGCACATAATATATACTGCAATTTAGAGAAATGAAATATGAGTGAAGTAGCATATTAGTTATTCACTGATGAATGTTCACATTTTGGTAATAAAATGAAAATCTATACTGTGACTCAATATAAGTTATTACATGAAATGACTTAGTTTACTCCATTAGATGTAATACTTCAATGTAATTTATTTAAAGATTATAAAGATTACAATGAATGAACAAATTCAGCAACTTAAATCAATAGACTAGTCTGTTTACTTCACTGTTAATGACATTAAAACTTTAATATTATTTTAAAGCTTATCAAATTTGCCACAGTTGCAAAAGTTCAACTGGCATTACAAGTTCAGGAATCCATATTCCGGATAACTTCAGCATGCGTTAGTTTTAAAATCATCTGTGACAGAGTTGCTGTCTACGTCAGAAAACCAAAATCTTTGCCCAGGATTGTACTTGACTGCAAGGAGGAAAAACAAAAAAAATGTGCAAACTTTACACCACTTTGGTCCAAACTAAGAGACTGCCTCACTTAGCAAGAGCAGAACAAACAGCCCACAGAATCTCAACGGTTCCCTCCTTCATGCTCTCCTGCTCGTAATTCAAATCCAAGAGACTACGAACCCGCTTCATTGCAATTTCATAGTCCTCATCTGAGAGTGGTGCAAAGGCATTTTCCAGAACGTCTGCTGCATGTGCCAAGAAGAGCAGGGCCAGGGTACGACGTTCGATTCGATGTGGATCGTTGACCCACTTGGACAGCACTGCATCTTGCACCTTCTTGATAAGCTTCTGTTTAGCACTCGATTCTGTCAGCGGATGCGTTGTCATGTCAAACAGAACAAAATTCTGTTTTTCTGTTGTGCAGATGCCTTTTTCCACGAGGCTCTTTGCCAGACGCTCTCGCACATTTCGTAGCTGATACCCAAGTTTCAGAGGATTCCAGGTTTCTCCTGAGAACAACCATAATCAAACAAACACATTAATATGTTTATGAAAGACTACCTTGAGACTGGATTGCTGCTCTCATCTCCTTACTTTGAACAGTGCTACAATCCCTGCCTGTTACTCGACAGAATATAGCTGATATAAGCATGTAAAAAAAGATGTAAGACATATAAGAGAACAACAGTCCCTTATATTAACCCCAAAAGTGGCAGCGAGAGGTATTGTTAGTGACCTCAGTTTTTGTTGTTTCAGAATATGAGGGTGGGTGATCACTCCTCTCCATACTGACAGTGTACTCAATTATAACCAAGTTCACTAGGGAGTACATGTGGAACACAGCTCTCAAAATATCTTTCTGCTCTGGCAAGTACTTGAACCTTCAACCTCTGGGTTGACTGTCTAGCAACCAACCACTAGACTATCACGACTTTAATACCTAATAATATTAAGTTAAGTTCCAACACATTTTACTGGACTTGATAGCTTAGTTAAATGATTTCTACTTAGTTATGACAAACAGTAGTACTCCGACACAGGGACATCAGCCGTCACCAGTTTTGTCACATGGCACGTTATATCTAACATTTTAACAACAAGCGTGTGCTAAAAGTTACTGGAAAACCAATGCAGCTCGTAGTTAAAGTGTTAAGAGAGAACCTTCAGTGTTTTCAAACTGTCTTAAAACCACTTGGTTAGATCACGTAGATTGCCATGTATGCAGCACTTGCTTTTGTGAGGAACATTAAAGGTGCTATATACTAAGTGTCTTGATAGGTACATACATATGCGATGGCAAACGAAGATGAAATTTGGTGTGAGTTTTTAGTAATTCGGAGTCTTAGAGTCAATTTTTAAGGATTTCATGCATTTATGGCTTGCAGGACCAACAGTACAGTAAATAGCATTCATCCTAACCATTTCTACAACTTTTCAAAAGATAACAAAAGCAATACCAGCAGTGATCTTTAACAGTATCCAACAAAGGGTGGTTGAAAAAGTCACTCTGATAGGGTCAGCTCACTTGGCGATATGACAGATGTGTCAAATGTCTGATACATTTTTATAGTTGTATACAAGAATTGCTGGCTTAGATTGTTGCTGAGCCTAATCATCACGCTAACTGCTTTTCAACGAGTCCTCAAAGAGCTATGCTAGCAAGGCCGGGGTGAAAACAAAGCAGTACCATGCAGATTTAAGACTTCTTCTGCCCTAGCGAATTAAGAAAGTGCTACTGCATTAGTTACTGAATGACATTACTTTACCAAAAGATGCCTGGCTTGAGATCTATCATCCCATGCAAAAGGTTGGAGATAATATTTAAGTCTTTTTACCTAAATGATAATGTCACTTCTTTGCCTTCAGGCCATCCCAGACATAACTAAAGTTAGACCTTTCCTACCTAATATTACTGATTGTTGGAGACTTTCCTAACATCCATATTGTGAAGTAAATGTTAAAAGAAGCAATGCTGATTTCAAAAATGATGGTTTATATATTCAACCAGTAATAAAAAAAGACTGTTGCCTGGACTCAGTAGTTTCATGTGACCTAACAGTAACTGATAAAACACTATATTAATAACATATTTACTTATATTATATCCTGAACATCATGTATACCTGGCTATTTGTAAAGCGCCTTTTAAGAACTTCAAAAGGGTTCTTAACATATATTTATTTGAAACACTAGCAGAATGTAGAAAGATGTGCGATGAAATGCATATATGCCACACCATCACGTTTCATATCTAAAAATTATAATCACTTACAAAGAAAATGACAGAGCTTGTTCAAAATTCATCACTAAACAAATTTCACGCTTACACTTTTACACTATCTTCAGTGCTTGGTGAGATAGTGTTTTTGTAATTAATGGACTAAAACCTTAAAACTATCTTGCCAGGGCCATAAGAAGGGTTAAAATCATCTGGCATGCCAAGGGTTAACATGTATCTGATTCAACAAACTTTCCCCAACAATGTGACACGCTACAACATGTGTAAGTGACACAAAGGAAATCTAATGCCGCATTTTATCAGTATTTAGCACCAGTATTAATTTGACAAAAGATGTAGCATTTTAGGTTTCAAAAATGTACATGTTGGTTGAAAATGAACTGCAGACTAACCGCTTAAGTATTCTATCCAGGCCTGTGTAGTTTCTGGTATTTGTGTTTCCTTGATGTGCTTAAGAGCTTCATCTAGCAAGACATCTCCAGTTGGTGTATGGGACTTGCAGAGCACCTTACGACCGAGAAGACTCCGTCTCCTCAGACCCGTCTTCTCCAGTTCAACGCGGCCACGCAGTCCGAGCTCCACAAGGATGCAGCCTCTGAGGCCCGATGAAATGCAGTCATTCCAGAATGATGTATAACCCTGTCATTTGAAAAAGCTAACACTGACCAACTCATATAATAATACATCAAGAATTTACATGGTGTTTTGGTTTGCGATGAGGCTAAGAAAGTGAAATAACTTTCTGTTGGCGTTAGCTTTAAAACGTAGCCCATGCAGCAATGTTATGGACAAAATTATGTTCAGTATCTATCACCACTGAAGTCATACATACCAACATGGAAGATTTAGATACATACAGTAATTAAAACTAGTCAATGAAGCAACAGGGTTTTGTGAGATTTTAGAATTCATATTAACAAACTAATCAGTTTACAGGGTAACTAAAATAAACAAGTGGACCATTGCAGGTCAGACACCAGGGTGTGTACTGAATCCCCAAAACCCGAATCCTCGAAACGAATTTTAGCCGGATCCCCGAAATCAAAATCAATGCTAACAAATCTAATTAGGATGTACATACATGGCCTCCTGAAAAACATAAAGGCCACGCTAGGTCTATGTCATGTTTCAGAGATCAAATAGTTTTAAGGATTTCAACCGCTTTCTATAAAACTGTTTTTGGAAAATCAGGCTGTTGTGTATTTTCAGCATTTTTGGGCATTCGGGTTTTGAGAATTCAGGAACAACTTTTGAGAATTCAGGAACAACCCCCAGACAACAGCAGGGAGGGAGCACATGACAGCACTGTTCAACCATTATTCCATTTACCTGAGCCATTCCAATGAACAGAACATTTGTGACTGCATGACAGGAATTTCCTTTCTGTAAAAATTTCCTATTTAATTGTTTTTAAAGATCAAATATGCTTGATATACAAAAAAAATCGTCACTTGCAAATTAAAGTTATGACCACATGATTTATATCAAACGTTGTCCGACTGGGTTTGTGTTCTTACCTCTTTATCTTTAAGCCCCAACAAAAGGATTTCCTCCATGAGGGTCAGGCGCATCTCTTTGCAATCTTTGTCTTCTTCATCTTCAGGTTTATACTTGCTCTCGTCCTCCTGTTCACCGTCGTACCCCGTTGCCCCGCCAGCAAGTGAACTCTGCGCAGCTGCTTTGCGCTGAACAAGACCATCGCGGTTCATGTTGATGTTTAGACGCCAAGATTTATATTTGAACCGACGGTATTACAAATCCAACAGTATAAACCTAAGAAAACAAATTATTTACAAATAAACAAACAAGATTTTGGCTTTCATTAACAGACAGGAAGATATTGCACGTCACGTGAGCATACGTCACGATCATCGAACGTCGAATAAGATCTGATGATCGAACGGAAATAAATTCTCAAATTGTTTTCTTCATTGTACGATGCGATGAAGAACTTTAAATGTCAAGTCAGTGAACTTCATGGCATAAGTTGTTCAAGTTGGCAAGAGAAACTAATTAACGAGCCGCTAGGTGGCAGAGAGTGCCATGATGATTACATTATTCTGCTGACACTCTGATTCACATCTCTATGTAAATATTCAGTGTAAATGTACACGTTCTTCTATAACGACCGTAAAGCCTCGATCTTGCTCACTTTTCTATGAATTGATAAAGTGGGTGCCTCGTCCTCTAACTATAAGGCAGTCTTGTTGTCAAGACCTTAAACCTCAAGACCAAGACTTTGAACCTCAAGACCAAGACCAAGGCACAGTATAAATACTTTGAACCTCGTGACCAAGACCAAGACCAAGACTTTGAACCTCAAGACCACAGTATAAATTATTTATACTGTGCTCAAGACCAAGATCGAGACCAAGACCAAAAATAATCACATTCAGGTTGACAGCCGGTCTTGGTCTCAACATTTATAAAGCGCCTCTAGTCGGGTGAACCGTTCCGAGTCGCTCAAGGTAGTAAAAAAAGTGCAGTTACTTTAGGCCTACCATTAATTGTTCATAAAACGGATAATGTCATATATATATATTGTGTGTGAAATTTGCGATTCGCTGATTAAAAGGGGGAAATAAAGAAGTTGAAGACAGGCTCCTAAATGCACAGCTGTGCGTTGCAAGAAGGAAATGTTTCGAAGCACATTTTACGTAGTCAGATAACATTATTTTTTTAATAACCGTCGGTATGAAACGGCTGAGGCTATAAAATTATGTCATTTCACATTCTACTATCTATCACGATTTTAGTTGAGCTGTATTCTGCGTTTATCGCCCAATGAATCGGACAGTCTAGGTTCGTTCAAGTCAGCGGCCTTTCCGGTTTACGTTTCCAAGATGTCGCCTGCGAAGAAGTCGGCTCCGAGTAAGAAACCCTTAAAATAACCACATTAAAAACTGGCATTAACATTTAGCTGTATTCTGCGGGTAGATAGACTGTTGCTGATTTCCATATACTATGATGATGTACACACTCGGTTTCTATCAGTTTTGTTTTCAATCTGCACGTGAAAACGTGACTCGTGATGGCCAGGCGAAACGTTTTAAGTAAGAAAGTTGTCCAAGCGTATGAGCACTGCATTTGTACACTACAATTTTTGGTACTGTAAAAGGGTTTCAACTGGTTTGATCTCTGTAATATTAATTCCACAAAACGGGCAAAACTCGTCAATTTGTATTAAAATCCATCTCGTGTGCTCGTGATAAACTATTGTGAAAGATTAAAGTAAGAGATCACGATTGACATGTGCTCTGTAAGAAATTCGTTTAGTAAGCATATAATAATAAGCTAATAATGGTTTGGAAATCAACTGACTTTGTAATAATCTTCAGCATGTTGACACTCCGAATGTGGTGAAAATGTAAAATAATTCCAGAAAACAGTTTTTTCAGCAAAGTATTCTAAATACAGAAAATAAGTATGGACTAGGCCAATCTCATGCTTATCATATATGTAAAATATCCTGAAAAGATAAGTTTAAAATAAACGTTGGGAATCTGGTTGAATTTCAGTTTGGGATTGGGGTTTCAAGGATTCACTTTGCACCTTTAACTCTTGGATCTCTTCACGATAATTTATAAATTCATTTGGTTAATATATTGGAGGTTTTAAAAATATGTAGCATTAATTGTTGCTTTCTAAAGTGCATGCTGTTAGTGCTTGGTTTTGGACATGATGTAGAATTTAATCCATGATGAACAAAAATAAGTAAAGGGAGCAGATTGCATCTGGTGAATCTGTTTGTGCTGATACAGGTCTTTTTATTTGACTCTGCTGAGGGAGGTTCAGTTTGTTATTTGTTTGAAACTTGAATTTATTTTAAAATATGATCAAGTTGGACTATGCACTGAGCCAAACTCAGCCCACTAAGTGGAACATATCCACATAACTAATAAAACTATTTTGATAATTCTATGCATTCCATGTTGCTGCCTCCAAGGAATGAAGCCACCACCAATGTTTCTCTGATGCTTTAATAATAATGAATACTCTGTACACTTTTTTGTTGTGATCCGACTGTGATCAGATCCAAAGAACTTTGTCTTACACTACAACAGAATGCACGAAATATCTACCAAGGTGTATTTATGGACAACAACAGAGTGCATGAGCATTGTTGTCATATGTCAGAACTTCTTGCTGATTACTTACTGACGTATTTATTGCATGTGCTCTACTTCCACACAGTTCGGGGAGGCATATTATTGATAAGTTAGTAGCCAAAAGCGAAATATTGCCAATTGTATAGTGGCACATATAGGCAACAAGGGTAATGGATGAGTTCGTTGACAGATGATAATTGCAAATGTCTTTGGTTATTGCTTAATCTTGGTAACTTGTAGCAACATTTAGAATTATTTGCATCGTGTTCATGACTTACTGAGTTAATGTTTTGTACTAAGCTGAAAAGTGCCTCTTCTTTGATTATGGTTTTAGATGTTTTCCGTTGCTTGGGTACCAAGTGCACTTCTGAGATCCTGTTGGTCAAATTTTAGATGTATTATTTTGTAATTATGAAACTAACACTTCACTATTTTATATTTAGAGGAGAAGGAGGCTGCCAAGCCCAAGGAGGCCCCTAAGGCCAAGGAAGCCCCAGCTGCCAAGGCCAAGGAGGCCCCAGCTGCCAAGGCCAAGGAAGCTCCAGCTGCCAAGGCAAAGGAGGCTGCTGCTCCAAAACCAGCTAAAGCAGCCATTCCAAAACCAGTCAAGACAAAAGAGCCAAAAAAGAAGGAGGCTGGTGTTCCATCAAAGGTGAAAGATAAGGCTTTGAAGGCAAAGAAGGCTGTTCAGAAAGGTGTGAACGATAAGCTTGCAAGGAAGATACGTACATCAGTGCAGTTCCGTCGGCCAAGGACACTGCGCCTTCCTAGAGCTCCTAAATATCCACGTACCAGTGTTCCAAGGAGACCTCAGTAAGTTTGTGAAATAACCAGCAATTACATTTCGCTGTCAATAAGTACATTTCAGTTACTTAATCGTATGAGTCCTGTTGGAACAGTTTTCACAGGGCTAGAATAGAAAGTGCTGCTAAGAGTCCTTGTGTTTACTCTTGGTATAGATTTTACACATATAATCACACTTAATGGTAGAAGCTGTGGCACATTTTGGCTGATCCATGAGCTGTTGAAATTCATATTTCTTAAAGACGAGGGATTTGATGGCGAAAATTTTTTGATGTTACACTGTTCAGAAGAAGAAGCATATCATGAAGTTTTAGAGAAAAAAACCGAAGCACGAATTATGTAACAAAACATTATTTATAAATTAATTAATTAATATAAAACTAAATATCTATGTTTCTAAGAAGACGTTCACTTCTGTGCCTTTTCTTTCTGCTAAGTCGCTTATAAATGTCATTTTGGTATCTGCTTAAAAATTGCTCATCCACCATATGCTGCCTCTAGAGCTGTCTTAGCGGACTGATATTCTGGATATTGATCTGTTACAGCTTCGTTTTAGTGAACCATCTGTTGATGCCTTCTGCGTTAGACGCCAGTGCAATAGAAGTTACTAATTAATCACATTTAATAATTAAAAAATGTGACTAATATTATTTGCTTTTAGGCTAGATCATCACCAGATTATCAAGTTCCCACTGACGACTGAATCTGCAATGAAGAAAATTGAAGACAACAACACTCTGGTCTTCCTTGTTCACAAGAAGGCCAACAAGCCTCAGATCAAGATGGCTGTGAAGAAGTTATACAGCATTCAAGTGTCAAAGGTCAACACCCTGATCAGGTATGAAATCTTTGAACTGAAAACATGATAGTTAAACAAGATGTCTTCAGAGTCATCTAGCTTTAACCCCTTACCATAATAAAGCATATTAAACAAATTACTTCATAGCATAGGCGCCGACTCCACAGGGGCAACAGGGACTTTCGCCCCAGTACTCACCAAGTTTCTTGGGCGAAAGCATAGTTTCGCCCCAGTACTTTTTGGCCATAAAACATACTTAAGGGCATTTTCTGGTCTCAGGCGACTGAAAACTTATCTGCGAAACACTATGACACTGACAAGATTAAACACCATTTCAGTTTTGAACTGTCATCTAGCGCAGCGTTTCCCAAACTGTGGGTCGCGACCCACTGGTGGGTCGCGAGCCGATTTTTGGTGGGTCGCGAATAAGTTTTGAAATGTGAATTTTATTTAATTATATAGCAATAAAACTTCATAAGAAATGGGAAGTTGGCCCAACTAGCTGGATAGGGCTATAATTATATAGCAATAAAACTTCATAAGAAATGGGAAGTTGAAAACGAAAAAAATTTAAACGATAAAAAATAAGGCACGTCATATACGGGACTCTGGGTAATTTAACCGCAGAAAATTGATGCAGTTTTGAATGTCTGTTCAAAAAAACGTGCCCAAATCTTTCCATTGAAGCTTTGAAGGCATTTTCTCATCTTCGTACATCTGTGAAGTTGGATTTTCGGCAATGGTGGGAATTAAAACCAAGTTTTCAAACAAGTTGCAATTGTCGAACTCCTTACACCTGATGTGGACGTCAATGCCGTCATCAACAGTAACTGGAAACAATTAAGCTCGCCCTTCACACGCCCCACTACGAGGTTTTTCATTCAAGAATTCATTCTAAACATTTAAATAGCGCCTTTTCAATAGACGTATTCAGAAGCGCGCACAGCCCAGCCACCGCTAAAGAGAGAAGACTTAAGCAGTTAGTAGAAGGCAAATGAATTGTTCCGGTGGGAATGAGCATAGGGCGAGCGGGAGCCCTATCCAGCTAGTTGGGCCAACAATCGAGAAAGCTGGACGCTGTCTGACCGCTGATTGGGCCCGAAAGACCAGAAGCTCCCCTTAGTCATTCGCCTTGTGACCGGTGGGTTGCAGGTTCGAATCCCACTCTAGCCGCTGCGTGCGGACCTTGGGCAAGTCCTTCACTCGCGATTGCTCGTGGCGCTTCGGCGTGAAAACTCCGACATAGTATCAATGCTGTAGTCGGGAGCGCCTCTGAGTAGTAGTAGACTTGAGGAGGCGCTATAGAAATATCCGAAATAATAATAATAATAATTAGTCACAAAGCCCAAGGCTGGGCGGGAGACTAAGCCTGAAATCGGGCGAGAGTTCAGATAATTAAAAAGTAGACTATTGCAACTCGCTCTTTCTCAACATAGACATCACCCAAATAAATCGCCTCCAAGCTATGCATAATGCCGTCGCCCGTGCTGTGACTAAACCCCCCAATCCCTATCACCTCACGATCCTGTCCTCAAATCACTCCACTGGAGGCTACAAAATACCGGAACATATAGAATACAAAGTCACTCTACTCACCTACAATGTACTTCAATCCCTCCTATGTCCGTCAGCTGTTCACGGTCCAAACACCGCTCAACCCGCTCCTCTTCCGCCCTAACACTTCGCCCTTACGTCACCTCATCACTAAAATGTGCGAATCGCTATATAGCCATTGCTGTTCCACCTCTCGAGATCTGGAACAAACTCCCGCCAGTACTACAAGTCTATTCTACGAACTCAATAAAACCTCACCTCTTGCTATCTCTCCGCAGGTCTTTCACTCAAAACTGAAAATGCTGCTCTTTCACAAATCCTATCCCGATTCCTCCTCTTCTCCTTACCTCCCTCACCGTTTCAACTTTAAACACCACCCACCTTAGCCGTCTCATTTTCTGCATGCCTGACCCTTTGGATCTTGACCGGGAACCGATTCACCCACCCACGTCTACCGATTATGTTTTTCTTTCTAGAACTTCTTTTTTTGTCCCGTAAAGCAGAGGTGGGTCGCGACAGATTGTCGTTTTAAACAGTGGGTCGCGGTACTAAAAAGTTTGGGAAGCACTGATCTAGCGTGTACCTGGAAGCAGTGGACATTGTTCAATTGACGGTACTGACTCAACTGTTGCAATGTATCGGCTGTGCACTGTAATCAAGTCTCTAGTTGGTCAATGCTACAATTATTGTCGTGTAGTGCAGTGAGAATGGAATTGTCAAGTCTTGAAATATTCCTGCAAAATAATTGTCGGCTGGATAACGCTGTTATAGGCAGGGATGGAGTCTGTTACCTCTGCATTACACCAGAAATATGCATTCATAATGCAATCTTTAAAATCCCCATAATATTTGCTGAACAGTGTCCCATATTGCCCAATATATTAACATGTGTCCCATGTTTTGGAATTTTTGTCCCATATTTATTACACCCTGTCCCATAAAATGTTTACAGTGCCTCTGCAGAAATTAATTTAACAGTTCAGTTGAATTAAAATGTATAGTTTTCCAAAACCAGTTTTCTTTCTCCAAAATGCGCTAAAATTCACCTACGGCAATGTAGAAATCCAAACAAATTTCCGGGGACACCCGAAACCCCGCTATAAGAGGAGGAGAAGGGAGGGATGGTAAAGGAGGGGAAAGTGGAGGAGATAATGGCAGAGGCGGCGCTACACCAGGGCGCGCCAGGGCAAATGCCCTGGTAAAAAAGCCTTTGCCCTGGTCGATGCCCTGCCAGAATTTTTGCCCTGTCCAGAATTTTTCGGGCATATTTCTTATATATAAATTCACTTAAATCACTGAAATGTTAAAATTTCCTTTACAAATGTCAAAAAGTGTTCAGCTTCCGGGGGCTTCGCCAATTGGACCTTCTGACTATATTATAGACAAATAGCCTATAATAGTGGTTGGGGCGATTTATGGCAAGCGCGGTAGCGCGATCATATAATTATGGTCACCATTTAAGCTCGCGCTTCCGCGCTCTCCGTAATTCACCCTCTGCACCTCTACTTGTATGACTGCCCTGGCTACTTGTATGACTGCCCTGGCTATGCCCTGATTACAAAAAGTGTCTGGCGCCACCCCTGGATAATGGGTTGGGTGGGGAAGGGGAGGGGTAGAGGGATATAGGGGAAGAGCTAGTTACAGTAAGGGGATTGCTTCCAGCTTACAGGGGTATAGTAGGCCCTGGAAAGCGCTTCAGGAAAAAGGGGACTCGGGAAGAAGGAAGACAGGGCAGGATGGGCGATGGGATCATTCGATCACAGGATCATGGGAATGAAATATCTTGCCCCAGTACCTTTTACTAAAAGTCGGCGCCTATGCTTCATAGCAAGTAATTATTCGAATACCTGTGAAAATGAATGATCCATAAGAAAGCACTTAATTCTTCTAAAGTGTAATAACCTGAACTTTTTTCCTATAACTTACACAGAAACAGTCTATGACATGTGTCAAATTTTTTCTGTTAACCCATAGTTTTATTTACTTCACAGTGTGTATAAGTTGACGTTGTCTAGTCTTGGGTTAGTTCTAATCTTTGAATATTGCATGCAGTGTCTTATTTGGGATCTGGTCTGCTGGCATACTATGTGGCCTAAGCTGAGCTTTTGAGTTGACTCCCTGGCAGAATTATTGACCCACCAATCAACTTTGCTCTAAGTTTACCATTCCCTGAAGTTATAACAAAATCTGTTATATTCTGTAAAAATGCTAGTAAGAAACTGTAAACCATCTGGTAGCATGCATTTACATGAATATTAAATTGCTGTTGTCAGACCTGATGGTGAGAAGAAGGCGTATGTCCGTCTTGCACCAGACTACGATGCACTTGATGTTGCAAACAAGGTAAAGACATTTGGCAATAGCTTGAGAGCTCAGTTGGTCATGTATTCCTAATGCTTAGTTTTCCTGCCAGGAAGCTGACAGTGAAACATTGTATTACTATTGAATATTGTGGTGATCTGTTATGTTCTTCTAAATTAGTTTGAATCTTTGAGATCCACAAAATTTCTTAAAGGCTTTTGACATTAAATTCCAATTTCTTTAAATCTAGCAGATGGTATATAGGAAACAAAAAGGTAAACAAATAAAAATGACAGACATTTGAAAAGTAACATTTGTCAGAGGCTGTATTGGGGATTGTGAGACATTTATCAGATTATTTTTGTGTTGTATATGGTATAGGGTTCACTCTTTCGCAGCTACATTGTTTTTGATAAATTTCATCATAATTAGTTCATATGTATTAAAATACTTAAAATTTGTAGGAATCCAGACATGTCCTATATCATTTTATTCATATTTTATTCCTCAACAATATTCTGTCTTTCTAAAGTTGACCAATTAATGTGTTTGCCTCAAAGTTTATAAATATATGAAATATTAAAAAAAATAGAAAAAAATTATAACATTACAAATTCATAAAAATCTATGAACAGAATATCATGTAATAAATTTAAAGACACTTCTAAATGTAGCCACTTTTATGGCAAACTTGTAACACCGGGTGAAGGGCTAAAAATTAATGAATTTAGTCCAAAAAGTAGCTTATATTCCACCCAATGATATGATATCAGCCCTTGCAACGGTTAGTTGGGCAATGTGGCTGTCTTTCAATCCCAAAACCTCCACCTCGTCAAACATATCATATTTCTTTCGAGAGCTTTACAAAATTGCCTGACTGATAAATTTTGATTTTTTTGGCTTCGCTGATGAATAAAAAATTAAACTACCGTACACAGAAGTGACCTAAATGAGTTTGTGTTTTTTCTGATCAATTATGAGATCAGCCCGTATCACTGTCTTCAAGTCTCGAAACATACTGCCTCGTCAAGCATATTTGTTTTAGAGCCTTTACAAAATTTATTGAACGGTATAATTTATTTATTTGGACTTGGCTGATGAAAAACATTAGATTACAGTAAAACTTCCAATGACCTAGAAAGAGACCTGGCTATTTGAAATTTAGATGCCTGCACATAATAATTTGGCCGATGTTTTCGAAAACTTTGACCAAATTTGCCCTTCTAGCTTTACCAAATTATTGGAAAGTCCCATGTTAGCTTTTTTACGGAATGTAAATTGTTTCCTCTATCTAACATGTATAAATAGAACTCTAAATATAGCTATATAGCTAATTTATGCCAATGGACGCGTTTTCTTGCAATGCAGTCATTATTGACCTCATCGCAATTCTGCAGAAGAGATAAACGATTGTCTTCATTGACAGCATTTACTTTTTTAATCTTTGGGTAAGCATTTTGGAATGCAACATGGAAACAGAAAGTGGAATGGCAAACAACAGAAAATTTGGGAACTGATTGTGACTTTATTTTTGATATTCTAGTTTAAGCTGTAAACTTTACATAGATGTATTTAAAAACATGGTGAAGCAGTGTAGATTACTATTTATTGCCTTATAGCACGTACAGCACTTTTGGTCATAAATATTGGTCACAACTATTGTGTCTGCTTTCCTTCAAGAACTTACCCTGTTGGGCTCTAAATTTTCTGAAAATGTTGTGTGGCCATGCATGAGTTTAATTTTAAAACTTTCACTCTGTCATTGATTTTGGAGCTAGGGGTCATCCATAAAGGACGTCCGCAAATGAGGGAGGGAGGGAGGGGTCACCGAAATGCGGACAAGGAGGGAGGGTTATGACCAATGCGGACGTCCGCATCTAAACTTTTTAATTTTATAGTTTTTTAAACACCACTTTGTTTCAACCTTCCCCAAAAGACGAAAAGGTCAGTGAAGTGATTGCCTGAAACCACTTGCATGGTATAATCTTTACTGAGACTTTAAGGAGGCTTTTATTACAGCACATCCTGCGATATGAAACCCGAACTGTCGCTTAAATGTGCACAGGTACTGTGGAATAATTGTAAAAATAATGATGATGACATTAAAAATTGGCTTAGACGTGCGGACGTCCAAAGTAGGTCATATTTTGCGGAAGTCCTTTATGGACGACCCCCTAGTTGGAAGCTTGCTGATTTTTAAAAATTGTGCTTAAAATGTGTTTTTTTCTTTTCAGATTGGCATCATCTAAAAAGTTGACTGTCGTCACTTACAAAGCTGAACTGTGCTGGTATTTTTGCGAGAAAAATGAATAAAGTTTAATTAAAAACTGTTCTTGTTTTGTCTTCTGTGAGAGGCAAATTCAGTCAATTTCTTGAATAAATTCTTTTTTTACTTTTTTTCTTTTTGTTGATGAAACAGAATAGCAGGGATCGGCATTGAGCAACCCACTTTGCATCTGGTGCCATTTATTCCTTAATGCTCCTAACTGAGCCTCTTTGCATGCCACTTTACGTATGTGTGATTTTATGCCGCTAAAAGTTATTGTAATATTGATTGCAATCAGGCCGTAGGGCAAGGCGAACGAGGCAGCCGCCTTGGGCCCCACGCTTTCAAGGGCCCTGCGCTGCTGGCTATAATTTTTTCCTGTGATGAGATTGAACACTGACAACGCTCACGTCTCTTAGCAACAATACTGGCAGTAAATCTGATGCGTGAATGTAATAGGATGATTTAGGAAAAGCGAGCCTGCAGATAAAGCGAGTAACATCAAGAACCCACGCTACTGTCTATTGTGACTAACGAACTTTCAATTAGAACGATGATAAAATATCTAATTATTAACATCCTTTTCAGTTGTTAGATATTCAAATAATTCAGTAAAACATAATAACCCGGTATTGCTTTCATAGTAAAATGCTGGTATTAAGAGCCTGATTTGCATTTTGTGTTCATGAAGCCCAGTGCTTTTCTTTCTAGAAAAAGGTTCCGGAACTGAACAATTATGGAAGGGCTAAATCGAGGGCATAGAAAAAAGGGGTTTGGGATCTCGGTGAGACCTTCCCAAGAAAACTTTGACATCACATTGAATTAAAATAACTAAATTCTTTTATTAAAATAACTAAATTATTTTTAATAGCTGAAATAAAGGTGCCGGAACGCCGTTCCAGAGCGTTCCGGCAGAAAAAAGCACTGATTAAGCCATTTAATTTCCATTTTGCATTATTTTAATATATATATATATACATATACGTGTATGGTATTGCCAATACCGTATTGACAGGAAATCAACTCCGCAATGCCTTTTTATGCTTGGGGCCCAGCTAATCACTTCCTGCCTTGGGCCCCGCACTCCCTAGGGCCGAGCCTGATTGCAATTAAAAATCCTGACCACACGTGCAGAATATTGCACTACCAATTTACTTTGAAATACATGTATGGTTATCGATATTTAACAACCTCACAGAGCTAGTAAAGTTAACCACAAATAATTCAGATAGTCCTGTGTTAATCGTCTATTCTGACTCTGAAGGATGATTGACTGCATGTGCTTTGAATAACGGCTCAACCGCAAATTGATTTGTAGCAGTGACGTAGCCAGACTTAATTTAAAGAGGAGGCAACTCCGGGAGATATCCAGGTGTAGTAGGGAGGCGGAGGTATAACACACGGAAAAAATTTTAAATCTAAAAAAGCAAGAGTAGGCAAATGCCTCCTCTTGCCTCAGTGTGGCTACGTCTATGATTTGTAGGGCATTCGTCACCTCAGTGTTGCTATCTGTCTAAACAAAGTTGGATTATAGGCCTACTAACCGTGAAGAGAATTGATCGGTGAAGCAGCATTTATGCTCTACGGCGTTGACTCTGCCAACTTGTTGACAGCCGGACAACAGCGTTGAACGTGAATTCTCTTCACGGTTAGTATAATCCAACTTTTGAAGATCAGTGAACGGTGCTGTAGAAATGCCTAAATATCTACAATGTAATTTATTCTGCGGACTAACAGTCGATACAATAGAAAATATACGGCATTCACATTGACTAAAGCATAACACCAGTGGCGGCGATCGTGTTTGACAGGTGGGGGGGAGGACACTTCAGAACTGATCTGGTAAAAAAAATTTTGAACCGATCTGCTCAAAAAGGAGTCCAAGTTTTTTTCACGCACGAAGAAATTGGTTGACTTTGGTGTTTCTTCAAGATGTGGGGGAGGGGAATGCATGGTGTCCCCCACTCTTAAAGGTGAGGGTCTTGTTCCCCTCGACCTCCGGGATCGCCGTCCATGCATAACACAGGAGTCTGCTGCATGTTGCAATTCCCCCCCCAAGTAGGCCTACAGTATGTTATATGAGCCAGCAGTGATGTCGTTTAGGTCGAGAATAATAATAATTATTGAAAGAATTGAAAGACGGGTGATCGGATGAGTCAGGGTAGGAAATCTTGAAGAAGTACTCGAAACAATTAAGGGGTACGTGAGGAGCTTGAAGCAGATGATGGTGGGTGAGTGACAATAATGACGGCGCGGAGGAACCGAAAAATTGCGGAATTTAGGAGGGATGCTTGCAGAGTCGTGATGCGCAGTGTGGTAAAATGGCTCGGTTGGAAAACCTGAGAGGGTGTAGTGAATGCGTGACCGCGTGGCTCGAAAAAGACTGAGATAATGAGCTAGGATGATTGGGTACAGAGGGCTGTGTGAAAGAGTTCACGAAGATACTTGGGCTGGGAATATTGCATGTGGGTTAGCGATAGGAGATTAGGAGTACCGTATATATATCGCTATGTGAATTTTAGGCTATGGAGTAGGCCTATGATTTGAGGGTGGGAATGATGTTTGGTGATGCTTGCGTGGGTTTTTTAGTGACAGCTCGGACTAGTGATCGAGTTTTGAATAATATTGCTGGCACTTAATTTGGATGGTTTGAAGGCTGAGGAATATGAATTGCGGTTAACGACCTTCGAGTGGACAATGGTGGAGGGAGTTTAAATGTCGAGCATGGGTCAGATACGCGCATTATGAGAATTGTAGAAAAAAGACTGGGGGGGTTAGACCTTGATTCATGTGGAGTTGGGGTGTGCAATGAAGACTTTACTATGGGGTCCTGAGAAAGACTAGGGGGGTTGAACCCCCCCGACAATTCTCACCCTGGATATGCGGATGTGTAAGTAATCAATAGCTTTTGATACTTTTCGAGCACAGATATAAGTTGTTGGCAGTGGCGTAACAACCATATAACGAGGGTGGACAAAGTCCAGGGGCCCCCGAGGTCTCAGGGGCCCCAAGCTTTTTTACTGCGCACCCTGTGTCGTAGTCTGCTTTAGGGCCATATTCTTTCATTTTCCCCAAGCAAATTTTTTTTAATATGGTTAATTCTTCCTTCCGATGACATATTTAGCCTACGGTCTTCAAAAGTGCCGCAACCAAGCCCATGTAGGTCTGAGCATCTCTGCAGCCTGAAGTAGGCTAGCCTGTATATATATGACGAATGCTTCATGATATAATTGTATACACCACAGCTTTATGTACGTGTGGTGTCTATATCTAGGCTATAGGTCACCGGGTCGCCGGGGTCGGGCTATATGACCCTAATCGTTGTAGAATCCAGTTGCCTATGAGTCAGATTCTCCCTTTCAGGCGTAACCACTGCATACACTTAAGTTTACGGTATACGCATATCTCTCAACTCCAGTCCTAAGAAATGCCTGAAATAATATATGCCTGATTGCAAGTCTGTTTATGGCTCTCTCACTCATATGGATCTGCGATGGCCCTATAGCCAGTGGCAGAGCGCTCCTTCTCCAAATTGAAACTTATGCAGATGTAGGCCTATCTTAGATCCACTATCTAACAGAACATGCTTGATGGTCTTGCTCTTCTTGCGGTCGAAAACGAATGCGCAAAACAATTGAATATATATTAATGATTTGATAGACACATTTGCTAATAGTAAAGCTAGAATAGCCAAATTTATGAAGCAATTCTCTGAAGAAGCGCTTCGCACTGACGACGGTGACTGGGAGAGTGACAAACAGCACACAAGCAGTAGCCAGTTCTGGGATAGATGACGTGATGTGAGAGCTCAATATGAGAACTACAACAGACATTACATTACTGTGTACGTAGGCAATACATTTTTGGTGTATTCTTGTTTTGTCTTGAACCATTAATGTGACTTGAACTATGGACCATTAATCAGAACGTTTAATACTCTTTTTTTAAACTTAACTGCAGTTTAAAATAGCTATCTCATCATTTTCACTTTTTATTTATTTATTTATTTATTCCGGATATTTCTATAGCGCCTCTCGAAGTCAACTACTACTCAGAGGCGCTCCCGACTACAGCATTTGATACTGTGCCGGAATTTTCACGCCGAAGCGCCACGAGCAATTGCGAGTGAAGGACTTGCCCAAGGTCCGTACGCAGCGGCTAGAGTGGGATTCGATCGAACCTGCAACCCTCCGGTCACAAGGCGCCGAACTTACCACTGAGCCACCACGCCCCACATGGGTAAGGGCCCCCGAGCTTAGAATGTCCAAGGGCCCCCGGCTAGGTTGTTACGCCACTGGTTGTTGGATATATGTGTATTCAATAACTTGGAGAATATAATCGACAAGTACGTTGATACCGTAGTACTGTCAGTGCTCGAAATGGAAAATTTTACGAAACGGAACGCTAGTCAAAGATATGGGAGCATTCACGTTAATTTCATAGTATTTTCCACAATAATTCATTTGACGAACCGGAACGGAACGCTGACGAACCGGAACGGCGTTCCGGTGCGTTCCGGTCCATTTCGAGCACTGAGTACTGTTGGTTGTTTTCATCCAAGATTTGAATGAGTCAATGACGTGTGTTAGGCCTATGTGTTGATGCTATTTGTTTAAAACGTAAAGTGAAAAGTGAATCATTCAACGCGTCTCCAGATATAGGCCTACCGGTATTATTTAATTATTTTATCTGTAGCTTACGGAAAACTGGGAAAGCATCGACTTTTAAGTGTCATCGACACCTTTAAATGTAATAGTAATCAGTGCACGAACTTTAATGAGCATGTTTCGACAAGACCCACCGACCGAGCTAATTGTGCCAGAAGCCAGAAATGGTGCAAGAAATATTTCATAGCGCTAGAAAATCTGACGCACAGCGGCATCTGGCTGGCGAATGTGATTGGTCAATTTAGTCGGTCAGCGAATATTAGGTTGCTGTGTATGTATTAAGCCAGTTAGTGACAGCTGTATGTTGACTGTTAATGCTACGGCGATAAAATGGGATATTACAGTTTTAATTAAATCGGAATTCATTTAGGTACGGTAATCATGAGCTGGGTAAGTGAAAGTTAGGCATATGCACAAAATGAGCAATTGGGGTGTTAGTATAAGTGATGAATAAATGCCGAAGGTAGGTCGGAACACCTACAGACGTGCGTTGTTGTGGAAGTACTGAATTTTTCTGTTTGACTTACGGGTACCTAACAAAACATAAGTGTAGGCGGTTCGTGATTTCTGAACCATGTTACGAAGAGTGATTAGGAACATTCGTCACTGTCCTCTTCATCATTGTCACTCATCAATCAATAATGTATTAACCTTAATAGCATCGTTCACAGTCTACTCAACGACCTCTTCCGTTGGCTCGTCCTTCTTGCGTTATACAGTGAGTTTTTTTTATAGAACTATTAACAGCTGATCAACATCAGCTTCATATAATTACGTATGTGCTTAGAGTTTGGAATTAAAAACAAGTAAACGATTGGGCGAGAATTAAAATATGTTTTGGATAATCTACTTGTGTTATTTAATAAAAAAACGTATAGCAGAATATCGTAAACTCCAGACTTCTAAAGCGCATTGCACCAGCCTATTCATGAGCGCTGCGTCAAATCAGAGAGGTTTTCCAAAGAGTAGTCCAGAGGAAGTCCAAGTCCAGTTTCTATGGGGGCAAGTCAAAAGAGGAGGCAGAGCAGCAGTCAAGGTGGGTGTAGTTTAGGGCAAGAAGAATTGGAAGACGGAGGATCGGATGAGTTTCGGTAAGAGTTCTTGAAAAAGTGAGACTATACAGTCGATAGCTTAAACTGTATATTCAGAAATAACACGACATGACTATCTTGCATTCCTTTTCTAAGTTTCATCAGATATTAGG
Organism: Allolobophora icterica; assembly: GCA_963556255.1. Lineage (NCBI taxonomy): Eukaryota > Metazoa > Annelida > Clitellata > Crassiclitellata > Lumbricidae > Allolobophora > Allolobophora icterica. Next base: position 30,026,473 of record OY744608.1, on the reverse strand, counting down.
TGTTGCAATGCAAGACTTTGAATAACTTAAAGGTTGGTGTATTTGATAGGCCATGCATGGAACGTGTCTCAATTATATGTCTGAAACAACTTACTGTCTTGTTTTGCTGTATTTTAACTGGATCAGAAATATCAAGAATAAAATTGAATTGAATCACCTAGTTTAAAAGTTAAGTTGATATTGGCATTTGTATGGTCAATCTAACTCAGCCCAGTACTATAATAAGGTAGACAGTGTCTGATCTAATCTCATCTAATCTGAGATGTCTTTAGGCTTTACAGAGAATTTATCACCTGCTGTGAGATTGACACTAGGGCTATATTCCAGTGTTGGACACAAACTGTTCTTGTAATTATCTAATAATAATAAAATACTAATATTCGTTTATTAAATTCAAGCTGTTGTGTACGCAGTAAGATTACATGATATAGCAGTGACAGACAACAACGACTTTATCAGAATTCAAATTTAACTGTAAGGCAGCCTGCTAGGTGCCCATCTGTCCTATTGGTCATTTTACAGTCGCCCCATAGGGAATGTATTGAGTGAAAAGGCTGAGTCATCCTCGGGTATCGAACCCACGTCCTTCTGATCTTCGTGCCAGCGTGTTACCGTTCAACCATCCCGCCCCATCTGACAGTATAGTATGGCACTGTGGTTTGTTAGATTGTATGAGCTCTAGCCTGAGTGGTTTCTCTTCAGAGGTGCTTTTGTATCCAACATATTGACTTGCATTAGTTGATTGGCCACTCATCTGTCCAAATAGCCTCATTGGATACACTGACCTGTAGTGAATACTTTTTGATGGTGCTAGGAATTTACCAGCAGTTAGTGATTAGTCGTTCTTAGATTCAGCATAACATGAGCTAATATATATTTCTTACTAAAATGCAGATAGTTTTAGTTATTTAGCCTAGATGGATTTGATAATTTATCTATTCTGTGTACTGCCTTTGTTAGTAATATCTTAGATGATGATAATGAACTAAATTGGATCTCTTGTGATGCTGTTGTTGTAGCAGTGGAATAGCCTTTCAATTATTAGGCATAATGCCAGGTGTCTGTCGGCTAAGTAACAACAATTGTTAATCAATTTGCCTTTGTTTTGACGTTTAGGGATTATGCCTCATCAGGCGGTGAGATAGTAGGCCTGTGTCCTGGTTCATGTTGTTTTTGGTCGAGTTAGAGTGCTGTCTAAAAATGTACCTTGGGTACATTAGGTTTCTGTTTTGTACATGCTGCAAAACAGTCAGTGGCAAATTTATCTCTGGACTTTAGGGACTTAATACAGCATAGCAGAATGTAACTTTGCAGTGGTTTTAATTTTAAAGGAGTTCAGACCACTGAATCTGCTCAGGCCATAATAATTGGGTTTACCAATAAGGATCATAACCCCTAGACAGCCCTTGCAGTTTCCTCGTAAAAGTTTCCGCTGTGTTCACTGAAGCAGTAGCACACCCAGTCCTCAGTATTGTTGATGTCTAAGATGATTTGATATTGTCATGTGTAGTGTGACGCAACTATGGTTAGAAAGGCAACATAATGCCTTTGTACAGAACATAGTATGCTGCTTGTGTGAGAATATATTGGTAGTGCACTTGATTTCATAACGGAGGCAATAAGTAACAGATTTTATTTTCGTGCTTTTCAGTGGTGTGCATTCAATTCCGTTTGAAGCCAAGGAACAGTAGTTTTTGTTGTAGTTGTTGTGTGGTGTTATACCAGATGAACGTTTGCTACTGCAATATTGTTTTTGATCTCCTTATTGAGCCATAGCTGCCAAGGGTAGTGGGTGTTGATTATCTATGTATAATATATGTTAAAATTAGTTTCATGCAATGATTAAATAATTTAAAAATAAATCATGATGTTTTTATAGAGCAGTTTTCAGGTTTTGGAGTTTGTGTTCAGCCTTAAAAGAACAAGTAACAGACTGCATATTTGAGTTTCTCACATACCTCAATTAAAATGACTGTAGTCTTTAAAGTGGGTGTTTACAAGTTGTATCAGTTTGATTTATCTGGTGTATAAGACCAGAGCAACATCGGCTGCAATGTTAACAAGTGCCTGTCCTGTTGGTGTCAGCAAGTGGTTCCATGTTGCCCTTAAGTCTTACAGTGTAGCCTGTTTCTGTTGCACTTGCTGTGACGTAGAACCAGTGATGGGCACTGAACTATTTTTTTAAAGTTAAACTAAAACTATTTTCCGACTAAAAAAAGTAGTTTAACTAAAGTTGGCAACTGATTTTGAAAATTAGTTAACTAAACTAAAAAAAGTAGTTACAGTTTTTCCAACTTTTTACGACAAACATTTTCACAATAAAAGAGGTTAAGTGAACTGTAATAATGCAAAGCGTCAATGACAATTTCACCTTCAAACTATGCAATGTATACTCTTCTGGCATACAGTTACATGTTTACTGTAAGTAGTGTATGAATTTGAAATACAGGCTGTTAATGCTAAAACCATGCAGTGTTAAAATGTTTTTTTGCTGACAGTGTTCAATGTTCACTGTAGAAAAATAGTTGCATATTGCTGATTTTTTAGTTAGCAACTAAAATTTTTTAGTTAAACTATGGTTTTAACTAAACTAATATTTTTTAGTTAAACTTCTTCCTTAACTAAAAATTTTTAGTTAAACTAAAAGTTAGCAACTTTTTAGTTAACTATTGCCCATCACTGCGTAGAACAGATCGCATAGTGCCTTTAGTAATCTGCTTCAAGTCAGTTGGCTAAGCACTGACCTTGTAACGGGAATTAATGCATTGGAGACTTTCTTGAGTAATTACTGTGTAAGGAACTTGAGAAAGTCCATGAGGTAGCTCGATGATGTCAGTTGATGCCTTGTCTGTAGGTAATGGTTCTACATAAATACAGGCTTCATAATATGTTTGTGGCAGCTGTTAAGCAAAGAGTGAAAGACACTAGGTAGGTGCATGGTTTGTTTTAATGTGTGGATTTGTTGCGAAAGCCCTAAACATTGTAGATTTTAAACAGGTATTGGCACAAACAAGTCTAGTACTCTGGAGTTTTTGTAAAATAAAGTAATGAACATGAGCAAGATTTTCCATTGTCTGGTTGTTTTTACTTGGTCATATTTGATTGATTCCCATGTGCTTGGACATCAGTAGCTGGGAAAGCAAATGTGTTCATAACGAGATAAAAAATATTCAATAGAGTTTGAGCATTTGAATTCTAAACCATTACTAATTATAGAGTGCTGTTTGGATGTTTGAGGTCAAGGGCAGCCGTGACTTGAACTAATTTAATGTTGTCACATCCTCAGAGCCTAAACTTGGGCCCATACGCAGCAAATATAGATCTTATTATCAATGTTTCCCTGACCATACAGACAAGAGTTGTTGAGCACTAGGAAATACTGCTCATGGCTTGGGATACTCATTCCTGGAGAGCTTGTGAAGGGCAAGTTATACGTACCTCCTCTGAATTATGTAGGTTGTTTTTCAAATATCCCTGTAGATGGCATTGCCTGTGCTATAGGGTTTTGATGTAATGTATGCCAGTTGTAAACATTTATGTGTCCTTTAATCATGCAAATGCGCAGACTTCTTGTATTTAAAGCAAGGCATTTGGTTCATAAAATCTGTTTCTTGGTTGAAGAGTAGTGGATAATATTTACAAAGAAAACATGTGATCTTGATGGACTTTGTTATATTTTACGATTACTTTTGAAATTGTGCTTGATGCTGAAGTGGAACCTTGAAAAGTTCAGCAGAATTTAAAAAAAATTGTCTGTTGTCTGAGTCTTTGGTCTGCTTTTCTTACCATTTAGGCAAACAGGCCTTTACTTAATTTACTATTTAACCTTTACATACCAGGTGCTTAAAATTAGCCCTTGTTTTGGTCCCTGAAAGATATTTTTAGGAGGTTTGGTCCATTTTTCCCCTTAATGGTAAAAATTTTATATATCTCATCAACCATTGAAGATAAAGTATAAACATGAAAGTTGTTTAGAAATGACAAACAAGCATGTGTGTTTAAATGTTTCTTTGTGCTTGTAATTTTCTGTATAATATGCTAAATGTGATGGTATGGCATAAGTGTTTCATCACATTGTCTTCCTACATTCTGCCAATGATTCCATTTGGTGGCAATGGGTGTGAACTGTGAACAATTGATCTACGTTGGTGTATGTCATTTGTCACGTCCAGTGCTCCTCTGATGTTTTAGCTAAGTCTTATTATGTCTTCTTGTTTTACTATCTGTCCAGCTCATTCTGGGCCTTCCTATGTCTCTCTTTCCTTTGAATCTTGCATGTATTGCATTCTGTGCAATTTCATAAACAGACATTCTTTCCGCTTAGTTAGATCATCACAGTGTTCGCCAAACAGGCCCTTAGCCAGCCACCCGTCCTTTGGACGGGTGAAAATTATTTTGGACGGGCATAAATTGTGCATGAATATCCTCCACCACCATCCAGTTTCTTCTCTAGAGCCACTGCGAGCGTTCAGATGACAGTTCTGTAAGGAGCAGGGTTGATATTAGGCTCTGTAAACAGCCTAGGGGCACTGCAGTCGGACTTGTACGGCGGTGGGTCTTCAGACAGTCACATAGGAAGTTGGTCACGACTTCGAATGCTTTTGGACGGGCAACTCTAGAGTTCAGGCAACGCTCTTTGTCATTGCTGATATGGTCTGTAAACCATTGCATTTGAATGTACCATTGCATCTTTCTGCACACTTACTTCAGAATCAGGGTGTTCAACAAGATCTTCAGCCACTACTATGTCTGAGAGTATGAGTGCATAGGTTAGGTCAGGGGTGGGCAAACCAGATCTGGCCTGCCAGCAGGTTTTATCCGGCCCACACAATTCTCAGGAAAATTTAAAAAAATCAAAAAATTCAGACCACGAGAAATTTTCATCGTTTTACTCACGTGCCGCTGTTTTGTTATTTACTAATTCCGGTCTTGTCTTTCTTAATAATGTATTAACCTGGCTAAAGTATATTTAGTTTTAAATAAGTAAATTTTAAATAAGTAAACTTGTTTTCATGTTAGTACTTGTTAAACGTTCAAACATATTTTACCGTCCCTTCAAATTTTTTTTGTCGTTTGATGTGGCCCAATGTGCAAAAAGTTTGCCCACCCCTGGGTTAGGTTGTTTATGTTAATAAAGCAACTAAGAATTTACTGACAAAGGCCTAAGTAGCATCGGTTTTATTTATATGCTCACCCTGGATCGTTCACGTTTTCTATTGGTCGTGTACTTGTGTGATGAACGTCATTCTGCATTTGTAGTAAATCGCTTCTTTATTTATCTTGTGACAGGTCATCAGAATGTGATCAGGGCGTTTGGAGTTTTCTCTTTCTGTTTATCACAAAACGAATGTGTTTAACGGCGCGCTAAAAGAAGCCAAAGGATCGGATTGTATTTGTTGGTGAACTTCAGGCAAAGTGTTGTTGTTTTCTACTGTGCCGCTGACTGTCTCTCGGTCAGCGGACACCTGGGTAGAGGTCGCACTGGCCCAACCGGACAAAATGGTAGCCACAGTCAAAAACAAAAGGCTTAAGGATGCTCTTCCTGATGAAACGATTGCACAGGAATTCTATGCCAAATATGAGATCAAGAATATCCTAGGAAAGTAAGTGACTTCTACATTCAGTCTGTCTCATATTCATCAATGTTTCTTATACAATACAATGCAATACAATACAGTGTATAATACATCTGTAATTTGATAATGCCCACCTTACGAATTTCAGAACTTGTGCAATTTGAAGGCTCCGGGCAACCAGTAAGAGCCACTAGTAGACTGGAAGATGTAAGTTTTCAGTTTAGAGCAAATGACAGTCTTGCTAAAAGAGTTGCGAACATGAGGAAGTAGAGAGTTCCAAATGGCAACAGTGAATGAATGCCAGCCAAAGACAAGACGTGTACCAGGAACAAATACTTTCCAGCAGATGCTGATGGAAGAGTAGAGTGACCTTTACCAGAGTTGTAGGGTGTAACCATGGCAGATAAGCAGGATTGCAAATGATCTGCACATGCTGTGTACAACTGTACATGTGACCTTAACTTGGGTAAAAATAAAAATATGTATTAAAACTGAATTTCTACTACCGGGAAATGCACAGCAACCTAGTGAATTGGATGGCTTAAATGTTTAAAGTTGGGTTACCCACTTGTTGAGTTGTTTGATGCTGCTCTTAACTTGGACTTTGCCTTTAGTTCAGTTGGTACGTGAGGAAATAGTGTCCCAGATATTTTATAAAGATGCTTGTGAACCACGACATGCTAGTCCTACCCTTGCCTTTAGCAGCCCATCTGTAATACCACATTGTTCTCTGCTCCGCCATTCTCACATATTTGTACTGCAGCCACTACTTTATGCAGTTCTGGAGGGGAGCAGACTTTAAGGACTGTTCTCATATTTGGTCCTATACGTGCTGGGACTGACGGCAGAGGGTAGTTCAGAAAACTGAAATAGTACTCCTGCAGCTCTTGTTGGTATCACTGTCTCCTATTGCACAGATACAGCCCATTGTTGTATTTGATGAGAGTCGAAACACACAGCATGGTTGTAGCGTACCGGTTTGGTTCGCTGTTTTGCTCTGTCCTAGCTTGGTGAATTGATAATATTGTCTGATAGGAAAATGCGTGAGAATTCAAAGTGTTCTCGAATAACAATAAAACACATGTAGATTTTAACAAATTATTAAAGCAATCTATCGATATAGAGTCACAAACATTCAAGTTATCGATTCGTTATATATATCCCTATTCCTTACTTATGCGACACCGCTAAATTAATAGATATATATTATATGTTTCTTATCTGTCCCCGGGTATGTGTTGTCCATTTCCTTTGTCGAGAATGTCCCTCTTCGCAGCACAGAACGTTCCTCGTCTCGTTTTCATCAGAGTTCGTTATGTCGTTGCTTTCATTCGAGTTTGCGTTCTCGAATTCGCGATTCTCCTCTCCTCCTGTATACGTCGGGTATTCGAGTGAAATACCTTTCTCCCAGCAGAGTATGGCCTCCACCAATCGAACAATTCAGCCCTGCTTGAATCAACCGCAGTCGGATTCTACAGCTCCTTCGATCCACTCCCTGTTGTTGGATCCTCAAGTCGTCCTCCTGATTCGTAGCCAGATGTCGAATCTCTTCACTTCGTGTCGACCGTTTCGATTCAAAGCGTCATGCTGAATCTTCTCATTTCGTGTCGACCGATCCGGTTCACAGCGTCACCCCGAATCTTCTCACTTCGCGTTGACCGATCCGGTTCAAAATATCACCCCGAATGTTCTTCTCTTCTCTCGATTTTCCTCAGTTCTCGTTGGTTTGCGCCTACTGTTTAATTTTCAAACCAAGCGCTCCTGTGATTGGCCACTACTACCTCACGCCACATCACACCATATCACGCGGTGCGTCGCACTCTCAATAGTACATAGTCTGTTTCACCGCCTCGTAGCATCGTGGGGCAAACATTTATTATGCCCTATTATGCCATAGGTGTCGCCTTGCGATGTCGCATCATTATTAAACATATATATACTTTTGATGATAATAAGCTGTCGCTACAATGGTTGAGCATAGCTTCCTGAAGTTGGGGAGGGCATTCTTGAGCTGGTCCTTGTGAAGAGTGGTTCCACCTTTGTAGCCTCATGTCTGCCCATTGTGGTGATCATGTTTCTAGGAGGTCCTGCTCTCCTTTTCTCTTCTTCTTTCTTCTCTTCCATCAGTTTCCCGACGATGAGGCTCTTATGAAGTTTCTCCATAGTGTTCTGTCTCTGACAGTTTCGCGCACCATGGTTAAGTCCGTGCCTTTGCTCTTCAAGTCTTCCTTGACATTGTCCATCCACGTTTTTCTTGGTCTCCCTCTACTTCTTTCTCCCTCGATCTGCCCATGTAGGGCTGCGACTGGTAATCTGCTGTTATCCATCCTTTCTACATGGCCAAACCACCTGAGTCTTCTTTTTTGTATCTTTTCTACTACCGTTACCTCTGCGCCCAACTCCTTTCTTGTTGTTGTATTTCTGATTCTTTCCCTTCTACTTCTGCCCCTAATTCTCCTCAGCCAACTCATCTCTGCTACCAATAGTCTTCTTTCATCTTCTTTCTTCAAGCACCAACATTCTGATCCATATAGCAACACTGGTTCCACCAAGGCATGGTATAGTCTCATCTTGGTTCCGATGGAGATGTTTTTTGCCTTCCACATTTTGTTCAATCCTCCGAATGATGCGCAGGCCAATCCACATCTTCTTTTGATGTCCTCTGTGCACTTGCCATCTTCCGTTATCGTTCCTCCTAGGTATACGAATTTCGTGACTTGTTCTAATGTTGTGTCTCCTATCTTTATATTTATCTCTTCGTGCTGTTTTCCAATTGTCATGGTTTTTGTTTTTTCTACGTTTATTCTAAGTCCCAATCTCTTGCTGCTGCTGTCTACTCGATGCACTCCTTTTGCAGGCGTTTATAATCGTCTTGTCATTGCACCCAGCCTGGCCTAATGCTTCTTTTGAATTATCTCCCAGGTCAGGTGTGTTTTTATGATGGCTCTATATTGTTGAATGCCTATTGAACTATGCAATGTCGAATCGTGGATCTGTCTTAATTGAGTAGGTTGCTTGGTAACCTGTGACTCATGCTTCTTGGTAATTCTGTATATAGTGCTGGCCTGTTTTCCGAACTATTCCACTGCAGTCTGTATTAAATTTTGCAGTTCAGTAGATTGATGGTATACCTAAGTTTGTGCATGTATTCATCTTCATGTGGAAGGAGCTGCACTGGTTACCAATGGAAAACACATCAGGTTTAAGACCTTCATGCTTATGCATAATTGTCTTGCAGGTTATGCATCATGTTATCATAGTTAAAAAGAGTTTTTGGCTCTAAGCATACACGAATCTGAAATATTTCTTGTCCTTGGTGTCATTGTGAAGTTGCTTTAGAGGTCATTCATCACGTTTCTGTCAATTGTCAGTCACCTGTCTTTCAATACTGAGCTTCTTGCTCACTTGAGTTTGTAGATTTTTAGATTCCTCAGTTCCACCATGTCTGATGTTTATTTTGGTGAATGTTGCTCGATGTAATGTAAATTACTCCTTTCGGCCAACTTCAACTAGGCTGTTATATTAAAACACGAAAGTTATCTTGGTTGCGGTTTAATTTCTTGGTTGTGGATTAAACCGAAGTCAGTAAGCAGATGACTATTTACTGTGCTTGTGTACCATAGATCTGTTGTCTGTGAAGAGCCTAGCATTAGAAAAGGTCAATGTGGCTGAAAGATGTTTATTAGCCTTCAGCCATAATAGTCCAAATAATGTTTGTGTGAATTTGTGTTGGTCTATTTTTACAGGAAGTAGACCACCTGCTTCATCTTTCAGCTCTCCCTGATACATATCCCAAAAGATCTTCGTTATAGTTAGGTCTGCGTATTTGTGAATGTGCTTGCCAAAATTTTAGTTCAGCTGACAACTAAGAATTTGCTATCGGAGTATATGTATATATATATATATATATATATATATATATATATATATATATATATATATATATATATATATATATATATATATATATAATTACTTGCTTGTAAGTGTAAGGACAGAAAATCTCTAATCACAATTTATTGCAAAATGTGCATGTCTGGTCTATGCAAGTACACTCATGTATTTGCCTAAACATGTTTACGTTCATTTGTCTGGTTTCTGCTTGTTTATGTCTGTCTATTCAGTCTCTCTCTTTCAGAATAATATTTACCGAAGTGTTTTAATATGGTTAATGTGGTCATGTGAATTTTAAGATTCTAAAAGTGTGAAATTGTTGTAGCATTGAAGTAGAGCAGTCTCTCTGATGTAATGTGCTGATCTACATTTGAGTCAATTTGAAAAGCCTTATATGCCTGAAGGCTACTGCTGTGTTATATATTGGTTTTGTGGCCTTGTTGTGGAATAGTTGCCTAGTTTATTATTACTTTGGACTAGTTCTTAGTACCCATTTGCATCTGTCTGAATAGTTTCGTATAATGTGAGTCACTGCTGTTATTGTGATACATAAATAATTATTTGTCCTTGCATTCAGAAACCCAAATTTGTTTTTAGTCTAACCTATAACTTGAGTAATGGTGAGGAATACTGGTAGTCATCCATAAGAACTTAGATGAATCTATAGACATAAGGTACTTCTGTACATTTGGGATTTTCTATAATTAAACCTGACTTTTGAACATGAAATATTAGTCATATAAAAACACTTGTGTATATATTTACAATATGATACTACTGAAATGTGATGAATCGTCATCTTATAATTGCTCTGAATTACGTCTTAATCGTTGTTTATAAAAAATGATACTTATACCTGCCTCAGGTTATGTTTAATAATTAATTTCAATGGTTCACAAATTCTTAATCATTTTAAAACTGGCATTACTGTCGACTAGAGGCACATTTAGGCTTTTAACTCTGGTTTTTCAGAACACTTTGTATGATTTGCCAGTGCATTGAGAGTTCTGCTTATTTAAAAAGTCCAACAGAAATTATTGTTGGGAATGAAGATCATTTGAGTCTTAGCCTACTAATCTATTTGCAATATTCAATGATGGGATAATGTCCACATCTTTTCATTTTCATATACCAGATACTTTGTTCTTAATGTATTACAGAAGTTAACAGGTCATACTCTACTTGTACAGGGGTACATACTGCACATAGTCTTATTTATTTGTGAAGGCTCATTCCGTAGGGTTAACATTGAACCAGTTTCTAATGGTTTTCTCTATATATAATTGATCATGCTATAAATTATTGTTTATGTTTGTAGCATACATTGGTGTGTGTGAGAGAGAGAGAGAGAGAGAGAGAGAGAGAGAGAGAGAGAGAGAGAGAGAGAGAGAGAGAGAGAGAGAGAGAGAGAGAGAGAGAGAGAGAGAGAGAGAGAACGAGAGAGTACTTGTGAAGTTTATTTGCTACTGAGGTTGCAGTGCCTTGAGCTAAGTTGCCCTAGTTTTTTCCTGGAATCCTACCACTGAAGACATAAATTCCTGTCAGTCCCTTAGCTTAATCAGATGTTTCTCTTTCTCTGCTGCATTGTTTACATTATAATGGATTTACCACTGATCAGGTGGTGGCGGTGGCTTGCCCTTGTGTTCTATTGTTGCTGCTGCAGCTTTGAGGCACAAGTGGGTGGCATCAAGATAGAGGTGTTTGTAGCCCAATTTCATATCCCTGGTGTGAAAGGAAGAGGCCGGTGATGGACTGTGAGGGTAAGTAAGATGGGATGAATTAGGTTTGTTGCCTCACTGTATGGAATTCATTATGAGATCTTGCTACTCATGTTCAATTGATTCTCTGCTCATGTCTAACTGTATGTGTGAAGATGTGTACCCATGTTGCCTCAATTCCTGGTTGAAAATCAGCTGCTCTGCCATACAGGAACTCTTGACTGAAAATGTATGTGAATTTTCACAATAGTTTTGTTGACTCATAACAGTGGAATGGTTACCTGGAAACACAGTTGTTAAAAACGATAGAAACTAAATAAAAAACGGAAAAAACGTCTTTAAAAAATAAAAAATAAAAAACGGGAAAAAAACGGAAAAAAAGAAAAAAGAAAATAATTTGACTTTCTCGCATCTTGTAGGCCCTACTGAAATTTTAAATTAACAACCTTGTTTACAGAATTTAATCAGCAAATAGGCTAACACAACTTTATTAGTAAACACTAAGTAGGGCCTAACATCAATCTACAACAACAATTATTTTATTTCTTTAAGTTTTGTTTAATAAGAAATTGAGAAATTAAAAATATTGAAATTTTGTCAAGTTTAAATTGTAAACATAAGTCCACATAAGTCCATGCTGACTAAACTAACACAATCAAAAACTAAACTTTGGAGGCATAGACTACGGCCTATAGGGCCTATAGTGTAAACTTTCTCACAGTAAATGCATTTCAATTTATCAAAGTAACGTGAATCCATTCTGCACCCTTTTCTTTTAGCATTTTAGATAACTTAGAAATAACTTTATTTCTTGTACTGTGCTATTTCATAAAGTATTTATTTCTCAAATGATGACGTAAATAGTGAGGTAAATCAGCTGAATCCTTGAAAGCACGGAGACAACGTAAGGGACATCAGACAAAAAATTAAACAGAAACTGAAAACATTAACAGACAGTAAATAAATAAATAAATAAAGTTACATAATAAAACGGAAAAAACGATAAGAAAAATAAAAAACGAAAAAAAGACGTTTTTTGGGAAAAATAAAAAACGAAAAAAACGTTTTTAACATCTATGCCTGGAAACATAGGCCTTTTAGCTCTTGAGCTGATTTCTGCCTCTGTTGCAGTGGTGGCTAAAACTACATGTATATAGCCTGATGGTAGTAGGGTAAAGTGTTGAATGTTCTCAGGTGTTTCCTTGCATCATTTAGTGATAGTTAAATGTCATCATCATCATCATCATCATCATCATCATCATCATTTCTGGATGCCTGCCATTTGGTGGCAAGAGATGCACATAAATGATTTATTCTTTTCAAAATCTAGTGCTTTCTTGTGTTTAGTCCTAGTTTTGGTAGGTCTTCATAAATTTGTATTCTCTATCCAGCATTGTTGTATTGTATTTATGCATTTATAAAGCATCTCTCGCAGTACAACCTAATCAGAGGCGCTCAGAGGTTATGATTTTCTGTTGTTTTTCTTTCCTTCAAATCTTGCATCTGATGCGCTTTGTGGGATTTGGACAACTGGCATTCTTTCCACTTGACCTAATAATGAAAGTTTTGTGAACAACTTTATCCAGTAAAGTTATCTGCACACCCAAAGAATGTCCATTTCCTGACACTGCAGTAAACTACAATCTTGTGTTTCTGTCATCGGTGTAAAGAAACTGGACTTGTGATAGCCAGCCATCAACCTGATTTGAAGATCAGGTGCATGTTAGTCATGGAATATGCAACTGAAGATTTGCACTTAGCCTTCATCATGTGATCTGCGAAGGTCATGCTTGGATGGAACAGGGCAGTCACCAAAACAATATTCAAGAGGACTCAGGGAAAAGCAACAGTTCAGTCAAGGACTGTTATTACAATATGGACTTGTACTGTGGACCAAATAAAAACCTGAAAGGGTATCTGCATATATATATTATATATATATATGTTAATAACATATACATAATATATATATAGATATATATTTTGAGAGTTTGAGGATGTCCACTATAATAATTGCATAGGGACCTACATATAACATATACATAATATATATATTATATATATATAGATATAGGTATTATGTATATGTTATATACATAGGGACCTACATATATGGTAGGTCCCTATGTATATAAATATACATAGGGACCTACATATAACATATACATAATATATATATATATATATATATAGGTATTATGTATATGTTATATATATAGGTATTATACATAATATATATATTATGTATATGTTATATGTAGGTCCCTATGTATATGTATATGAAGTGTTATACCAGTGTGTAATGAGTATGCCAGTAAGTGTTATATATGTATTTATTTATGTATGTTTGTGTATATGTATGAATAAATGTAGTTTAATGGTCTTAGTGTGATGTTTTAAATATTGCCCAGATAGCACTTGTTGTTCTGTCTGTGATCTGTGACAAGCAATGTTCCCTCTAAGCTGCGCGCGTGCGCGCGCGCGCACGGCATTTCAAACTAGCGCGCACAACATTTCCTCCTAGCGCACAAATTTCGTGAGCTCTAATTTTTATTTTCGATGTTAAATTTTGCCCATTGTTCCAGCTGATGACATATTTAGCCTACGATGTTCAAAAGGCCAAACAAGGCTTGTGTTAAGAAATGTCTTCCCGTGTAGATCTCGGCCTCTCTGCACTATAGCCTGTATAAGGCAGACGCTTCATGATAGGACCTAATTGATACAGACGGCCACAAGTGTATTCGCATGTGTGGGGTCTGTCTAAGTCACCCGATGTGTCAGAATAGTGGACCCACAAAAAACGACACTCAGTTGTAGACACCAATATGCAGCTAGGCATGATTCGGAAGCTTACAACAGCTGCATACCAAGGTGCGACGGTACGTACGTTATTTTTTTCTATAACGTACGTACGGTACGCGTACGTTATTATGCCGTACGTTACCGTACGTTCAGTGGCGTAGCAATGCGTTGTGCAGGTTGTGCAATGCACATTGGCCCCCGACGGTCAGAAGGGCCCCTGGCAGCGAGTACAGTCATTTTTGCCTGAAAGTAAATCTTCATTTAGGAGTGGTGGGGACACGCCATGCATCGGACCCCCCAATTTTGAAGATACACCAAAAAAGGTCAACAAATGCAACTGTTTTCAGTGCCATTTTGACCAGACAAGTAGTCATTAGCAGAAGTGTCCCCCCAAATTTTAAGAATAAAAGACAAAAAATTGTGTAAAAGAAGAAAAGAAGGAAAAAAAGGAAGAGAAAAAATGATTATGTGGAGATGAATTCGGAAAAAAATAAGGTCGTTGACATCAGGAAGGGTGATTCAGGAAAAAGTCACGAAAGTAAGGTTGAGGACTAAAAAAATGAAGATGAAAGGGAAATTTTTTGAGATGAAGTGGCTAACAAATTTTTTGGGACAAGATTTAAAAAAAACGGTCGTCAACGAGATCGTGGCCGACTTTGTCCCCCCCACCTCTCAGACAAGCTCGCCGCCACTGAGGCCCATCATCGAAACTCTGCACAAGGGCCCCCAAGGGCCCCCAAAAACTTTTCTACGCCACTGCGTACGTTCACATTAGTTCATGACGAAAAGAAAATACATAATGTACATGTAAGTCTTATGGTGAAAATGGTGGAACAATATTTCTAAACGCCTTTGCTACCCCCAAATCCCCACCACGCCCACGCCACCTTCACGAGGTAACCCCACTAGGAGCAAAGAGCGAAGTGGACGACCGAGTCCTCGCCGGTATAATCGAGTTCCGCGAGATAAGCAGTCTGAAAGAAGGACGATGGAGGATATCAACGCAGAAGATGGTGTCTCAGTAAAAACACCGATGGAAAGACAACGAGAAACCACATCCCTAAACTTCTCGAGTTGCATTTAGCCATTCGAAGTTAGAGCCTGCCCAGGGGCAGAGAACTTGAACAGATGTACAACCTTGCACGTACAATATATTTAGTAGGCCTTAAAGATCACAAAATGTTACTGCTCACGCAGCAGTCCAATGCGCGCACGGCGGAAAAAAATTAGAGGGAACATTGGTGACAAGGTCACTGTCCTTGTAGCCTGATATGGGCAGTTTAGTTCTGCTACTTGTGGCTGTGCAGAATGATATGGGTCAATATGAATCCTTTGCATATAATATATATATACATATATACATATATATATATATATATATATATATATATATATATATATATATTCCTTGTTGTGTTAGCCATTGAGCTATAAGGTGAAAATTAGTTCTTTGCATATTTCTAATATTACTTGTGTTAGCAATCAAGGTGCAAGTCTTTAGAGTTTTGCTGTCTAAGCATTTTCATTATTATTGCGCTGCTCTGTAACAAAGAATGTGACACGTCCCAGTTGTCCCATAATTTGAATTCATGTGCATCGATTGTTATGCAAATGACCAAGTATCAATTGTAAATATTCATGATCTTAAACTTTTTTATGGAGATTTCATTGACAATTTAAGCCTCAAAGATGTACGAATATGCTCTAATTTACTGCATTTATAAACATTCAGTGCAGAATTGAAGAGGATGAATACCAGGGTCTCTGGGACAGAATCTTGGCTGCTTTTATTATATGGCATTGCCTGATATAATACTGCCAAGTTGTTTGTCAGCTTAACTCTTTCTCATCTTTGTGTATGTATTACCAACAGGCCCTTAGCCAGAAATAAAGAGTAGGGCGTCCAAAAGCATGCAAAGTCATGACCACCCGATGCCGTGACCGTATGAGTCCGACTGCAAAAGTCTGCAATGCCACTACACTGAACGACTTTTGGGTTTTGATCACAATTATATACAGTGATACAAACAACAATCTGTTGACTTCAGACTAATTTTTAATTCCCTTATTTGATTATTATAGCCTAGGGAACAGACCTTACTTGTTATCAATCCAAACCCCTATAATTATTCATAAGGTCAAGGTATTTATATAGTCACATCAGTTACCAATTACCATGAAACAACCTCATCTAATTGGCACTTAATTACACCTATCCTAGGTCATAAATAGCTGCTAGAGAAGTGTATCTTGTGTGGGAAAAGGAACATTGTTACACAGATGAAGGGGAATGGATTATACATTATAGCCTATCACATTTAGGACTTCTTGTCCATGCACAATTTATGGCCGTCCAAAGTGGCTGGCTAAGGGCCTGCGCTTACGCGGAACGCGTTGTAGAAATAATAAGGCAACCCGTCCAATCGGCAACCCGTCCAATGCGTCCATGCGTCCATGCACAATTTATACCCGTCCAAAATAATTTTCACCCGTCCAAAGGACGCGTGGACGTATGGCTGGCTAAGGGCCTGATTACCAAAGGGTACCTGATTAGTGGATTGGAGTAGGGCTCATATTGCTGAACAACATGGTGTTCAATGTGCCTTCTAAATATACCGTATATATGCACAGCGCAGTTAATTATAAACATCATAATTGCAAGTATAGATGTTCATCTTGTGTTCAGTGGTGTTTACCCTTGCACATTTTGAGAGTTGAGGATGTCCATTATAATAATTGTACTAGGAACATCTTAACCATTGTTACTGGACATCCAGCTGATGATTTGTTGTTTACTTAATCTGAGCAGAGGATCGAGCAGTGTTGTCCGGCGATGCATTGAGAAGGAGACTGCTCGTGAGTATGCTGTCAAGATCATTGACCTGGAGCCGGAAGATAATGATCAAGATCTGATCGATCAGATCCGGCAGGAGACAATGAAGGAGATCTACATACTACGAATGTGTTCTCAACAGGCACATATCAGTAAGTCGGGTTCTATTCATTTTAGTAAGCCAGTCAGTTTTAAATATCAGGAAGCAAAGAACTTTTTAAAGTTTAACAGTAAGCCATTTCAGAAATCCAATATCTCTTAAGATGTATATGGAAGCAAATCCATTATCACATATAAAGAATCCAATCTATGTTAAGAAATATGGAAGCCAGTCCATTAAACACAGAAGTGAACCTGTCCAATTGAACTCATTGGTTAGCCAATCCATTTGGGTGTATTGGCAATAATATGTCTAGAATCTAGTTTATACATTTTTTGCTGTCGATCAAATCATCTTTTTATTTGCTGTTATTCCTTATTTGTTTTGTTGTCAGGCATCTTTTTCTTCTCCGATGTATTTCCGTTCTGTTCATAATAGTAATGTGCATCAGTTCTTGATGCTGAGTATTGTTTGGCATCACTTGATGCTCCTCGGTCTGCACCTGTTTACCTGATTCTGTCAGGTTGTCTGTCAGCTTTATTTCTTCAGTCATCTTTCTGCATATATGCAGTTAATGTACAGGAGTTGGGGTCATTCTAGTGAACAAAAACATGATATTATCATTTCATGGTGTTTAGTGTCACATAAAATGATTCTAGAGTCCAAAGTTTATGATGGCTAGACTTCTCTGTGTTGAAATGTTCAGTTGCTATATTTTTATATCAAACTTGTTTTTAATATGAGCTTTAGATACAGGTATAATGGCTGTTGATTTAGCTTAGCACAACATTTGCGCAATAGTGGTGAATCAGTTCAGAATTTATATAGTGATGTCAGATTTCATCACTTGCATGAATCATACGCAAATTTTGGTTTAATTGTATACCTCTGACGTTTCATTAAATTTGCCGGCCTAAATGATGACAATATTATTACACTAATGTTTTAGGTAATTATGGTATTAAAAAGTTAAATATTAAAAGGCTGATTGCATTTTATTGATCCATAGTTGATGCTTTTTCAGGACGCTAAAGCCCACCTTGGTATATTTTGCTCCAAATGATGCTCTAGTCTTTGCATTGGCCATTTTCATGAAGTCTGCACCATTGACAAGTTCTTAATAGGTGTTTTCGAATTATGCTGAGATACAAAATGTTCCTTCATCCTGTCTCAAATCTTCTTCCAGTAAAATGTTTTCCGACTTTTTTAATGTACTGACAAGTACTATGTCTTGTTAATTAATATTAAATTCTATTTTTACATGTATTTTGTCTTTAGTTGAGCTTCATGAGACGTTTGTCAGCAGTTCATACATATTCCTCGTGTTTGAGCTGTGAGTATAAAAGTAATTTCTATTTTAAATAACTCTTTTCAACGTCTGTATGTGACTTGTACTTGGCACACTTGAGAAGATGTCTGTTTGTGTTTGTATGACTGTTGACAAATTGTAACAGTCACAGCATGTCTTGTTAATTAATAACAAACACTGTATAAGTGGGTCCTACATACTTTAGCATACACCCCTCCCGAACACACACTAAAGCATGCACACCCACTCACACACTTAAGCACACCACCTGAGCATGTATACTTGCGTAATATGTTTATGATGGCTTGCTTGACTAAATTTACTTGTATGAAATTTTCTTTTTGAAAAACTTCCACAGTATGTAGATTATGTATGTGACTCATTGTGCACAAGGGGTGGTCCAGGTGCCTGTGAGAATAACTGGCTCTATAAGCCCTTCACATACTGACAGTGTTAGAATTAAATGTAAGATGTTGATCAGGTTATAGATTAGAGTGGTCCATTTTAAGGCTGGAACTAGGTCTAGGTCTGAGTATGGGCAAGATAAAACTGGCCACATTTAGTCTAAGAGGCCTTGCAATGTTCTGGTTAAAAATTGGGTCAAGTATTGTCTCTTATAAACATCCCCCGACACAATGGAAAGTAACCAAATGACGTTGAGAAAGTCGAGGCATTAATAATACTGATCTGATTTGCAGGGAAATTCTAATAGTAAACTCCATATTCCTAAAGCGCTACTCTAAAGCTAGGCGCAGGACACCAGCTTATTCACGAGTGCTGCAACTTAATAGAGGGGTTGTCCAGAGATTGATGTCCAGTAAAGGTCCGAGTTGGGTTGCCGGAGAGAGGAGGCAGAGCAGCTGTTAAGGCTGATTTCACTGAGTACAAGAAAGCCTCGAAGGCAAAGGCAAATCGTTCAGGTTTAAGGCATTTTCCAATATCTGCAAAAGAGGAGAGGAAGTGCGTCTGGGGAAGTCTTCAGCAGTGTATAGTAGTATTATATTGTAGAAGTTTTCCTGTTGCCTGTCTGGGTTTTGATTAGAGGAAAATTTGCTTAATATGTGATTGTACTGTTTGGCCCTTAGGTGGTAGTATGTCTCATGATGCCCACTGGAGGGGTATCATGTCTGTCGAAAGACTTTTTATTATGAAATTGTTTGTATTATGTCACCAAACTAAAGAAATCATTTTAAAAGAGTTTAAAATAAATTATTTTAAAATGAGAAGCTTTCACAGCTTCTAATTTCCATTATAAGCCGTGGATTTACACTGAGTGTATCGACCTGTGGTCATCTGATCTGCTGGAGTTGACTAGGCTTCAGCTTTATATTAGTTGTCATCAGTTGACCAATACCAGTGTGTATTAGATGCTATTGTCCTAAAGTGTTTAGATTAATGAGTCATTGGAATAATATTACAGTTCTTTGCAAATAACATTATGACAAACACACACAATATGCTTGAAAATCATAGCACACATACTTTGATTACAAGCGTAAGTGGGTTACACAGTTACTATGTAAAGAAACCATTTACCTATGGGCGCAGTATGTGTGTTTGTGTGATCCTTTTCGTGGAATAAATGGCATGGCCTTGGTCGAAATGGCTTTGTTGATATCGGTTTTGGCCTGCAAATGAGGAGGAGGGAGGAGCTTGGAGCAAGGAGAGTGAGGCTGTTTTCAAGGCCAGCAAGAGTAGAATTTATGTCCGGCTCTTTGTGTGTCTATGTTTAGGTTGGGCCGACTTGGATCTGTCGGCTTCTTTTTGGGCTCTCGTTTCTGTTGTTGGCCTCTTTCTGGTTGTTGCTGTTTGCCATTGGTTTAATTGCCCATTGGGATTGGGCTTGTTTTCTGTAATGGAAGATGCTGAAGGTCACGGATGCTTAGAGTTCATTAAGGTCAACTGTCTTTGATTCTTCACTTCAAAGGGCTTTGCACCTGGACTATTGTTTCTTCAGATGGCTTTATTGTTGTCTTTTCAACCAATCTTCAGGTACTCCTAACCTTTTTTTACCCTGGATTCTGCCATGTCATCTTGAGCAGTCTAAGGCAGGTTACAAACTGAGGTGTTTTCAGTTACATGACTCATTTGTTAATTTCATCAACTGCCTTCTGGCATATCATTAACTAGTTGAGTTTAATAATAAAGTTTAGCTTATCTTTATTTCTCCATAATAAAATAGCATAGTCTGCTTTTGTATCTTCTTGTTTTCTGTTGTGCTGTTTGTCATAGTCAGGCCCTTAGCCAGAAATAAAGAGTAGGGCGTCCAAAAGCATTCAAAGTCATGACCACCTGATGCCGTGAGCGTAAGAAGTCGCGACCGCCCGATGCCTACGCGACCGTATGGGTCCGACTGCAAAAGTCTGCAATGCCCCTACACTGAATGACTTTTGGGTTTTCATCACAATTGTAACAGTTTTGTTTTATATACAATGATACAAACAACAATCTGTTGACTTCATATTGTAATTTTTTATTCCATTATTTTATTATTATAGCCTAGGGAACAGACGTTACTTGTTATCAATCCAAACCCCTATAATTATTCATAAGGTCAAGGCATTTATATAGTCAAATCATTTACCAATTACCATGAAACAACCTCATCTAATTGGCACTTAATTACACCTATCCTAGGTCATAAATAACTGCTAGAGAAGTGTATTTTGTGTGGGAAAAGGAACATCATTACACAGATGAAGGGGAATGGATTATACATTATAGCCTATCACATTTAGGACGTCTTGTTCATGCACAATTTATGGCCGTCCAAAGTGGCTGGCTAAGGGCCTGCGCTTACGCGGAACGTGTTGTAGAAATAATTCGGCAACCCGTCCAATCGGCAACCCGTCCAATGCGTCCATGCGTCCATGCACAATTTATACCCGTCCAAAATAATTTTCACCCGTCCAAAGGACGCGTGGACGTATGGCTGGCTAAGGGCCTGGTCATAGTTCAATTTTCAATTGAGAATAGTACTCTAGATATAAGAAAATCTATCAATTTTATCTGCAAACATTTTTGAACGGTAGGTGTTGGTGCACTGCTAACATTTGCCACTTTTTCTGATGTAGTTTCAGTGACAGCAAAAAGAGACTAAAACTTATTAGATGTAACTCAGGCAGCCAGAGTGCTCAACTTAGTTACAGATGTGCTGGCCTGGTGTTCTGGTTTTATGACTGTTTCAAAGAAAGCACCAACTGCTGTTTACAAATAGGCCAAGGTCTACATACATCATGGTCACACGGCTCTGTTTCTGTAAAGATCAATCGTATCGTATCGAGATGCATCATTTAACATTGTTTGTTGGGCATCCACTTTGTCAAGAAATGCCTTTGTTTACGCCACGCTGTTTTCGGATTTGCACCCTGCACGTCTTTTGTCTGAGAGCGTTTTTTTCATTGATGAATGTGGTACATGGGTCTTTGCAGTCTGGTAGGAAGTGACTGGCTGAGCATTGGCTGGAATTTCTAAGTACTATGCATTGCATAGCTACAGCAAACAAATCTAGATTTAATTGAAGAATGGAGCTTTTAATCAGGTCTGACCAGATTGTGTGGCTTCTGTGGTGCCAGTTATGCTCAAGCTACAATTTGTAGAACAAGTAATTACAGTTGTGAAATATATTCGAGCATAACTAAAGAAAAGTGCAGACCGCTTAGCCAGATAAATAAGCGACCGAATTGTTACAATCATCTGGAAGAGCTTTCTTTGATTGGATGAACACTGTGGACCCCACTGGATCACCAGTTTGCCAAAGTGTGTGGACCAGGGACTTGATACTGTTTTGGTTTTTGTGTCTTGATAATGAGAATTGTAAGTTTAGATTGGTAATAATTCCAGTAATGGTAATGGCTTGCTTTTGATTGTGATGTCCTTCTAGATGTCGAAAGGGGGAATTGTTTGACTACCTGACAGAAGTTGTGATGCTGAATGAAAATCGTACGCGGTAGGAAGAGCTCACTTAACTTTCGTTATTTGTTGTTGTAGAGCTGTACCGATAAGGCTTTTCGCCAATTATTCCGATACCGCGTATAGCCGATTATTGTAATAGCCGATACCGCGTATGAAACCGATTATTTTAATATTGCCCAAAAACTACGCATACGACGTTCTATAAGGGCTATTAAGGAGTTTCCAGTCCTGTGTATAATAGGTCCTTGGTTTCTACAGTGCCTAGTAAGTAGTGCAATGCTAAATATAAATCAATAATAAGAAACAAGACATAGATACTTGTGCTAATTTTTCTATTTGTAACGATTATTGTGCAAAAAACGTCAACGGTAAAATAATTTGCATCGGCGCCGATACTTTTTCGCCGATACCGATTATGTCGATTCCTCTAATAATCGGCCCGATTACGAATGCTCCCGATGCATTGGTACAGCTCTATGTTGTTGTATGATTTGCCCTGAATGTTATGAAGTGTAAATTGCATGTACAAGTTTTTCTTGAGTTATTTGTCCTTCAATTTGAACGGCCGCAGTACATGTTGATCTCTATGACGTGTTGTAATGAATGTGATAAATTATTAGTCAGGTTGGGATAATGGAAAAATGGAACAAGAGGAAAACACAATGAATGCAATATTAGTACTCACATAAATATGTTTTATATCACGTTTATGCTTTATTAACACCAAATGGACCAAGCGTGATTTTAGAGCATCATCAGGGCACTGGAATCTGTGACATCTGGGTGAAGGCCATTCTGACCACTAGCATTGTCTGTCTGTCTGTCTGTCTGTCTGTCTCTCTGTCTGTCTCTCTGTCTCTCTGTCTCTCTGTCTGTCTGTTGCAGCTTCTTCTCATATTGTTTCTTGGCAACTAGTCATATGTCCCAGTTTCTGGGTTAGCTACAGGTATTATTAATGCGGTTTTGCACTGGTCTGTCATTCTATCATTACTGCATCTGAGTTTTAATTTTTGCAGTTTGTAATGAAACTATGGTAGTTTTCATACATTATTTATAATAATATCTGGGTATTTATGTAGCACCTATGTTTTAAGAGCCTCTCAGTTGTGCAGAGGTGGAGGGTATTAAGTCATGGAAAATTGAAAATTGTACCACCTGCATGGAAATATTTTTCATATGTTGAAATGCCACTGTTATTTTATTTTGTTTATTTAAAGCACTTTTGTTCAAATTCAGTAGATCTGAATATGAGGTGCAGGTGTATGATGACTAGGGACCAAGACAAATAACATTAAAACTAAAAATATATTTTTACAAATAAAATAAAAAGTAAAAAGTGAGTATTGACAATTGATTTGAATGATACCGGTAATAACGAGTTGGCAAATCAGGTCTTTTGTGGTAGGTGATTCCAGATATGAGGAGAATAGCAGCTGAGTGCAGGAAGGCGATTCCATGTGTGAGGAGCATAGCAATTGAATGTAGGAAGGCGATTCTAGATGTGAGGAGCATAGCAGCTGAACACAGGTAGGCGATTCCAGGTACGAAAAGCATAGCAGCTGAGTGCAGGATGGCGATTCCAGATATGAAGAGGATAGCAGCTGAGCACACGTGATCCTACAATTGTCCTGAGCATAGGTTCTATAAACTAGCCATTGTCAGTAGAATACAGCTGTTTAACAGCTTAATTTGAAGTTTGCAATGTATCAAAATATGATAGAAAGCTGGTATACTGGGCCTTAATGGTCAAGCATGCTGTCTTAAAGTTAATACACCATTTACAGGAATAGTGTATTAAGTGTAAGAGAAATTCACAAAGGCACACCAATGGATTTGATGAAAAAGGAGAAAGTGTAATAACCCTAGGAAGAGTTTGAACCACTTGGAGATAACTTGCTATGATTTGTTTCCACTGTTTGACATAGACATGTAAGGTCCTCGTTATTGGCAATTGTTGATTCACAAGTGGTGACATGAATTAGTAGGAAAGAATATGACATTTCATTATAATTGTAATTGGAAATTTGACACAGCACCACTTCAGGGGCAAACAAATCAGGAACGCTGTCTGCTCTAATCTATGTGATGTTAAATGTCATTGTGAGACATTGATCTCACGGCCTGTCCATGTATGTCAGTGTGTTTTTGTTATAGACAGATTATGAGGCAGTTGTTGGAGGCTGTCACCTTTATACATTCGAAAAATATTGTTCACAGAGATCTCAAGGTGAGCACTGAACACTCAGCATAATTAAATATGTTTTAATCTATGATACATGGTGGCCTTATGACTGCACACCACTGTTTACTGTCAGAGAAAGTTTCAGCAAGAATGTTAGGATGATTCTCTTTCTCATAAACAGAAAAACAATTTGACATTACAGATATAACATAATAGCATGCAAGCTGATTGCAGATGATTTATTACACGGATTCTGTCAACTTGTGTCCATTGCCAAAACAACAACACTGTGTACTGTGTAGTTCTTATTGCAGTGGTCCGTTGCAGACAGGTTCATACATTTCTGCTCAGACAGGATCTCACCCCTGAGACTTATTTTCCAATGTTCCTTCCTCTGATGGCCTATCATACCCAAAATCTCCACTGGCAGTGTTTTCGTTAATGCCCAAATGACCGTTTTTATGTCCATAACAAATGTCCAAAACCTCCAGAATTTTTGGGCTTGGCATGGTAGGCGTAAGTAAAATTCCAATGGTGAGTTGCATATGTCCATTTGCTTATCGTCGGACGTATGCAAGCCAAGCACTAAGCATAGTACAATGAACAATGTACAACGTGCATTTTAAATATTTATAATAAAGTGTGTGATTATGTATTCTGTTATGTCATAATTATATGCCCGGTGTGATCACCGTTGGAAATGAGCTACGTCTAAAATTATAGGTCAGGTCGTAACTACGACCTCTTTTTTGTGCTCGGTGGGTTTCCAGCTTACTCCAAGCAACAACTCTGACTAAGATTTTTTCAATAATCTAACTTTTTCATCTTCTGTCAAGCGTAATGTTCCTTAGATCTTATTCGTACTGATCTTCTGTGTGAATGTTTTTATAAGTTGTGTCAATTATCACACCATTCATCAACCTCTCTCAATAAAGGCAACTGCGTAGAGCGGTTTGCACGTGGCTTTGATCAGCGCTTCTCAAACTTTCTGATGCTGAGGACCAGTAATATATTTACAAGCCTTACTGCAGACCAGCACTTTCAACATCAGTGTACAATCTGTACATGCATGCACAATGTATGTGACATGTTATATTAAAATTTAGATTTCATAATATCGTCACTGTTTATTACAACTATGCTTCTGTTACTGCTGTATGTTTAAAACTGCTTATTATATATGTTATTTATTATGTTTTACATTGTATACAATGTATTATTTTATTTGAGTACATCAAAATTGTGATTCCGTTTATCATTCAGCAGCTGTTTACCAATCACTCATTTGTGGACCAGCCATGGACCACAGTTTGAGCAGCACTTCTCAAAAATCCTTCTCTGTCATGAAGATTTATCTGACTACCATCCCATCTATGCTCTCGGTTTCATTAAAAAATTTTGCAAACTGTTGTGGCTAATAAATTGAGCCGTCACCTCTTGTCCTTCAACCTGTTCCTTCATTTCACATCTGCCTACCAGGTGGATTAGGGTAGGAATTCTGGACCATCCACCTGTGCAAAAATTCCAATAATGATAAAGGCACCATAGACGTCATTAGATTAGATTGGTTGTATATTGTCACAGCTTCTTTGTCTTTCAAAAAAATTGGCTTTACCCTGGGTTATCTCCAGTATATCACCAAGTCCTTGGATTGAAGCAGTTTACCATGGGTGAAGAAGGTGTGCTTGGAGATCCTGCCTCTCCTGATGTGTGTGTGCTTCTACTTAATTGTTGGCTGGAATGTTTTAACCACAGAACTTTATATTTTTCAGATTATGCTTTTCCATACCTTTTCCCTGTCTTTGGACAAGTAGATGGTTTGAAGTTTGAGTGAACCGATTTTTGGACAGTGGCTTGTGTTTTGGTTTCACTCAGTGTGCAACCATAACCACCAGTTTATTGGTCCTTCATTTCATAAGACGAGTAGTACCGTGTTTAAATTTCAGTATGAATGTTCAATAATGAGGACAATATAGACCTGAAGTGACCTAAGTCCCACAAATTAAGGCCCCTACATACCAACTGCATAAGGTGAAGGCGGTTAACCAAACTCAGCTGCTTATCTATGGTAAACAATTACGGTAGTGACTAGCCATTAGTAAATTTTTTTAGTAATAGATCGCAGATAATCTAGACAAGTTAATGAAGTGACAGGACTACAGAATAATAATTACTCAACCAACTATGAGTTTTTACGTGGCACTAACATTTCACTTCCGACCATTGAACATAATAGACAACAGGTCTAGACAACGACTCCAACTGAAAATATCTACACATCAGTTGACAAGTTATGGGTAATGGAGATAAATACTTAGCTATAGGCTAAAAAAATTAGACAAATAATGAACAGGTACTTCAAAAAGCTCAGGTGAGGTAAAGGTAGTAAGTCCTAACGACAAGATCAAATCGCCTAGTGCCGGTTTTTATGGGCAATCAACCATGAGTGTACTTTTTAAATAGATGAAAATTAGGTATAGAAAGGAGCTCTTTAGGCAATACTTAGAATAGTACATTATGTTTGAGCAATGTATTTTGGCTGAAAACAGAAATGAAACAACTGGTTTACTATTACTTTTTGACACTATTTGACATTTGAGCTTTTCCTTTAAACTCTGCTTAAATTACGTGTTCTAGTTATGTTAAGAAGCACCCGTTCAGTTCCCTTAGACAGCCATGTCAATATAGCGCTTTTGAGGTTTCCTAAACTGTGCTCCAGATACATACACATACATGCATACTATTACTATGAAACAGAAGTAGTTAGATTGAAATTGCTTCGACAGTGTCCAACCATTGTTGTTTTTGCTTTTTAGCCTGAAAACATTCTGCTCGATGACAGTTACAATGTGAAGTTGTCTGACTTTGGCTTTGCTCAAATTATCACTAATGACAATGAACTTACAGGTAGATATACAATGTACATATCCAGGTAGATAAGGTAGATGCATAGATGGCTAGATACACAACTTATATTGCAAAGCACATCTGTAACTTCAAAGTTATGGCAATATTGATGTTAGATCTTAAATCTGTTCCTTGTGTCTTAAGGTTTTCCTGTTTACTGATTAACTGATCGGTTATTAATTTTAACCTAGTCACTTAATTTTGCTTCAGTTTAATGATTGTCGTTGAATAAGAAGTTACGGGATTAGTGGTTGGCCTGGTAGGAAAAGAAACACTGCTTGCTGTCATGCAGTTAGACAGAAAGTAAGTGATTGCTTTATAGCAAGGATTGGGATTAGTTTAGCAGAATGATAAATTCTAACATGTATTTTAATTGCTTTTTCACTTTCTTAAAATTGTATTTTATTTATGAAACTTTTATGCTTGTACAGAAGCTACTTAGGTTATTTGATTTAGTGAAAGATAGATTGAATCAGGTGACAGTGTGAATTTTGTCTGGAGGAATCACTTTAACTATTTTAGATCTTTGTGGTACACCCGGTTATTTGGCTCCAGAAGTGTTGAAGGTGTCATTATATGAGGATGCTCCAGGATACGGCAGAGCTGTTGACATGTGAGTGACACTGAGTTTCACTTAAGTAGGTGCAGCTTCTAAAGGCTTAGTAAGTGAGTAAGTAATATCTATTAGTCCAAACTTTCCAACGGCAGTATATACATTCAGTGAAAAAGTAGCACAATGTAAGTAAAAATGATTAACAGTTTAAGAAGTCTAACTGTATGTATAGTTTTGTAGTTTGGAAACTAACAGTGTAAGCTATATTGGCCTACATGAATGAAAGAAAACTAATGGCTTTGATAGGGAGCAATCATGAGAACTCACACTGTTTTATAATTTATGCACTTAGCCAGAGGTGGGCAAACTACAGCAGGCAGGCCAGATCCGGCCTGCCAGCAGGTTTTATCCAGCCCACACAATTCTTCAGAAAATTTAAAAAAAATCTTAAAATTTATTCAGACTACAAGAAACTTTCCGTGTTTTACTCACGTGACGCTATTTTCTTATTTACTGTTTTGGTCTCATCTTTCATAATAACGTATTAACCCTGCTAAATTATATTTAAGTTTAAGTAAGTAAATTTTAAATAAGTAATCGTTTTCATGTTAGTAGTTATTAAAAGTTTAAAGTTTGTTGCCGGTCCTCCAAATTTTTTTGGCATTTAATGTGGCCCAATGTGCAAATAGTTTGCCCACCTCTGCACTAAGCAAACAAAGAAGGATATTTTATGCATTATTATATGTTAGTATAGTCATTCAAATTTATGCTCCTTTTCTATAAAAATTTATTCAATTTATGAGTGCTTTGCAGTAAATAACCAGTTAATACTTTGATTGGGTAACTGATTGCTTGTAAAGAACTTCAGTTCAGCTTTCTCATAAAGCTTTGCCAACAGTATGATGTCGCCGATAACTTAAACTATAAGGAAGAAGTTAGTTTTATTGCTCACAGCTGTTCCATATCAATTTCACCCTATGCAATTGCACTGAGGATTGGGTATTATGTGTGAAACTGTTACTCTTTTATTTTCTCAGATTAGCATCTTTATGTTGTTGAACATGAAGTTGAACTAGGGCAACCCTTGTTCATGTCAGGTAGAGATTAGGTTTGAGTAACCTTTGGTGCTGTCTTCATTTTAGGTGGGCCTGTGGTGTCATAATGTATACTCTGTAAGTATCTTGTTTAGAGCTGCATTTTTGTATAGAGTTTTCGTGTGATAAATGGTAATATCCTCTGTGACATACTAACTTCTCTTGGCAGAGCTAAATGACTTGTAGGGAGGTAGGGCTGATTGATTAGTTATAGAGAGATCGGTGAAGGGGAAATGATTGAATTTTTAAAATTAAAATTTATTGCAATTTTTAAAATTAAAATTTATTGCGTCTTTCAGTGTGACTCTTGAAGTGAACAGGCTGTAAGCCACTTGATGAGCCTAAAATGTATGTAATAAAAATATGTAATAAAAAAAAACAGATACAAAATATTGTTTTGAATGAAAACAGACAAGTGTTGCTATTCCTTTGAATATTTTGACATGTTGACTTAAGTTTTGGTTGAGTTTGCTGAGTATTCCATTTTTAAAGGCATTTTTGCAGTGTTTAATTTGATGACTTGCCTGTCCTGTTTGTAAGGCTGGATGGCTGTCCGCCATTCTGGAATCGTAACCAGGTGACAATGTTGCGATCAATCATGACGGGTCGTTATTCGTTCAGCAGCACTAAGTGGGACGACCTCAGCAATCAATCAAAAGATCTTGTAAGATCTTTTGAATTTATTGCAAATTGCATAATGCATCGATTGATTGATTTATTGAAGTTAGTTATTGATTACCTATTAAATTTTTTATTGATGGATTTGTTTATATGTAGATTTATTTATTTATAGTTATTGATGGATTAATTTAATTTACTGGTTGTACCAAAGGCCATAGAGTACAACTAAATGTTAGATGATGACAGTAGCCGAGTTCTTTTCTGACACCATACTTAGCTGAAAGATATCTGGTGGTAAAGGATCTCACCCGATCAACTCATTGAAAAATGAGCAGGGTCGAGGCCATATACGGTCGCTATAGAAAATCGCGTACATTTACATTTATTGGCATTGAATTCTCCTCAGATGCGTCTCAGTACGTGCGGTTTGCAATGTAGTAGTCGCAGTTGCCTTTTAATCTAAATAATTTTAGCACAGAAATTTCAACCGAATTTTGATGCAGAAGTCATTGATTGACGGTGTGTGAAGGCAAAACTTAAAGAAATTTCCAGAATGTCGGTCCATTGAGGCACACAGGGACAATGAAGCAAATATTCTGTAAGAGCTGAATGTAGTTCACAGGCAATATACTGATCATGAACATCAACTGTGTATGTGTTCATGTGGTTTGACTTTTCCATAGATTTCCCGCCTGCTGGCTGTTGATCCACAGCAGAGGATGACCTCCATGCAGGCGCTGAATCATCCGTTCTTCAAACAGGATGATGCTCATTCAAGCGACTTCCACCAATCCACTACTTCTATTCCAGTTAGTTTTCTACTAGTTGATGCCTGGTTTGCTATTTTTTGCACATTTATGTGAACCCATTAAACCATATTCATGTGACAGTGCTTTGAAATAGTTACTAAAATTTGATATTGTGGTCGATCAACACATTGTGAATTCTAAATGTGCTGTTGTGCAACAAGTGCTTGTTGCTCATTTCTTGTCGACAATGAAACCATGCTCTGTGAAGGTGGTTTTCTGTTGTTTAGCGATCAGCTGGATGTTTGTTGAGGCTGCATGTCTTACGGTGCATATGGCATGCTAGCAAACTTACTCTTGTAATTGATGAGATGAATATCTGTTAACTTTATATTTTTGTGTTTTGACAGCATATCGGAGCCATTTTGCCAAAGGCTCTTCGACGCTTCAAGGTAACCATTACTCAAATGGAAATTTTGCACAAATATTACTTGTATATAGCGATAACCTATAAACATGTAGTTAAATACTATATCTGTCAGTTTGACATTTCATATCTGTAATTAGCAGGAACACAGTGAACAAAGGAGGGACAATCAACAAAACAAGGGAGTAACAATGAATAGAATTCATTTCTGTAATTAATTTGACAGATATACTGAGGTGGAGCTAATAGCGTTAATATTTACACCAGTCATCTTTATAAAATATATATACAGATAAGCAGACAGAACAACAGACAGACAGGAGACGAAAAGATGAACACTTGGACAGAAAGACGGTTGGCGAGACAGAAAGATGAACAGTTGGATGGAAAGACAGACAAAAATGATAGATGGACTGAGATGGAACACAGTCAGACAGAATTTCTTGGAAGTTGAGGTCATTAAAGTAAAAGGTGTAATGTTACTACAGTGCATTGTTTTAGATTTGGCCATTGTGAGCAGTTGCATGTGCTTATGCATAGTTGTGTGTGGTTGTGTAGATTGGGGCTTTGGCTGTGATGGCCGTTAACCGACTTAACATCTTCAGTCACCGTCCTCTCTCAGTTGTTATCAGTCTCAGTCAGATCAAAACGAATCCTTATTCTGTCCGAGCGTTTCGACGAGCCATTGATTCAGGCGCATTCAAAATCTATGGACACTGGGTAAAGAAAGATGACAAGCAGAACAGGGGTGCACTTTTCGAAAACGGCCCAAAGAGGGACATCATCCAGAAAACAAAAAGGTAACGATAGCATTTTCTTGTTTAACTGGCAGCAATACAGTCTGATAATGCTGCACTGTTGCATTATATTATATCTGAGCTGGAATTGGAATTTTGATAATTCATCTTCTTGAATCGTTTAAACAATAAAATGACTTACTTACATGCTTACTTAAACATAGAAACCTCTGTATAATCGGAATTCATGGTATGCCATAGTGGGGAACATGGATCTCAAATGAAATCAAGCTTAGAAAAAATGCCACTTTATAGTGCAGCTTGTTACAACAAGATACTTGTCAAAGCGTGTGTAGAACCCCTCAAAGTGCTGTCTGCTGAGGTGTATTCCAGTGCTAAATACGGAACAGATTTTTAAACCTCCCAACTTAGCACTGATATGCGTTTATCGACACTGTAATGATGGAAAGCTGAGTGAACACCGGGTGGTTTGATAATCCATGGATGTTAACTCCATGGATGTTCTGATGAGTCTCTCCTGAACTGGTGCTATATAAATTTGCAATTTCCATCACCGTGCCAAGGATTAATTTCAATGCATGTGGATGATTTCATTTCATCTGGATGGTCAAATTGCAAGAACAAGCCAGTTGTGACTTTCAAGTTATCTATCTTAGCATTACCTGCTTTCAGATGATTTTTTGTTATTAACGAAATTTAACACCATTTTGGTTAGCTCATGCAGGCAACACTTTTTATGTCACTGACGGATACACAAAACGTAGCAGCACCACGCTCCTTTTTGAAAGTATCTTGAACAAGAGCACAGCAGTTGCTGCAAGAAATGAGTGCACTCTTCTATTTCGGTCTAATGTAACAGGCACATGGTTGGCCTTGGCAAATTCATTTTGTAACTGTGATCTGAATGTCTCTTTTAAAGTTGCTTATTACTACAGACAGATGTGATATACTCGTAGAATGTTTGCTAGGCTAGACTAATCGCCATCTAAAGCTGATTAACATGATACCTTTGTTCTTGCTTGTGTTCCTCAGCTCTGCCTCGCGGAACTTCCTGTTGGCAAGTCCTCTTGCTCCGTATGCTCCACAGGTGGAGGTGCACGAACGAGTTCGCAGAACTGGTTACACGGTCGCCAAGTTGGTCAGTGCGACAGTACAGACTCAATGCACAGTTAGCAATGTTTGACGTGGACTCAACTCTTTAAGTCAGTCGAGTTCTAGTCTTTAAAGGTCACGGGTAGGTCAGTTACTTGGTCCATGGAGCTTCGATGTAAATTGATTTTCTGAAACCAATTAGATTACCCCTGGGTCATTACGTCGACGGTAGTAAAACAAGCAGGAGTTTGACTGTAGTCGCCAGAGATGTATACTTGGCAGTCAGTGATGTTATCCGGAAACAGAGTGGAAATATCATTGATTTTGTTGGTTTTTGGACTGTTTCTATGTAGTTGGGCTTTAATGCAAAACTGTGTGACAAAATGTTGGTGAAGAAAATGGAACTTCTTTCAGTTTCTTAAAACTCACTCAGTGCATTGTAGTTTCTGAAAGTACTTTCTTTGGTATGGACAGGTTGTACCACTAACCGATTTATGCAACAGTTGTACTGTTTGAACATCAGCAATAACAGCTGGGGTAACTGCACTAAGTGCTATTCACCTGTTTTTCAGTAGTTTTCTATGATTCTCGTTGAGGTGTGCACAAGACAACTCTTCAGAAAACTGGATTTTAATTGTATATCAGTGTTTATGGTGTTAGTGATGTGGCAGATTTTCTTGGAAAGGATGTAGAAACTAAATTCAGCAGCAAGGACAGGGTATTACTTGATGTTACAGTATGAGGTGACATCTGATGCCAATAAGGCCTTGTTCATAGGAGTGAGTCCTGACTAGACAGGGTCTTTCTGTAATAATAATAACAATTACAATGATAATAACAGGTATGATAATAATAAGCACGAAAAAAAATTTTTAGAACGAATTTTCGCGAACAAATTTGATGACCTCTTTTTGACCAGTTCAGGTCAAAACACTTTTTTTGACCAGATCATTTGTAAAGTGTCTCTCCCCCCCCACCTGTCAAACAAGATTGCCACCACTGAATAATAATGATGATGATGATAAATATAATTGCTCAAGATATATTTCATTCTCCTGTACTGATTTCTTATTCCACTTTTGTACCTAGGCAGTGCTTTTTTTCTAGAAAAAAAGGTTCCGGAACGGAACAATAGGTTCCGGAATGCAACAATTATGGGCGGGCTAAAATCACGAGAAAAATGGGATTGGGGGTTGGGAGGGGTCTCAATAAACACTGAAAACGGTTCAAAAACACTTAAATTAAATTAAAATAACTAAATTATTGTTTTAATTATTAATATAAATAAATCATTTTTTAGTAGCTGAAAAAGGTGCCGGAACGCCGTACCGGCGCGTTCCAGCTGAAAAAAAGCCCTGTACCTAGGGTAAAAATAATAATTTAAAATAAAATAAAACTTATAATAAAAAATCCCAATAATAAGAGAAATATGTGACAATGTCTTGCAAAGTGAGTCATGTGTCTTTTATACTTTTTTACTTTGTACGCTGATGCTAAAGGTAACTAGAATCCAAAATCAGTTAACTTTGAGAAAACCAATGTAATTTTGTTCGTATAACATTTGAGTCACACGAATCGCTTTGTGAGAGCTAGTGTAAGTATGATGAGGAAACATGATGTTAGCTGGAGTCTAGTCTTTATCTTACTATTGCAGACCATGGATCAAGTAATCAGGTTGAAAACTTATTTATTTTGAATCTGTTCCATTTATCTGGAGTTAACTTGTTGGATGAGTTTTGTGACAATCATTCTTGGCCTTAGAGGTATAGGTGACTGGCCTTGCCTCTATATCTTTTGTTTTACTTAAGTACTCTTTGTTTTACTAAACTTCTCTTGAATTTGAGAAACTGTCACTCATGGCTGAAGTATTAATGTCCAAGTTCTAGCAATAGAAGTACATGGATTTCCAGTGTGCCCATTCGCTAGTCAATTTTCTGTGTATAGTTGTGGATATGTGGATTTCTATTGACTTCTCTGATATGTGTGTGGAGGAACCACTTGCAAATCATGTCGGATGGGAAAGGTGGCGCTTGTGCGGAAGGGCTTAACACTATTCCAGTAGCTTTCTTTTCCTCCAGGCTCTGC
This sequence comes from Allolobophora icterica, assembly GCA_963556255.1. Taxonomy (NCBI): domain Eukaryota; kingdom Metazoa; phylum Annelida; class Clitellata; order Crassiclitellata; family Lumbricidae; genus Allolobophora; species Allolobophora icterica. The sequence continues at coordinate 29,991,861 of OY744608.1, read as the reverse complement.
TTCAATAAAACAGATCATGTTACTGCAACACACTGAAAAAACTAAGTTGCTGTTGTTGTTTGAATTAGTATGAATTCTTAATCAAAGGCAAACCTCTTGTATTTTCTTGCTGTACAATTTTTCCATGGTCATAAGATTAGCCTTGAGATTAGTATTCACTTGATTAACTTTTTCAGGCTGGAAATTAGGCTACCTTGCACAGATTGTAGGTGAAGCAGTTTTATGAACTGTAGTAGTTTTTAACCAGTATATTTCTCCTATGCACTGTTTAACCAATTTCCTATTTTGCTGTTGGATTTTTTTACATGTTTGAAGTGGTATCTGACTTGAAGTAGGCATGATATGTTGCTGCAGCAAACTGAATCAAGATTTCTTACCTCTCGGCAGTGGAACCGGTCATGTTATTGCTAAGTGAAGTTTTAAGAAAAGTGATTCTAAATTAATGTTGTTGAGTTTGTTGTTTAACTGCAATGGTTAGGTATTCAGGTATTCTGTCATGTGTCCCACATGCCCATACTATGTTGGATACCACAAATCTATGTTGGTTTTGTTTTGGTGCATGTCTGTTGGACAGTTTATGTACACATTGCTGTTTACCTTCAGTAATGCCCTACTTACTTTTCAGCCACTAGAGTGCGTGGACTTTTGCTGTCTACTTTAGTTGAAAAACACTGATGTTTCATTTATTGGCCTATGCAAAGTGTAAGAAGTAAGAACTTTGTTAGAGTTGTGACTCGGTGTCTACAGATTTTTGTGAAAATCGGCTTTCACTCATTTCATCGTGACCTCACTTGGTGTTCTTATTCAACTGGTATGTCGTGTTCTTATTCGCTGACTTGGCATCAGTCTGTTGTTAATGATCTTGTTTAGCTGTTTTTTGTTGTGCGACGCTGTCGTTTCCTACTGTTAAACACAGTCTATTTTTTGTGTGCTGGAAATTTTATCAAATTGTCAACTTGCGTTCTCTTGTGAATTTCTTTTATTAGAAAGTGTAGATTTGACACTTAATTACGATGTATATATTGTTATTGTATACAAAGTGTTATAAGAAATGTTTTATCATTACAGTCTGTTTTTATGACGTAATTTATGGTTAATGGCTGGGGATTTTTGCGAGTCATTTTGACTTAATATGTCAGTGTCTCGGAGTCTGTATGCTGTTAGAGGAATGGAGAAATCATGTTGCAGAGAACCATGTGCGGATCAGCAAACTCTTGTAGTACTAAACGAACACATACAACTCCAATTCTTAACAGCTTTGCCATACCGTTGTTTGTAATTGGCACCATGTATTGAATGTTTTTATTTGTGTTGATGGTTACTTGCAAACTTCTACTTTGCTGTAAGTTCAGAGCAGTTTTTTCTCATACTTACCGGTAAAAAGAAATGGTGGAGCTCAATGGACCAAAAGATGGCAAAATACATGTAAGAAATTAGGAGTATTTTGGCTCTTGCATGTAAATGCTAGAAGTTGCTGATTTTTAGATCAATAAACTGTATTGGAACAGTGATCATCATTGTCTGGAAGTTGTTTTGATGTGTGGCTTTTGCTGAATTTCTTATTGTGACCCAGTGCATGTGCACCATTTACTTCATGCAAGTCTCTGACTGCTTGCTTGAGAAGACAGATGTTTAGGGACAAGTACACCACTAGGATTACATTTACGTTAACCTTGGAGATGGATTGCTAGTTTGCTCATACTGGTTATTGAAAATTATTGAACACTGAATACTACTAAGTTGAAATGATACAAGACTATCCAGTGTATATCTGCACTAGGTTGCATATCGGCTGGTCAACAGGCATAGCAGCTGACAGTATGGACTACCAAAACGCTGCGGTCACCTCTGCCCATGTTGAAGCTGGAGACATAGGCGTAGACTCTAGGGGGGCAGCCGGGGCACGTGCCCCCAATAATTGAGATGGACTGTACATTGGAATGCAACAAGTGTAGAATGAATAACCAGCCCTCTCGTAGTGAGTCGTCTTCTAGCACTGATATATTTTACTCTGCTTAGTTATTATATAACCTGACCTTTATCGACAACGAGGTAGCCCTAATTCGTCGGAAGATTAGAACATGGACCTATTTCGCATTGACAGAAATAAACGGACTTTAAGGAAGAAACACCTCGCGTGGTGAGTCGTCTTCTGGCACTGATATATTTTACTCTGCTTGGTTTTTATATCAGCTGACCAGTGGCTGGAGACCCCAAGGACTCTGGTTACCCGTTAGATGAAGCTGCGGCACGTGGGTGGGTGCCTTGCCATAATTTATCTTGGTTAATGTACCTACGCAAGGTTTGGACGATTATGGAGTGCGATTGGTACTGGAGCGGGATTAAAAAAAAAATTTGGACCTCCGTTGAGTGCGATTGGTACTGAAGAGGTATTTTACTAAAATTTGGACCTCCATTTGTAAAACTGGTTGACTGACCTAACAGTTAAATTGTACCGACTCTCGGGGCCATCCATTGAGTATATATGCAGAAATTGGCCCCCAACCTGTATGGACATGTACTTTTTTACATCCCAACCCGTGTACGTACACTTTACACACACACTTGAATCTTGAGGTGAGGTGGCATACAACGAACACCTCACCCACAGTCCTACTTCTCCTGGTAGTTGTCGGATAGCTGGAAAAACTGAACTGTCACTCATTTGAAGGCCAATCAATTTGAAGGCCAAACCAGTTTTGCTATGCATAGGTACATTATCAGTAGATACCCCATAGGCAATAATACTTATTTGGGTTAACCCCCTCCATGCATACATACTAAATGGATGGCCCCTTATTAGCCCTATCATTGATCAGTTATGTATGTAACAACCATTTGCCATGTCTTGGTGTCTAACAAGTTTTGACACATTTTTGTCCATAAACGGCTCACATACGCTGGCAGCCAAAGACAAAAACCGGTTCCTGTATTTATGTGCATTTCTTACACTATATGTAACTACATGAAATAAACCAAGTTCAAATCAGTTATTCACATTGCAGTCAAAATAAAAGTAAGATGGTCAAAAGCTACACAAATTAATATCAGAATTACATTATTTGCAGGTCGTTCAGACGTTCGATTAGAAAAGCAACAACATATCAAAATATATAAAAAAATAATTCTACACATTTATATTAAAAGTTTACATTACATTGTTTCTAGCAGCAAGGACAATGCAGCAGGTAAAGTTAGATTTATGTACAGTATAATTATGTAGAGCGATTCTTCAATCAATGAGAATTCATCAAAGCTCTATCAAAATCAGTTTCATTAAAATTCCAAACATTTATCAGCTGAGCATGTACTGTCTAAGCATCATAAGTTCCACTGAAGTGTTTCTGAGCTTAAAAGATCTGTGTAGGTGAAAACAAGAATATCCAACTGTGCACACAATGTTTTTAAACATCTAGTAATTATGCTCTTTAATGTAAATATATTCACAACAAGTTAAAAGCTTAAAACACCTGCACGTAAACTGTAAATATCAGAAAATTGAGAGGCATTGGCAAGAGTAAACAGCTAAGAACAGATCAACAGACCATACCTCCGTTCAACAAAATGTTGAACTCGTTAATTTGACATTGCAGGCTTGTATTTCACATGGGTCGAAAAACGGAGATTCACACAATAAAGCAGCGTTTGTCGGTTTGAATTAATAAAGAAAAAGATTATTATTATTACTGTTATTATAAACATAGCAGCTAAATCCTGCTTAAAACGATCAGATCTATTTCCAGCTTACTCTGCACAATTTCAAACATCTTCATCATTCAGATATTCCAAAATAATTGAGTATTGATAATGCATGTTTCAACCATTAATTTGAAGTTGCCATTTACATACATGTACTGCAAAAACTAGTTTTTTCCATATAATTTTAACATACTTTAAATATTTCATTCCCTGTTACAAACAACTAACCACTTCTTTAGTTACAACTGAATAGAAACACATTCTGCTCGATTGCAACTGTGCATTAAATTATATAAAACATTCACTACTATTCAAACAGTAAGCCAATTACAAAATAAAGCATGAAATATGAATATTATGCCACCTTTCAACTCGTAAGTGCAGTTTCAAGCCGAGCATGTAAAACAATTTTGTACAAAATTAAAATAAATTATATAAAATTATTAAATAATTTCACAAAACTGTAAAGTAAATGTTGATCTTAAGTCATTGGCTAAATATTTTAAGGCGATTCGTTTATCTAGAAGTTTCCATAAATGTCAAGACTGACCAGTTATACTTTGAAAACATTAAAGTTAAAGCATTTTCAAGCTTTCAAGCAATTTAAATAAAGATTTAAAAAATACAGATCCATTTGATTATAGAAACTATTAATTTAAGAAGTGCAAGTGGAAACGATCTTGGTTCATACGTAAGGTCACTTTAAGCTCTGCTTCTGATGAATTTCAGCTTCTGTACTTCACTTCTCTCCTCTACTTGGTAGCCTTCACTGCTGGCCACACAGCAGTAGGAGCCGTATACAAAAGCACATTTGGTCGTGGAGGCTTGTAAAACCACTGTAAGCCAAACAATCGTCTTTTCACCTCTGTGCGCAGTAAACGCTTTTCTTTCTTCACTTTGGCAAGGATTCCTTTGTTTTCAGTTGCACGACGTGACAGATACGGAAGAACTTCCTCCACTGGACCGTAGGGCACGTATTTGTAGACTGAATAACCAGCCTGACCTAACAGAAATAAACCAGAAGAACAATCAAAAATACCTCAACAGATAACAATGCAGCAAATAGTAATACCCGTCATGAGATTTAACTTCATCTTAAGAGCATTTATTCCATGTTCACACCCAGCCAGCCAGATACTTGATGGAGACATCACAGACAAGTTATGGGCAGTCAGTACAGACATCAGCAGAGTGGAGAAGGAGGGGTTATCCAAATGTAGCCAAGCCCTGGGGAAGGGGTTATGCAGAATGAAGAAGCGGCATCTAAAGTTGGTAAATACAGTATATTTCAGTACAGCTTGCGCTGTAAACACCAACTTGACTTAAATGACAGTTCGTACAGTATTGGCGCATTAGCAGATTTCACTGGATCAGTACAAGGTCCAGTAGCTGTAGCCTACCATACCTTTTACTGTGCGTCATGGGCTACTGAGTAAGTAAGTAAGTAATTTATTTGCCACAATCGTTAAAGTAAAGGAACATAACTGCACAAATATAGTGGCTGGTGAAGTAACGCAGGGCACATCGGGCAGGCCGCCAATAAGAACACAAACATGTAGTAACACAAATAACAAGATAATGCATTCATAATCACCTTACAAATTGGGATAAAGACAAATTGAAGACTATCTCGGGCTATAGATTAATAAACTGCAATTTTAAGTAGAGAAACAAAATAACTTTTGTTAAACTTTTAGCTTTAAAGAGTTAATTGCACAGTGAAACTATCCAGGTACCACATTTTTTACAAGAGATAACATTGTAATAGTTACAAATTGTTTTCTATCAGTAAGATAATCAGTAAACCATGATGCAGTATACTTCTAATTTCACAGTTGTAAAATTTTCTTAACAAGATTTCATGATCAACTGTGTCAAATGCATTTTGAAAATCACAAAAGATACCAATAACGTATTTGTTCTTATCTAATGCCATATTTATGATATAATTTACATCTATTAAAGCCAAGTTGTAGAATAACCTTTCCTGAATCCAAACTGGTATTTATATAATACAGCGTATTTTGTAAGAAAGTTCATGACCCGATAATAAATGAGTTTTTCAAGTAATTGATTAAACACTGGCAAAAGAGAAACAGAGCTTCAGTAGTGAGACAGACTACTTTCACTAGAGGCAAGGGTTCTCCCTGCTTCCAGCAGTCAAAGTACTAGGGCTGGATATCAGCGGACAGTGACCGTTATGTAATCATTAAGATAATACGTAGAGTTTCCCTGTTTCAAACTTCAGTATCACAATTAGTCCTATAGTGCAGATGTAAACAAATGGGATGGGACAGTAACACAAAATGTGACCAGCTGCAGACAAGGGTAGGAAGGGGTACAAAGTAGGTAATTTTTTGTGGATATCCTTTGTGGATATCTTATGAGTCCATACTGTGTGACACATTATCAGAACTGATAAAAGTAAAATGACAGTTAAGCAGCATACCCAGTGAAAAGCTGACTTGATCACACATTCCCAGCAGCTGACCAAAACATATCAGCCGATCAGTAGACCTGACTCCATGCTCGCGCATTCTAAACAGAAATAAAAGAAATAATTCAATCAGCTGAATATAACTCATCGCTATAAACAAAAGGAAGTCATAACCTTACACAACTGATCATGGTAAAATGAATAAATGTTACTGCAAAACAAAACAAAGGAAATAAAATGTAATGTCTTTACAACTTTTGCACAACTTATGGTAAACTTTTCCAACCAATTTTCATAACATGTAAACTAAATGAGACGAGAATCAGAAAAATCTTCTGCATTGCTAGCAGTCAACCATATTTCACGATTTGGGGACGCTTCGTCCTGGGACGATTCGTCACGGACGATTCGTCCTGGGACGATTCGTCACGGACGCTTCATCCTGGGACGATTCGTCCTGGGACGATTCGTCACGGACGATTCGTCCTGGGACGATTCGTCCCAGGACGATTCGTCAGAGGACGATTCGTCAGACTAAAAAAGACTGAGAATAAAACTCAACAAATCTACCAAAGTGACAACAAAAGATCGATTGTCATGTCAAAAGACTAAATTAATAAAAAGATTGATTGTCAACTACAGACTAAAACATTTGCTTGTCATGGTTATTCCAGACTAAAAAAAGACTAAAACGATAGATTGTCATGGTAACAAAATCTGTTTAGTTCTAGGTACATACTAAAACGAAAAAACCTAGAACTGGAATATCCATGAGAATCGATCTTTTGTTGTCACTTTGGTAGATTTGTTGAGTTTAATCCTCATTCTTTTTTAGTCTGGAATATCCATGACAATCGATCTTTTGTTGTCATTTTGGTAGATTTGTCGAGTGTTTTCCTCTGACAAATCGTCCCAGGATGAACGTCCTCGTGACGAATCGTCCCAGGACGAACCGTCCGTATACCATATTTCACCTGATGCATTGCCTAAAGCCAATTAGCAATCTTAAACCGATTGCAGATGAATTTCCATAAAATGCAATGTGAATTATCTGTTTTAAAAAGAATTACCATTGCCACCACATTAAGCACTGAATTTGCTCTTACTTTTCGATCGTATAGCGTACTGTATCCTCATTGTGGCTAGCAATCATGACCGCAATCTTTCCTTTTGGGCGATCGTTGATGCTCTTCAAGACCTCTGTTACTACGGTTTCATACATCTTGGTTGTGGCTTCAAAGGATGGACAGATTGGATCCTCGTATCCAATAGTAGAGGCACGAAGTCGCTCCTATCAGCAGCAGCAGCAGCAGCAGCAATTGTAATCATCAATCACTATTGTGTTATTGTAATTGTAATCGAGAATATAGATAGCGCCACTCAAAATCAGAGGCACTCCTGACCCTAGTCAGTGTCTTCACTGACATAGAGAAAGGTTTCAGGCTTTTACAGAACTGGACAGGAGGACGAGTGAGGAGGTCACGCCTAAGGGCCTGAGGCAGGCAGTTCCAGCTGCAAGAGCCCACGACCGCAAAACTACAAGACTGGGCCGTAGCTGTGCACATCCAAAGAACAACCAAGTGGCCACAGGCAGATGACCGGAGACAGACCCGGCAAACTGGAAACCGGGGTGCAGTAAGCCCGAGATACAGCGGAGCTGAGCCAGCAAGACAGTTATGCATGAGGGAAAGGACTGTAAATTGGATGAGTTGGTTTATGGGAAACCAGTGAAGGGAGTCTCGGATCTGGCTCTGACCATGTATCTGGCTACTTGCAAATGTGTTTTATGAACCTCACACGGGCACTAAACATGGCTACCTAAATGACCCAACAGTGCAACCAAAGATAGTATGGAAATGTTTCTTGAGCTGTCTGCGACAGAATAGTACACATGTTTAGTGGAAGATTGTATCAGAAGGCTGGTCCAATGCACAAGAAAGCATGAAGTGCCTGCATTGTTGTACCATGCAATCATCAAAATCATCACGAGCCTTCGAGTCTTCAAGCAATGTTTAACAAAGTCCTGGACACGGCGCTGACGAGTAACCAGATTTCCAAGCCAAATTCCCAGATCATGAGCGTATTAAATAATTACTGTTGGTAACAACGATGATCATGTGCAAACTACCTGCCAACTGCAATTATGCAATGCCAATTTAATGCTCAAACCTACAAGTGTTGGGCACAACAGCGCAAGCACACTGCTGTTTGGAGCACTGTATGCATCTGGAAAATAATCCAGAGGCATCAAAATGTCCAATATACACTGCCTTACTATAAGAAAGTTTAAGACTCCGAGTCTTGTTATATGAAGGGGTGGAAAGGTTTACCTACTTGTTCCATGTAGGCACCACGCACAAGTTTAGCTCCAAAGTAAAAGTCTTCTCGTTTTGACAGCGCCAGGTCCGTGGTGATCATGTTGAGGGCGTCCTTTAGGTAGCACTGGTAAGTATTGAAGACATACGCCTTCTCCTTGTTATAGGTCCTCATCAACTCCATACACAGACGATTGATAGCCGCCTGAAAGTAACTCTGCTCAGCGTCGATCATCACACGCACATCCTTCTCCTTTGCATACTAATAAACAGCATAAAAAATTTACACAACTTAAGCAAAACTGCTTACCAAGAGCTACACACTGGGTGCTACAGAAGCAGTAAGTAATTTTAGGGAATCACGAGCTGTATTCAAAATCACAAAAAAATAAACAATGATAGATGCCACTCTGAAATTTTCAGCAATTGAAATTTTCAGCAATTGAAATTTTCAGAAAATTGGTCACAGCACTATGCTGATTACAAAGAAGAAAATTTTAAAAGTTGTTTTTACAAACTTGCCTGGGTCGAGATTAATAGGCCAAGATTGCTTGGCATTTTTTGTAAATGTATATTAAGCATTTTAGTTAACATTTCAGACAGAGCTTACAACTGGCTTCAGTTTTTAGTAAATATTTATCTCTCTAGGTTCTACATAACCCGAGATACAGCAGCTTGACCTGAGTTGGTCAAAATGCTTTTGTCAAAACTCAGTGGCCCATATCTCAAACATGGGTTGAGCCAAAAATCTGAAATTTGTTTTTGAAAGTTTTAAAGGAAGAATTCGTTAGAGAGACATACACGAAGAAGGGTGTCTATGCGATGCAGCATGTTCTTCATCTGTTCTTCTTCTTGTTCATTCAGATGTGCCACCAATGGCTCCAGCTGACCAGTCTGCAAATGACAACTGGTGAAATAAGTTCACAAGCAAAATGAAAAGGCTGCCAACAATTCAAAGCCTTGAGCACTCAGACCTTCACGAACTACTAACAATAACTTCATCACTCACATACAACAACAGACTAACCTGAACAAAGACAGAATAAATCAATCCATCTAGTGACAGCTACAGTTCCCCTCCTCGGATATAGTCAGCACAGCATGATCATGATTTTTCAATTATCCATTAAAAATTCAGGTTAATGACACTAACCGACTAAGCCAAGCGTTTTTAATTCTTTGTCAAATATAAAGAAAGATATATTATCTTCCCAAAGTCAAAGCATGGGTACACAAGTACATGTGTTGGTCTCTGTTCCCCCTAGGATTGCATCACCCAAACCGTTCCAATTTTGACACATCCACTTTGTTTTCATCAGTTATCAGTAAAGCAATCAGTCTCTTCCTTATCACTTTACATAGTATCAGCAAAAGGTCTAACCAACTACAGCCCATGAAATAAACTCTATAATAAAAGTACAATAATATAAAAATCAAGTCTCTTGGAAAACATGATCTATTTATTGACAACAAGTTAACAACCTGATAAGAATTTTGAAATGAACCTTAAGATTTGGAACACGCAGGAGTTTTGCCAGACTGACGTTCACTTCGAGAAGATTATGCCAATCGAGAAGATCAATTTCACTGACAAGAAAGAGTGAATAGCTAGTCATTAAAAGACATTAAAATACGCAGTCATTTCATTATCAACTTAATGAAACATTGTACACAGACTCAGTGGTCTTGCATAGTGTAGCACTGATCTCTTACAGTTCCATCAGTTTGTTACAAATGCAATTTAGTAGCGTCTTACCATGAAAGCAATGGCTTTAAGATTCAACTACACAAGACCAGAACACAGTTCCAAAGATACTTGCATACTGTTTCAAAGAAACTTGTAGATTCTAAGATAAGCAAAGCCTGTTTGGGGCTACAAAAAGCTACATAAAGTTTACACAGTAACAAGCATTGCAATTGTCACATCGCCTTGCCATCAAAAACTGCAAGCCTTTAAAAAATGATTCCTTGACAGTTGTTTCTGCTCAATCCCTTCTGCATGTATTTACTTAACTCAGGATGTCAGATTGCAGCAAACCTGCTGGATTTAGACTTTTTGCAGCAAACCACTGATGGAAACATGAATGCAATAACAGTGCTATGAAAATCATTAGCTAAGCGCAAATTATTTCAGACCACTAGCTCATCTGGATCTTTTGTGGTTAACAAAGGTTGTTCATTTAGGTGATTTCATGTCTTACCCATCTTTTGTGACATCCAAAATCGTGAACCACTTTTGTCGTTCCTCCTTGTCAAGCTTAAAACTCCTCAGGTGTCGTTCAAAGTCGAGCCTTGTCAGACGTCCAGTCCCGTAGCCCTGTGCAAGGACCTCGTAGTATCGCCTCACTCTTGTCAGGACTTCAGAAAGCTGAAGCTGTAACATTCAAAACCAGTACAACACTCAGCCCATGTATGCAAGAACAGCGTTTTGTTGATGTCTATCACGACGTTGGGGTGTAATATCCCAGAAGTCATCAACCGAATTTTAAACCCTCATCTGTATAGAAGAGATTCACCATCGCATAATCTAATCTAGCAACAACTTCTCTATGGCCGTAATCATAATGCAAAGCAGTATCAATCCATTTAAACCTTAGTAATCAGTAGAAGTCCAGTTGAAATCTCAAGTCAGATAATAGTGGGTAAACAACAAACTTCATATCATGGCTACAGAGTTTATTCTGTTAAATGTTCTGAGCACCCATACTTCACGAAAAATGGATTGAACGCAATCTGACTAGAAATTCTCACTTCATAGATCAGTGAGTGTGCAAGTAGTGTCAACAAGCAAGTGCAAGTGCATGGAAGGATGTACCATCCACCATATTAAACGCATCCATTAAGCAGTTGATTAGAAGCCACAAAGTGCTGCAGCTCGTAACGGAAATAGTGTTTGCTCTTAGAATAAAATATATGGAGAATATATGGAGAATGTGGTCAAGAATACTGCCTTCATTTTTAAATATAATTTTCATTGTTGTTAATATTGTAATAATTATCAGTAGACATAAAAATAGGTTAAGAGTATGTAGAAAAACTGATCTCTGGAAAATTACACCTCAAACTAGTTAATTAGGCTAACCAGAACTTAGGTCTTTTTAAGAGTAGTGGCAATGTGGCTATAGATAGGCCTAGGTCTTTTGGAAGGCAGTGGCATAGTGGCTATAGATAGGCCTACAGATGCTTGTCTTTGAAAATGCATTAGTCCAGTATTCTTTAATTAGCACGAAATACTGAAGAATGTATAAATGAGTGAATGAATGACATGAGATTTACGTGCCATGTGTCGATGTGTGAATTTGAGTCATTGTAAGTACTGTTAATTCAACTAAAGACAAGTAGCAGCTCTTGATATTCATACACTGAACTCCATCTACAGAACGGACAAAGTAACAAAAGAAAATAAAGACCCAGCATAGCCACTCTTACAAAAATAAAATGTTCTGGGTCAATATGTAAAACATCATATATAGCCCCACTGTGTTAAAAAAGAATACCAAGATGTTAACTACATAAGAACAAAAGAAAAGAGCGGTCCCTTAAGCTAGACTGAGAGGTTACAAAGTGTTAGCAACTTCATTTTGTTAGCCTAGGCATAGGAGCGCGAGTGGCCAGTCCTCTTCCTTGCCGTCTCATCTTCCCACCAACCGTATAACTCAGATTTCTGCCCTGGCGGGGATTTGAACCTCGGACCTCCTGATTGACAGTCCAGAACACTTACCAGATGACCATCGCGCACCCTGAGCATGTACAGATCTTTTAGGAAGAATGACAAACACAGAACAGACAAGCTAAAAATATTATGAGAGAAAGCAAATGCAAGCTAAATCATGTGAAGACTTACAAGGAGCTGTGGACGACCAAGAGCAGTCAGTTTAATAGCAGTGAATCCAGTAGCATTTGTTGCACCTGTTGGATATTTCAACAGAAACAAGGCTCAAGCCAAACACATACAGTAACTAAACAATGATAAACACGTGAAATCATCACATATATCATTCAGACGATTCAGTAACAACATAGTAACTACAAGCTGAAAAGCTGCTTGGATGCTACATGCCTTTAAAAATATAAAGAGTAAAACATCTATGGCAGCTTAATAAATCTCTACCAATAACTGTAGGCAAGCTATTAAAAAACAAAGCACACAGTAACTGCCTGCTACCGTTCAAGGAGCCAAGCAAACAGCTGTGCCAACTTAACTTGTTAGTGAAAACGGCTATGAACTTCAAACCTTCTTTAAAAAAGAAAAAAAGAAATGATAAGAAGGAACTGGCTGCCATATGCTGTGCTCTCAGTCTGTTAAAACTGATGTGTGGGACATGGTAGCCAACTGGTTACAGCACTCACCTAGTAATTTGACACTTGACACTTGTTTATTGGTAACCAAACTTATACAGATACAGTAGAAACACGCATTATTATATTCCAAAGTCTGGCTACACAGGAGGCCCAAAAGGGGTCAAATGACCCCGCTACCAGGGCCACCTGGGTAGTAGTACAGTAAGTGGAAACCAGTCAATCATCCATCATAAGTTTGCGGTGAGCATTGAGTTCAAGCCTCCCTAGAATTAGTTACTGTGCAGTAATTCTTTTTAATTCTTAACTTTAACTTGACCAAGTCGTTCACTCACAATTACTCAGTGTCATCAATTGATCCTTGGTTTTTAGATAGTGGCACTTAATAAATGTGTAATAATAATAATAATAATAATAATAATAATAATAATAATAATAATAAAAATAATAATAATAATAATAATAAAAATAATAATAATTGTCTTTTGTACTCACCAGAAACAGCATCAACACCGTCCAAGAAATGCTTTAGGTTCTCATCACACATTGCTTCATCCTTGTAGAAATACGTTCGTGCACTGGAGACAAGCTCACGACGATCCCCAAACTCATACGCTGGACGAAATTTCACATCTGGTCCACCTGGAATACAACAGAATCAGTACCAGCCATATTAACATGCTACGATAATGCAACATTTCAAGAGAAATGAAGAAACAGGATTTGGTTTGAAAAATTGATTTAGCATGGAATAGCATTGATGTCCAAACTATCATTCATTCATTTGAGCATTTATATAGCACCCCTTCCAGGAGGCTACGCAGAGGGGCTCCCAACTCCAGCACAGATATACAGAACAGTTTTTAGCATAGTGCAGAAAGACTCAGGTCGAGTTTTAGAAAGGAGACGCAGCTCCAGAGGTAGCCCGTTCCATACCACAGGGCCAACCACCAGAAAGGCTCGATATTTCATCATAGTAGTACGGGCAAATGGCACCGCAAGCACCCCTCTCTCTGCAAAGTGGAGTGAGCGACCACGGGTTTCCCCGACAGGCTGGCAGAGGGACCTCAAATAAGCCGAAGCGAGGCCCAGCTGGCAGCGCCAAACCAACGAAGCAATCCCATACTCGATGCGGAAGGGAACTGGGAGCCAATGTAGGTCCCTAAGCATAAAGTCAGACACATGGTCAAAATTGGACTTCCCACCAATGAGTCGGGCCAAACGCACCGCAGGCAGGCCAATGTAGAGGGAGGAGCAATAGTCCACTCGGGACATGATGAAGAGAATTTAATTTCTAATATTTCTTGTATCCAATTCATGCATAAATATTACATTAATTAATAAACAATATTACCTATCATAACCGATGTGTCATTCCAAAAGTTAACTTACCGTCATCAACTGCAGTGTCAGCTGAACCCACAGCTCCACCCATAGACCTAAATAGAAAGTTCTGCATTATTATCACCAGAAGTCAGGTTCGATTAAAAATGCTAAACTAAATTAATCACACAACTAAAATTTGTAATCATTTGATTAATCGCATAAAATATTGAGGAATTTATTGCTGAAATTTGTAAAGTGCGCTACAACTGATATTTTACAGTAGATTAAACTTTATTAAACTGTAAAACATAAATAATATAAATATTACCAAATCTGTTTTTAATATGAATATAAATCTGGCTACCTGTTTGCAATTTTAACATTTAAAAATATTCACAATTCAAGATTGTATCTGAGTTCAAAAGCTTAAATTCTGCTTGCAGTTCAGCCAGTTGCGGAGAATGAGCAAATGGAAATATAGCTTGCATGCTTTAATGATTGTGAAAAATTCTAGATTGCTGCTGAATTCTGAAGCTTATATGCTTTCAACTGATTAAACTTGCAGCACAACAAATCATGCAGACAGAGTAGTCCAGTTGCTTAATGGCAAAAAATTGTTTTTAATTTCAAAATGCATGTATGCTTTAAAAAATGTAAAACCAATAGATTGTTGCAGCATACAAGTCTGCAGTTTCGTTAGCTGTGCAGACAGAGTAGGTTGTTCACCTTGCTGTACGAGTTAGTTTACAGTTTATCAATGTATGAGGCAGTCAGAAAGTAAACAGATGTACAGTAATGGACAGTAGGATAATGTAGACATAGACCATGGACTCATTAATGGAAAATGACAAGTAGCACACACAAAGGTAGTCCAGAACACTACGGCCTACTAATTAAATTCTAAGAAGTAGGTAATGAAGGATAAAGTATAGGTTTGCAGATTATTGGTCTGGTTCTGAAAAGTCCAAGGCAATTCTGACTAACCTCACGTAGTCCCTTAGGAAGAAAGGTGAAATAGACACACATACAAGCATTACAATAATCGATAGAGAGATAGGTAGAGGACAGTCAGGAACCAGCATTTCTAAGAACTTGTCAAGGGTATAAACTAGGTACAGAATAGACGTTGGCCATGGGGTAGAAAGAAACCAGGACAAAAAGGTCACTTGATGAAGGAGTAGATGAGGATGAGAACTAAGTCTAAGACTGAGGATAGTTTTAGTCCAGAGTATCTAAGGGGAGTGACTGAAGAGGATAGAGGTATATAAGGATCTGTATAGGGACAACACGGCAGACTCTGTGTTCCGTCAATTGGAAGAGGTACACAAGAGGCTCAGGCGTTGCTGACGATGAGAACAGATTTTATCTTGTACACTGTGCTTGTTTAGGGTATGTATCGATAATATATATTCTCAATTTAGTCTGTGTCTCTTTCTGCGACTAGGTTCCTCCAGCGTGATAAATGTATGGACAATTACTGTTCCACTTTACCACAAGACTTCTTTACTGCATTAAAAAAATTTAACTGTCCTAAAATATTACCACCTTATTAATCACCTTAATAATGTGCTACATGCCCACCTCTTCTGGTACTGGTATGGTATATGGTAACACACTTTGTTATAAATTCCACATGTACCAAAATTAACAAACTCTACAAAATGAACGACATCAGTGGATTACTGGAACTGTATGGGCAGAAGACAGCTTACTGCTGTTCAAGCAGTGAAGCTGAGTGCAGTGAAACCTGGTAAATACATCAATGGAAAAAGTATCTGGGGCAAACCCTGCTTTTAATCCTACTCAGCTGCCAAGTGAACACTAACACAAGTTGGGAGGTTATTTTAAGATGATTTGTTGTTATATAGTTTCAGTCATGTTTGCACCACAGCAGGCGGTTTAACATCTCTACCAAATAGCCGAGGCATCTAAACACCCAAGTAAACAAGTTTATTACCTTCACCCATGAACTTGAGCTAAAGAAGACAACTAAGATCACAGGCATTTATATCTATGTCTACCAAAGGCAGAGTGAATAGCCCAGATATCAATACAGAACAAAAATTTCTAAACGAATTTCATGTATCCGACTGTTAATATAATTTAAACAGCCAGCAAATGACATTTGTCTGATTTGACAGAGGCTCCAATCATAACCGTACTTGATTTCTGCTTTTTTTGCTTCCTCGGTGCTGATGTCCATCTCCACACTATAGTCCAGGATGGATTTAACTCCGAATGACATGTTGCGTTCCAGAAGGGGCCGTATTCTGACAGCATCTTCACCAGCGACAAACTGGCCGTAGAATGAAGCTTTCATCGCCTTCTCAAAAAGTGTCTTGCCAAGCAGCCTACGCCCTAGTTTTATGAACTGTAACAAAGAAATTAATCCGAATTCTTACAAATTATAGAAGGTTTTCATGGACCAAACAGGTTCTATACACATGTTCTGATAGATATGGAAGAATTATGCTATCTTGCGTTTTTCATATTTTCTTCAAGAATAATAAAGATAATAATAATAATAATATTAATAATAAGTATAATAAATACAGATAAGAGTAATAAAATGTCCCTAATTTTTGATCATATGTGCCTTGTGTTGAAAATAATAATAATAATGATAACAACAACAACAATAATAAAATAGCACGATAATAAAGATGATTTTATTGTCTCCAGACATTATTTTAAGAACTTAAGGGATCATGGCTAATAATAATAATAATTATTATTATTTTTATAATAATAATATTAATAATAATAATTATTATTATTATAGACAAATTGATTTCTTAAATTTATTAAAGCCAACAAATAATAATAATAATAATAAAATAATAATACTGACAGTAGTAGTAGTAGTAGTAGTACAGTAGTACAGTAGTAGTAGTAGCTGAAGTAGTAGTAACAACAAAGACGATGACAACAACAATAATAATGATAATACATGAATGAAGAGATTTGAGGAGTAATTCCAAAGCCTATACATCTGTGAATTCACATGAATCTCAATCTTTTTCTATGACTGAGTCATTGCCACTAATAGCACTATTAGTGGCAGTGACTCGCTAATTCATTTACAAGACAAGTTATAAAATGTATAAAGGTCAAGGTCAAACACTGTTTAGTCACATCATCTCAACAGGAAAGGTAAATTTCCTTCAAGATTCACCAGAGTAGTTTCATTACTTAAGAGCAAGCAGTAAATCTATTTTACCAGTTAAACTGCAGTCATAAAGTAATAATGCATTTAGAGATCGGGAACCTTTGATCACTTGAACAAGATCAAACGAGTCAAACAGGATTAAAATAATAAAGATATCAGTTAATAAACATCAGGTTTCTGGGACAAACAGAATAATAAAGCATTTCATCAAGATGCAGTCCACGTGGCAGTTATACTGAACTACTTCTGGTTTCGGGACACAGGTCAGTAAAGTTCACTGAACGAATGACAAATGGAAACCGTAACCCTTTAACGACGAGCGTGTACAAAAATGCATGGAAAACTAATCCCTCTCATCATTAAAGGAATAAAGCAGCCAGATGGTTCACAGGTTTGTGAACTGTTCATTCACTTGCTTCTGCCACGGTTGACCACTTCTCAATATACTAAAAATATTCTGTATGAGGATAGCACAAGCAGAAGAAGTTCTAATTTAACAGACAACTTCTAACACGGACATCCTAAATCAAATGACAATGATACTAAAGCATCAGACATTGACAGGCAAGGTCACATTGTTCTCTAATTGACTACACCCATCTAGGACAAGGATACACTAAAAGAATTATCAGTATTTGTGGAAGATGAATGCACGTGTTTGCTAAAACATAATAGATAACACAAACATAAAACCTATATCACAATATTTTAAATATTACAATATAGTCAATAACAATATAGATAATAACATATTTTTTTATTAAATGATCATATTGTAAGGCCTATAGATATTAGGCCTATACACACAATTTCTTAATTTATCACAGGCTGCCACAACAGTGCAGATCAGCGTTAATGGCCATATATTTATGCATGCATGTGTGAATGTACGTGTATGTAGGACATTGTATGTATTTATGAATGCATACATGTACCAGATATGTGTGTACATGTATAATGTATATATAAACTGCATGCATGCACATATGCATAGGCGCCGACTTTTGCTTAAATTGTCTCTGGGTGCCAGTCAGGGGCGGATCCAGACGGTTTATCAAAGTTTAAAGGACCAACGAAACTTTTTTAGGAAATCATCTCCGAAAAAACTGATGACCTTTTTTTAGTCATCCCGAAAAATTCATTATACATTACTACTTGTGTATGGGCGGATTGCCCCCTGGATCCACCTCTGGTGCCAGTCCATATTTTAAGATAATTCTCTCCTAAAATTTGACGACTTTTTTTTTGAATTCATCCCCCGAAAAAATGTGACAACCTTTTTTAGGAATCTTTCTTTCTCAGTCTTCTGCTGTTGAGCAGGTTTGTGACATGGACGACCTCGTGTTCCCCTCCGACCTCCTCCATCCTGTTCGGTTTGTGAGGACTTCGCTTGATGACGAACGTCAGTTAGGGTTGCACTTGATTTGTCCATATCATGTTTTTAGGAATACCCCACAAAATTTAATTTAAGGTCCAAATTCTTCTGGGTGCCAGGCCCCCACTGAACTTTTTCTCTGGGTGCATTGGCACCCAAGGCCCCAAGAAGTCGGCGCCTATGCACATATGCATGCATGTACGTACACATATATGCATGCATGAATGTAAGACATTGTCTGGATGTAAATGTTTTTCTGTAGCAACTGTATAACAGTGGAGGCCATCAGAGGAAGAGACACAGTTTTAGGACTCTAAATCTGAAACCCTTGAAAGGACAGACTTGAAATTTGATAGGCATGATAAGTTATCACCCATAAAAGTTGAGAAGAAATCAAATTACTAGCACCATCCTGCCAAACCCTCTGCCTTTAGTGCCCAACAGTCAACAACAATATAGGTACACAGTTTATGACTTTTTCTCAGTAAAGTTGCTACTCAGCTTTAACCCAATTTTGTTCATCATAGCTCACTCAAACAGGTTTGATGTACGGACGTTCGAGTTTCAAGTTTTCAACTTGTAAATCAGAAAGTTGTCTTTTAAAGGGAAAAGTGCTCATAAAAACGCAACATCGTCTCATTTTAGAAAGTTTAAAACTAATTTTTTTTAACATTTGTACTAGAATATAACTAGCCCAGTTGGCTACAAACTGGCCCAGTTAGCTACACTGGTAGAAGCGCATGTCCCACGCACCTCTATGCAATGTGTGCATGCAAGTGGCAGTTCACATACTTACAGTGGCATATTTCAGAGATTTAAATCTTGGGCTAGCACGGTCAATATATGGATACCTTAAATTAAAATGGACCCAAATGAAAAGTGGTGGTGAAGGGTCTAACCTGACCAATTCATTGAAATATGATCATGGTTGAAGCGATACATTTGCTATACCAAAAAAAGTACATTTATATTTATACTAAAAGTGCCATTTTCTTACCACTGTGGTGGGGAGGAACCCAAAGATATCTGCAACCTTCTTCCCTATACACAACATAAAACTGTGTTGTTGCAGTTGGTAAAAGGTATTCTAGTATGAGTTTTTCTAATACTATATCCATATTGTGTTTTTGGTGAGGTCACTGTTCATGAGAACATTTCTACCCTGATGGTCATATTTGTTTATTTTCTGATAAAAATTATTGGGCCGAAGAACATAGGTGGTCTGCTGTAAATTCGACTCCCATGAAGTGGTCTCTGAGCTGAACAAATTTGAGAACCACTGCCCTATGTAAATATTTGCCTCTCATGGAATACGCCTCTGAGTAGTTCCCTTGAAGGGGCACTATATAAATCCTCGAATGAATGAATGAATAGAATAGTTCAGAAAAGCAACTTTCATAACAGAGCTTTTCAAACGGTCTTTTCCTTTTCTTTTCATAGGAGATCAGAGTGGATTAGACATATCACGGAACGTACGGAAGACAACTGGAAGTAATAAATGTTAGCCTAAAACTAGTGCTTTCAATTCTGCAGTTCAAATCCAATCACTTATAGACATTTAAACTCTGACAAATGAGCTACATCAACAAACTATGTCTGCACTCAACTGGATCCATTGTAAATCGTTTGAGATTGAAAAAGGCTTGCAAGGCTAAACCTTATATTTTTTTCTGTCACACTCAAGCTGTGAGTTATGGTACTCACTACTTTGCACAGTAGGCCTACCATAACTCACAACTGGAATACTCTGCTTTGTAGAGTACCAAACTCACAACTTGGAGTGGGACAGAAAATAAGGTCCGACCTTTCAAGTCTTTTTCAATCTCAAACTACTTGCATAAGATCTGAGAAATTCACGTTGCAGAAGGACATGCCTTAAAATAAATGCAAAGGATGTAACGGAGGAAGATTAAATCAGAGTCACTTGACAAAAAGCACAGGACAAACGACCCCTATGCCATTTCACGAAATATCAAAGCTATAAAAATGTCCTTAAGTATTATAGTCTATGCATAGTTATTTTTATATACTGGTAATTTAAGAGAACCTTGCATATGCTTTTACAACATTATTGGATGCCTTGTGCATTAGACACCAGCACAACAGAAGTTGCTAATTAATAACAACACGGCAATGGTTACTCCAGAGCTAAGTTGCAATATATGGGAGTAATTCATTCCAGTGAGATGGATACTATTTGGATGTTGTTGAAGATAACCTATGCAACTACTTAAAGGACATACAAGACATACAATGTGTTTATCATAATCAGGACTAAATGGCCTGACTAAACAGCCTAATGACTGAATGAAGATCTTTGTGACAAAGAAGGTGACATAATGGAGGGCCTCTGTCAACAGTCTTGTTCTAATTTGCCACTCCACAGTCTGTTTGATTACACATCAGTAACCAACATCACACAGTATTGCACATAAGTATAAATTGTCACTTTCATTCCTGAAATATAATTCATCCAATGACTCAGAGAAATATCAGCAGCACCCTTAGCAACAGAAAAATCCCATCAGGCGTCCTGTGTCAACTATACAACCAGGAAACATAATCCACAACTGCACAAGAAAAATCCACCCCATAGTTAATTGGCTTCCCCGCCTTTCCAGTAACAGACAGACATACGCATATCACACACACACACGTGCGCACACACACACACACACAGACACACATGCACACAGACAAACCACCTAAAGCCATAAACTGTGCAAATTGGAAACAAGTGTAACAGAGATCATGAAGTTTTGATGTTATATTCTGAATATAAATTAGGCAAACAAGGTGATTATAAGACTACAGGTGAATTTGAAGCAAGAAGCCAGTTGTTTAGATATCTGGCATCCTATCAGAAATTCAATGGAGAATGACATACTGGATCTTTATTCCACAAAATATACCTAAAGCCTTTTCCCACAATCAGGCCCTTAGCCAGAAATAAAGAGAATGGCGTCCAAACGCATTCGAAGTCGTGACCGCCCGATGCCACGACCGTACGAGCCCAACTGCAAAAGTCTGCAATGCCCCTACATTGAATAACCTTTTGGGTTTTGATCACAACTGTAACAGTCTTGTTTTACATACAATGATACAAACAACAATTTGTTAACTTCAGATTGTAACTTTTAATTCCATTATTTGATTATTATAGCCTAGGGAACCAACATTGATCATATGTCCCATTACTTGTTATCAATCCAAGCCCCTATAATTATTCATAAGGTCAAGGTATTTATACAGTCAAATCAGTTACCAATTACCGCAAAACAACCTCATCTAATTGGCACTTAATTACCCACATCCTAGATCATAAATAGCTGCTAGAGAAGTGTA
Organism: Allolobophora icterica; assembly: GCA_963556255.1. Lineage (NCBI taxonomy): Eukaryota > Metazoa > Annelida > Clitellata > Crassiclitellata > Lumbricidae > Allolobophora > Allolobophora icterica. The sequence goes on along the minus strand of OY744608.1, from coordinate 29,969,896 downwards.
TCTTGTGTGGGAAAAGGAACATCGTTCCACAAATGAAGGGAAATGGATTATACAATATATCACATTTAGGACATCACGCCCATGCACATTTTATGCCCGTCCAAAATGATTTTCACCCCTCCAAAGGACCGGTGGGTGGCTGGCTAAGGGCCTGCCCACAATTGAAATACTGATTTGATCATATTCAAAGAACACAAACCACAATGTAGTCCTTCCAGAATATTACAACGCTGTTGAGCTTGTCACGTATTACAATGGTTCAGGAGATTCTAGTAAATCGGTTTAGGTAATCTCCAAAATCGTAATTGAAATCGCAGATCTCTTTAAGGAAAACTCTGCTGTGACACAGAATACTTAAAACTGAAGCATTAGATAAAAAGCATCCTAAAATCTAATCCATGTTTATTGTGCTTTTTAATATACCAAGTCAGAAAAATAAAATGGAGCAGAATCATGCTGATGTCACTCATCATCATGTCAGTGATATTTGGAGTAAAATATAAAGCAACCATCAGTAGGATTAAGAAACTTGTAATATGTGGTCTGTCGACAGGCAACTGAAGTAGTCAATCGATTGGGCTTAAAACCGTTAACTTGCCCATTACTCGATTACAGACACAAAGCCTTTGATTTTCGATAGTACTTATAATAATTAGTAAAAGTTCTATTTAATGACAACAGTACTTCAAAATCTGACACAAAATTTTCTACATGCAAGAATCTATACATGATATTTGTAACTCAAACTTTCAAATTAGCACAAGACATACTACAAGAATAATATATTTTTGCACTCTCAAATTACTACAGTAACAGTATTACTGTATTCCTAGGTCTACAGAAGTTGAACGCAGTGAATCAGTGATTTCAAGATTTTCTTACGAATGTAACTGAAAAAGACTACACAATAAAAACAAATTAAATAATCACATTTACTGTAACAGTGCTCAGACATTAGGTCATGGCATGCATTCACTGCTGCCACAAGTAAATTAAAGTAATTTAAATTAGGAAAATAAAATAATGGTCTGCCTCTAGGTTCGTCTATCATCTTGAGAGTCTAACTCAAACTCATCGAGCGACAGCTAGGCGAGCAGTTTACCGCTCGCGCGTACCTAGCTAGGCGAGCAACCAAGGAGAGCAATCGATTGCTCGCCTCAAATGGGAAGCACTGTGCACACGAGACCCTTTGGGCTGAAACTAAGGCATGACCAGAGACATCCTGCCATGAGACTGAGACATTCACCTAGCAGTCGAAGACGAGATCAAGATCTTGGATCTCCGATATGAAACCGAGACCAAAACCTATGGACTTTCACAGGAGTCATGGGCGAGTGCTTTGCCTCCAAAACAGACCAAGAGGTGACCGAGTCTAAGACATCCCTGAAATTGTATTTTATCATAATGCTGTAGTTTTCTTACTGCTTTAATGCCTATGTTGACTTCCATTTCAGGAGGTTTCATAATAATGTTTCAGTAATTTTAGAATAAGCTTGGCATCCATTTCTTCTTGTTTTACTTCAATTTGCAGCTATACTCCATTAGTTCGTTCTTGTTTTTTGACTGATCATAGTGACCAGTCTTCCAGTCTTTCAGAGTAGTCAAAAACTTAGTACTACTCATACAAGATGACAGACAGACGCCAGAAAGGCAGAGAAACAAAAATGTAAGCAGTTGTTTATCATATGCATCTACAGGCGTTGACTCTGGGGGGTCAGCCGGGGCACGTGCCCCCCAATAATTGAGGAGCCAGGGCAATGCCCCCCAAAAATCGAGAGGACAATTTCTTCAAATATTAAAATATTATGTTTCAATATAGACAAATTTCTTCAGAAACAGAAAAACAGAGGCACAGAATTGAAATACTATCAGAAATTAATAATGAAAACAAAGATTTATTTTTATCTTCAATATCTTCAATACGAAACAAATTTACATGTAAACATAACGCCCCATTTCATACGCATTAACGTAACACCGGTAGCCTCTGCTTACTGTCCAGACCAGGAGTGAAAAGTTTTTCTCGGATTTTGGTTTTCAACAAAAAAAGAAAACCACAAAATTTGTTTTTTTTGTTTCTTTTAAATATAAATTTCTTATTTTTGTAGAAGTTATTTTAACAACACTGATTTAATGATTTCTAATTTTCGGAAATCGCAACTGAATTAAACTGGTTGAATTCATTGACCGTAAATTTTTATCGTTGTGGGTTAACAGGGGCCCCAGTGAATTGATTTGCCCAGGGCCTAAAATGCTGTTAAGACGGCACTGGTCGGTATGATAACACTGCACGCGGTAAACTTATTTCCAGTTACAAGTATTCTATGTATGGTAGCTCCAACAAACACTGGGTCTTTGGACTTGCCCACAAGACATCAATGGGCGAGATCGAGACGAGACCTAAGACGTCTGCCTCAAGACCAAGATGAGACTACTTGCATTAGCCAATCTGTCCACAACAAGATCGAGACATGTTAGGCGCACCTTGAAATCGTCTCAAGACTGAGACTACATCCCTCTGCCTCTTTCCCACAGGGTACCTCTTCTGATCGCTTCGTAATATATATGCTGTAACATCATAGATGCAAGGTGTCAACACTTCAAAGCCCATTACTCATGGAAATCCATCAACTGCCTTTGCTATGACAAATCACGGTACTGCAATACACCAAAAATCACTATATTGCCTCCTCCTTTCCGAAGTACATGGAGCGAGACACTTATTATTAGTCGACGCTAATGTTATTCAATAGTAACTGACCTGTTTGTTATGTTCGACGACATATTTGAAAGAACACAGCTGAAACACAGCGTATGCTCTAACTAATTCCAAGTTCGTCTTACTTCGATATGCCTCTGCTGCATTCTCGAATGACAAATCAAGCTTATCATAGGCAGGGTCGTGAAACTCGACAGCCTTCATCTCCACACTTGGTTGCGTCGCCACAGCGCCCGTCTCCTGGGCCTTAACCGTGTCTGACAACGTCCCATTTTCCTCTATAAATGTCTTCTGTCGGCTAACGGTCGAATGGGAGGCACTCGCAGAACTCCCACTTAAAGAAGGACCGAAAAAACGATACAGAATCTTCGAATTAATCGCAGGAAAACGGTTTGAAAGCATGGCCATGTTCGTCTTCTAGTCTGCGCGTCATGTGACCGTCCACTCCTTTTTAATTGGTGGATTTTTGCGGGCGTGTCAATCCTCAAATAACATCAACAAGCCTCGGGATGAAGGTTCACGTAATTAAAAGCAAGTTCCTCGTATAGCCTTCTCGTCACGTGACTGTACAAGCCTGTTTCAATTGGTAGATCGCTGTGGGCGCGTCAACCAATCATGGAATAACGAGATTCGGGAGGAATGTTCTCATCCAAGGACCTTTTATACAATATAGAATCCTTGGTTCACATCGTAAACAAATGATGTACGAGCCGTGACCTTATTTATTGGCAAAGAAATAAAATTCAAATACACCATTACCTACATACGGAAGCCAAGAGGTGACATGCGATTTTTTAAATTTAAGTAGTGCGCACTAAAATATTTCGTGCGCTCTAGAAAACTATCTAGTGCGCACTAGATAAAATCTATGGCCGACGGGTAATCGCATGGTGAAAGAGATGTAATTTCTTACATCGTGGTAATCGGGAAGACTAACTAACGAACACGAACTTTTATTACAAACAGGCTATAAATGGTTCTAACCTAATATAAATGGACATAAATAAGCAGACTGACTGAATACATATGGACTGACTGCAGACGTAGAGGCATAGCATGAATCACCAACATAGCTCAACCGCTAGGCCTACAGCTGGGCGCTGCAGGCCATTGCCTTCTAGATACTGAAGGCCGTAATGCTGCCTAAAGTTAGGCTTGTGACGTCACACGTTGAGTCCCTCTTCGTTTCACTATAAGCGTGTCAACACGTAAAGCGATTTTGATTAATTTTTTAATTTCCTTGCGTCAAACTTGGAATATCGTTGCAAATTTAATGTCAGTTAGTGAGATTTTAATCATGTTACGCATTCCTATTATTTATTAGAACTTAAAAGTATTAATAATTGAACTTTCGAACGCTTGAATCGGATTCTATCGTCTGCTTACATAGATCTTTGAGTTACACTAAAATCCGTTCGTCTGACTTTCAAAGGATTTAACTTGTTCAAATTTGGAGAATGCCTCGTCATTGTTGTGTAACAGGATGTAATTCTAACTACACTCGCAAGAACGAGAAATCAGATTATACTTCGTCGTTTAGCATACTCAATGAGTGTAAAGGAAACGATGGCAAACTACAAAACTGGTTGCGACGGATTCCGCGACCAAAGGATAATTTTCCGCTGAACCTCAATACGGTAATATGCATTAAACACTTTGCTGAAGAATTTATCGTCAGAGTGGACACTGCCACACGTCCTGATGGATCTGTACTCATTGTGCCACGAAAGTTTCCAAAGCTAGCAAGAGATGCGTACTCATCTATTTTTCACAACTGTCCATCATATTTGTCATCAGAACCTCCCATGAAGAGAAGAAAGCCAGAAGATAGACATTCTGAGATGCAGACAAGGGATGATCAGACACTACAACAGTGGCTAAATCTTGACAGTATTACAACATTTCAGGAACTTTGCATGAACTTTATGAAACACATTCCACAGTCTTCACTGTGGAACTTTAAGGTGACTGACAGTTGCTTGTTGTGCTATATTCTAGATGTATCTGATGTGCCTTGCATTAGAGTAAGTATTCGTGTAACTGATGTTTTGTCTGTCATCATTTGCTGTGGGGGATATAGGGTAGATGACAGAAACTTGGAGTGGGTGATAGGTGATAATGGAAAACTTGATTCTTATTCCAAATTGACTAGTCTTCTAAGTCATTATCAGGGATGGGAAAGTGGAAAGGTTGACTTCAGAGGTAAAGTAGATATGGCTTTAGTTCTGTTGCGTGATACATGTGAGCAACAATGTTCACTTATCAGTAGCAGAGATCCTGAAGATGATGGTGCTAGTGATGCTGATGTTGAAGATGGTAGCAACATTATTATAAGTAAAGTTAAGTGCATTCGTGTTGTTCGACATGTTATCCAGCAGTTGGAATTATTACAGCAATGCAAAAGGAAGTACTGTGGTGATTACTTACACTGGGCATTTCAGGTATTTTCGCTGTCACCTTCTGCATATGGGTTCTTACGTGACAGTACACTGATGTTACCCCACCCTGTTTATTTACGTAAACTTTCATCCTGCTTTACTGTCGAACCTGGTACTGATTGCAATGCTCACATAACTTATCTGACAAAAAAATGTCAGCTGCTTGAGCCACATGAACGTTACGTGACTATGCTGCTTGATGAGATCTATGTTGAGCCTAAAGTTTCATACAAGGGTGGAACAGTTAAGGGCTTTGCTGCAAACTGTGACATGACCCAGGCAACCACTGTGCAAGCATTTATGATTTGCTCAATATTGTCTCACAGAAAAGATATAGCCGCCTTAGTGCCTGTTAAGAACTTAACTGCACCTTATCTGAAAGACATAACCATGCATGTCATAAGAATGGTTGAAAAGGCAGGTTTTAGGACTGTTTGTCTGATTTCTGATAATAATCGAGTTAATGGCAATATGTTTAAGTTGCTATGTGGTGGTTTGTTGCAGCCTTGTATAGACCACCCATGTGATAACAGTAGGAAACTGTTTTTTCTGTTTGACACTGTGCATTTATTCAAATGTATCAGAAATAATTGGATCAACCAGAAAGACAGTGACCAGACATTAATTTTTCCCGACATGCTAGATGCAAACCTGATTCGCAAAGCAAAGTTTAACGTTTTGAAGCAGTTGCATATGAATGAAAAGAACAATCTTGTTAAACTTGCACCATCCTTATCATATAAGGCATTGAACCCATCAAACACTGAACGGCAAAGTGTGCCACTGATGTTGTGTATATTCAATGAGAAAGTGGTAGCTACACTGAAATTGTTTTCACAGCAGCAGCATCCTAATTGCAACAAAGCTACTGTTGATGATACACTGGTATTTGTTGATATAATTGTGTCACTGTGGATAATGCTAAATGTTAAACATCCTTTCAAAGGTAGAAATCTTCGTGATGAGAAATGTGACCCTGTAAGAAAAGTCGATGACCACCAGTTACTGTATTTTGATAGTGTTGTTCAATGGCTTCAAAAGTGGGACGCAAGCACTGGCAATAGGAATGGAATGTTAACAAGAGAAACTGCATTTGCTCTGCAACATACTTTGAAGTCCATGATTTGTCTAGTCAGATATCTCCTGGAAAGTCTTGACTTTAAATATGTTCTTACTGGCAAATTTCAAACTGATTTCTTAGAATACAGATTTTCACAGTACAGGCGACTAGCTGGCACTAATTTTCATGTTTCTGTGTGTGAAATCATGGAATGTGAGAAAAAGTTAAAGCTTAGCAGTATACTGCACATCAATTCTGCATCAAAGGGCAAAGTGTCAATTATGAAATTTTCAAATGATTGTTTTCTGGAGGAAAAGTCAGACAATGTGATGGAATGTGATATAAGTGCTTTTGAAGGAGTGCTGTGTGACTGCACTTTAATAAGTGTCTCAGATCCTGAAATGCATGTTGTTGTTTTTCTTGCGGGGTATATTGGTAGCAAGATTAAGAGGTCTGTTGCATGTGGACTTTGTGTAGCTGCCTTGGTGTCAGCGGATGCGATGGCATTTGACACTACAGGCACAGTTTTTTCTTATCTGGAAACACTGGACAGAGGAGGTCTGACTTGGCCAACACAAGAATTGGTTGATGTTGTTGTAAAAGTATTTAGTATATTCCAGTGTTTGGTGTCAGCAGCTTATGAACAACAGTTTCTTAGTGCATCAAATCAGAAGAAAGTTCTTATTTCTGTATCTAAGAAAAGCTTTTTACAGTATTCATTTATAAATAGTGTTTGTGATTGTGGACATAAATTTTCAGACTTTGTCCATGTCATTGCTAGCAAAATGGCCAATATCTTGCTTAACAACTACTGCAAAAAATTGAATGATGCTAGTAATATCTGTAAGGGAGCAAAAAGCAAAAGTAAGCGTAAATTGTCAACACTAAAGGCATAATTAATGTTTACAGTTCTACAGCTCGGCAATGTGAAATTATGATCCTTGAACTTTTAGAAGAAGAAGAGCAATCCTGGAAGCTAGTCCCGAGGCAGTCATGGGTATGCAGTGTTAGCGACTTCATTTTCTTAGCCTCGCCCTCACGGCCTGATCTTCCCACCAACAGTGTAGGGTTTGTGTGCTCATTATAGCTGAGTAGGTTAAGGGCACAGGTGGGGTATAAATCTCGAACCAACTCTGCCCTGGTGAGGATTTGAACCCCGACATCTTGATTGACAGTCCAGCACCCTAACCACTACACTATCGAGCGCAAACTCATATAGAACTTATATATGTATAGAACTTACAGAAATTTGTAAAAAGTGTATAATATCTCATAGAATGTAATAAAGTATATAGGCCTATGTATAGAACTTACAGGACTTTGTAAAAAGTGTATAATATCTCATAGAATGTAATTAAAGTTTCTGTTATTTCTTCTGCAATTTTCTGTCAGTTTTGAACACTAGTTTATATCATCAAATTTCAGAATTGCTATAATTTTGCAAACTCCTCACCATCCAGCCAACCCGCTCCACTCGATCGTAATTCTGTCCAAGTCTTTCTCGACTCCCCCTTAACTACTCATCTGAAGTTCTCCAACACTGCATCACGGCTTCGGAACAATCTCCCACCCGAAATCTTGGTTTCTCCATGTCAATGCCACTTACCCTCCATCATCCGCCTCAGGCTCCTCTATCTATCATCCTCTGGCTTTCCACTCAAACCAGTCTCACCTTTTCAAGAATTCCTACCCTGTCTCATACTGCGACTTCCAATTCTCGACCCAAGACACCTCTGCTCTGCCTCCTCTCTTGATCTGGATCTCTTGGAAACCGGATTCTGACCTCTTGGCTACCCTTTGGACAACCTCTCTGACTTGACGCAGCGCTCGTGAATACGTTGGTGTTCTGCGCTTAGTTTTCGAGTGGTGCTTTAGAAATTTGGAGTTTACGATTACGATTACCCGTCTAATTTCTGTACCCGTGAATACAATATTCAAGCAATTGACGGACTCAGTTTGTGACGTCACACAATCAGCATTACGGCCTTCAGTATCTAGAAGGCAATGTGCAGGCGCAGGCACGGTTCGTCATCATCGGTCTAAATATAGATATCGATGTTCGTCATATAGTAGGGTGACCATTTGTTGGCCTTCAAAAACCGGGACACTTTTTGTAACGCTCCTTTTGGCACCTCTTATCGGCTGGGCAAAAGAAAACAATTGATCAATGCAAATGAGAACCTGTAAACTTGCTAGCTGCCATGCCATATACCGATATACAGTATCTTAATATTATCTATCTATATTACTTTTATTCTTAGATTGCCACGTTTCACATGTATGCATTTGAAACGTGGAACGTGAGGAAGGAAGAAATTGATAGAATCAGATAGATAGATGAGGGACTGAAGGAGTAGACTGAGATAGAGTAGGCTATTATAAAGTACAGTAGTCAGTAGAGTCGAGTAGATTAGAGTAGTAGACTGAATGCCTTTGAGATGTGGGTTACATTAAGGGTTAAGTGTAGGGTTTCAGTTAGGATTAGGTACCTCTAGGTCCGTCAGGCCGTTACAGTAGAGTAGACTCAGTAGTAGCTGTAGACCCAGGGTGGGAATTGTCTGGGGTAGGGGGTTCAACCTCCAGTCTTTCTTAGGATCCCCACAGTTAAGTCTTCATTGCTCATCCTAGGGGGTCGTTTCCAACCCCCTCAGTTGTGCTGATGTGATTTAGCATTATTTGATTTTGAGTATCTGACAAAGAGAAGACATTTCTATGGTGTATAATATATGCATTTTAAAAATGTCCTATAGCGTTTTCTGTACTTTTCGCATTATCTGCACTTTACGCATTTAAAAAATCATGCTCGTCGTACTGAAATGAAATTGTAATATCAAAATTTTCACGTTATGCTTTAATATTTTATATAGCCTTTTAACTAAAGTTACTAAAGATATAATAATAAATAACAAACTGTTCTTTCATTACGATTTCGTTTTGGATTACAAACTATTTACTATTAACTATTAGTTCTGTCATTTACAAAGAACTGAGTTTCCAAGAAAGTTGACAATTTCTTTTACTTCTCAAAAACCGGGACAATTTTGCTCTTTCACACAAGTCGTCGGGACACCGGGACGCACCACATAAAACCGGGACATGTCCCGAGAAACCGGGACGTATGGTCACCCTATCATATAGGCAAACTAGGCAACTGCCTAGGGCCTCCGATTTTTAGGGGCCGCCAATTTTCCATTTTTTTAAATTTTATTTAATTATGATTCGGTAGAAGGAAGTATTAGGCCTATAGTGTTGGTTTATAGTGGTGGTGTAAGGTGTAAGGAGCAGGTGTAACCGTGAATTGCTAAAAAAAAGGTAACGACATTCATTTGTGAGACGAATGACTATATAGGCCTATATATCTATAGGTCATCAACTTTTTTTTAAGATAAAATTTCAAAAAAGATTGGACGAAATCGAAATTACCATGACGAAAATGTTAAAATTTCGGACGGTTTGCCCTGGGATTAAGATTAGGGCCGCCGGTTTGTCGGTTTGCCTAGGGCCGCCGATTTGCCGGTTTGCCTAGGGCCGCCAAATGTCTTGAGCCGGGCCTGGCTGGGCGGAGTCGACCAGTAAGGCGACAGCAGCTGGGGAGCACAGACATGTGCAGAGATCGCATTTGGAACGAACAAAAAGGAAAGAATGACATTACCATTATTTTTTCACACCGTAAATTTACCTACTCAATCAAATTCACTTGTGTTGAGTTAACTGCCATTTTCTGTATTTTCGCCAGATGAACTAGATCAAGTGAAGCGGTTTGGAATTCACATCATATTCGGCCCTCAAGAAATGCAAATGTGCCTTTCGGTCGACCAGACATCCTCTTCTTCATGCCCGAGTCGGCAAATTCGCATCACTACTTGCATCACGTCACTGCAGCCTGCAGGGGACATAGAAGTCAGCTTTGAAGCAGATATACAGTGTGTCGTCTTGTACCATTGGACGAAGATGTGTTTGAACTGTGCTGCATTATGAATGAGTCAATGGATTTTCCCGTATGAAATTCTCAAAATGCTTCTGCTCTATGGGGATTTAAGCAGCGACGGATTAAGACTTCCGGGGGCCCTAAGCCAAGAGCCGGGTTAAAACATCCAGGGGCCATAACCCCTAACCCCAAAGCAAAGCAATATCGGTTACTTGATTGTCGCTCATAGGCGTACACTGTGGGGAGGGGCAGCCGGGACACGCCCCCCAATAATTCAGGTGGACTGTACACCCAATGCAACAAGTGTAGAATGAATAACCAAACCCCCCACATATTTTAGACAAGTTTACGCCAGTGTCGTCGCTACAACGAAGTTTTCTTACCTGCTAATGCTGCCAGCTGCAGTTGCTAAAGCTGATGCAGGTGTACGTGTGTCATGCACCATACCGTGTTTATACATCTTTGATGTATTTTGTTTATTATGGCTACAATAAGTTATCTATTTCTTTTGTAGCATAAATTAATAGGCAAAACAACACGTCAATGTAGATCTCATAATTATGTGTTTTTCCGTTTACAAATAAAGGTAGACTGAAGCACGTTTGATAACAGAAACTTCTAATTAATCTCATGATCTTGGGAATCAAACATCGCGCCACTGCATGGTGTTACCGTAAAACCAATTATAATGACCTATCAGTGGCGTTACACCTTTATGAGTTGCACTACATACAGGCCCGTAGTCAGTATGAGGCAAGACGAGGCGAGTGCCTCGATCTTCGTAATTCTCAAGACGAGCGACTTGAGAATTAAGATATATCGTGTAAAGAGTAGTAGCTAGGCCATAGAGTATTTCAATCTATTCTGGTCACACAATTATTCTTCCTCCTTGCCTCCAGCACTGATTCACTCACTTCTCTCAACCAGACTCCTGCCTCTCAGTGATCGCTCCCGATTATCTCTCCGAAGCAGACGTGTCAATCCTCCTAAACACTCTTCCGAACAAGCAATGCGAACTTGATTCTATCCACACCTCTCTTCTGAATGACTGCCTCGATCTGTCCTCGTTCCTTTAATCACCAAAATTAATTATCAATCTCTCACTCTCTACCGGCAACTTTCCAATGAACTTTAAGCTCTCTGTGCCCTTCTCAAATAAACATATCTTGACAAGGAAAACCTATCTAACTCCCGTCCAATCTCCAATCTTTCCTTTCTATCTAAGACTCTAAGTTAACTGAACGAATTGTCCTTGCTCGGCTAAAAGGACTACCCCTCTTCTAAATCACTTCTTAACCCCCTCCCATCAATCTGGCTTCACTAAACACCACTCCACATAAACTCTACTTGCGTCTCTCTACAATAAACTGGTCTCTGCCGTCAGCCACCAACAATTAAAAATTAAGTCTCCTATAGACCTATACCTCTGTCTTCTCGACACCTCCGCCGCATTCGACACCATCGATCACAGCCTCCTTCTACAATGACTATCTTCGTGGTTTGGCGTCTCTGGCACTGTTCTACTCTGGTTCCAGTCCTACTTGTCTTCCCGATCTTTCTACATTAAAGCCTCCAGCCGCTACTCGCAACCATCCCTCTCTCCTGTGGTGTCCCTCAAAGCTCCATTCTGGGTCCACTCCTCTTCATCCTTTATACCACATCTTTAAGCCATCTCATAAAATCCTCCTCTGTTGACCACCATCTCTACGCAGACGACACCCAACGCTGCATATCCTTCTCCCCAAGCTCTATATCCACCTCCATCACACAATTACTCAACGCGATTAACCTAATTCTCACAGTGGATGTCATCCAATCTTCTCTGCTCAACCCATCCAAAACAGAATTCACCATTTTAGGACTTCTTGATCAAATCAAGAAAATCACTGACCCTTCCATACACCGTCAGCAATCTTGGTATTACGTTTCATCCAAACCTCTCCATCTCTAACCACATCTCCAACCTCTCGCGCTCCTGCTTCATGCACATTTGTGACCTTCGACGCATCCGGTCCATGCTCGACCTTAACACTGCCTCCACCATTGCTACTTCCAATGTTCATTCAAAGCTTGACTACTGCAATTCCCTCTTCCTCAACCTTGAATCCACTCAAATCAAGCGTCTTCAACTTATCCAAAACTCACTAGCCAGGGCTGTCACTAGAACGCCCAAACATCATCATATCACTTCCATCCTCAAATCACTCCATTGGTTAAAAATCCCAGAGCGATCAACTTCAAAGTCCTACAACTCCCTACAATATTCCCAGCCCAAGTACCTCCGTGATCTCTTCTCCATCCAGGCAATCCGCCCCACCCGATCCTCCCCTATCATTCTTTCTCGACCCTCAGTCACCATAGTATACTAATCTCAAGTTCTCCAACCGAAATGGCTCAGTCGGAGAACAACACTGCGCCATGCCTCTGGAACGATCTCTTCTCTGAGTTCCGCAGATTCTCAGTTCCTCCATCATCATTGCAACTCGTCCTCCATTCTCCTCATGTTCCTTTATCTATCACCCCAATCTTTCCACTCAAAACTGAAGTCTCACCTTTTCAAGTACCGGCACTCCTACCATGACTCATCTGATCCTCCGTCTTCCAATTCTTCTCGCCCAAACGACACCCGCATTAACAGCTGCTATAATTTGCGGTACCGTGGTACTACTTTCAAATCGTGGCGCTGCCACTGACATGCGCCCGTGTGGCCTCGACCCTGCTGACTTTTCAATGAATTGATTCGGGTGAGATCTTCAGCACCGCTGCCTGTTTAAATGGGCTCCACGCCCTTTAAAGTCCGGATGCAGGCCTACACCATCGATCACAGCCTTGTTAGCTCAAGATATAGAATGTATAAACTATAGGCTACTTGTATAAATCAGTGTAGGTATATTTCTAGGCCTACAGGAACTAATAATTGCCCTTGTAGGCTAGCTGAAACACATTAAAAAGTTCAATTAAATCTGTACTAATTACAAAGATGTGGCAGCAAAGATTGATCGATTGTGGCGGATCATCAAATAAATTGAAGACGGAGAAAGTTCTTGATTAGCTCTCTGTACTAATCATGGCTGCATTCTAATTCGTTATAACCATGGTCACTTGCAAATGCTAGATGCTAATTAAGTATGCATGAAGTTCAATTAAGTGCTACTTTCTCAATCAATCCCAATCTCTGGTCGGCAGATGACGCACGATGTTTTTCCATTGTTGCCAATTTGCTGAGGCAGTCGACATAGGCGTAGACTCTGGGGGGTCAGCCGGGGCACGTGCCCCCCCAATAATTGAGGAGCAGGGGCAATGCCCCCCCAAAAATCGAGAGGAGAATTTCTTAAAATATCAAAATATGTTTATATATGTACAAATTTCTTCAAAAACAGAAAATCAGAGACACAGAACTGAAATACTATAAGAAATTCATAATGAAAACAAAGATTTATTTTTATCTTCAATATCTTCAATATGAAACAAATTTACATGTAGTCAAAACGCCCATTTCATACGCATTAACGTAAACCGGAAGCCTCTGCTGACTGTCCAGACTAGAGGTGAAAAAACTTTTTCGGTATTTGTTTTTAAACAAAACCAAAAGAAAAAGAAAACCACAAATTTTTTTGTTTAAAAAAAATTTCTTATTTTTGTAGAAGTTATTTAATAACATTGATTTAATGATTTTAATTTTTAATTTTCGGAAATCGCAATTAACTGAATTAAACTGAGGTGGAGCTCTTGTTAATGCCATTTTTCATGATTTTTATGATCCGAAATCCGAAAATCTTAAAAACAACCAAAACAACCAAAACCATAAAAACGAAAAAAACAACAAAAAAAACAACTTTTCATATTGAAAAACTTGGTTTTCTGGTCCAGAACCCATGCCCCCCCAATATTTTGGACAAGTTTACGCCAGTGGCAGTCGATCGGATCTTTCATACCAACACAGTCTGCAACAGTAGAAACAAATTCATGGAATAAATTTTTCATGGCTTCAAAAGTGAAGCCACGTGAACGTCTCACATATCAGGAAGAAACTGAACGGAACGATAATGAATGAAGAAAATGAATAAAAATGAAAGAGCCCAAAAGTTTTCGACTAATTTCTTTCTTGCATGTGCAAATTTCTAATCATTAGGCCTAGACATATACACTGAATTGTCATATGCACGAAATCGGTACTAAATTTGGTTAGTTAGTCTTTCAGACTATTTAAAACAACTCACAGATGGCTATGATCATAGCTAGTAGGCCTATATCAATCAGCAGCAGCAAAGTGAACAGCAGCAGAACAGAAATACAAGAAATTCGGTAGGGGCCTACATAGTTGGCAAAGTGGCCCGAAATTTATTTTACTTGTTTTAACAATCGTAATTATAGTCAGTTCTATCGCGTTGGTGTCTAGTGCATAAGACGTCAACCGAAGGCACACCGAAGACAACCCGTAATCAGGTCAGTATCCAGAAGACCAGTCCGCTAAGACAGAGAGGCAGCATATATAGTGGATAAACACTTTGAAAAGGGAAGGTCTTAAATTGAGAATGACATGCCATAGCGACGGAGAAGAAGGGGCAGATAGCCTACACGGAGAGAATTCCAGACTCTAGGTCCCGCAACCGAAAAGATTCGTTCACTAAGAACTGTTCAAGTGTTAGGTATGACCAAAGAAACCATCAGGTGATGATGTGGTTGAATAATAATGTCTGGGAAACAAGGATTATGGAAGAAGAAGACTACCACTCCTCCTACTCCTGCTCATCTTCTTCGTCTTCCTCCTCCTACCTCCTCTTCCTCTTCTTCTTCTTCTTCTTATTCTTATTCTTCTTCTTCTTCTTCTTTGTCCTCTTCATCCTCCTCCTCTTCCTTCTTTACAAATAATTCACAATAAAAAGTTACGCCTATTGGTCTCCACTGTCTTCTTCTTTGCTGGAATTTAGTTTTTACGGTTTCTAGACTCTTAGAGTTGGTTTGTTCATATGAGTAGCGCTTTATCAACTTCCGAGCTAACGACTACGATTACTCGTGTTATTTCTTGCTATTTCCAAACGCTTGTGATGACAGAAAAAAATCGTATCCAGGAATGATTGTGACGTCAAGATGACGTCATCTGTTCTTGCTGCACAGAGCGGAACTTGGAAGAGGGAAGAGCGGACGGTGGAAATAGAGGTTTCATAAGAAGGAGATTGTTCGGTGTCAGAGAAGGTCTGCTGTAGGGTGGGTGATGGGGGTGATAACGTGTGGTCTATAACAAAAGAGTGCATCTGTTGAAGATCGGCCTTTCGGATCACAAGAGAGTTGGTTTACTTTCGTTTTATCTGTTTTGTTCTATAGGTCTATTTATCTTAAGTTTAAACAGTTATCGATCAGTGCTGTAAGGAAGTGTGGAAATTGTTGATAAAAGGCTGTGGGGTTGATATTTTATGTGCATTTTGCAAACTGATGTCAACGAAATTTAAAAGCAACTGATTTCAACGCTAGCAAGTCAAACTCGAATCAAAATCAATTCCTTTGTTGAGAAAATTCTAAGAATGCATACATGATATACCATGGAAATGTCTTCTCTTTGTCACAGACTCAGAGTCCAATAATGCTAAATCACACCAGCACAACTGAGGACGTTGGAACTACCGCTGGGGTGTGTAATGAAGATTTAACTGTGGGGGTCTTAAGAAAGACTAGTTGAACCCCCGACAATTTCCACCCTGCTGTAAGGACAAAAACTTTGATATTTGGCCTAAATGCCAATTTCTTACAGTGCACTTATATTGCCCTGGATGTTATAGCTCTCGTTTAGTCCTCATATGTCCCCTAAGGGGCTGAGGGACAATAGTTCGGTTACGTCAGCACAGGGGAAAAGGTAAAAATAAAGAATTTATAGGAAACTGACTTAATTGATTATAGACCGTTACTATTTCACTTAGAATTTCTAAATCAGCTTTTCAAATATCGTGATTATTGAAAATAGCATAAGATTTAAATGCATCATAAAAATAAATTCATCTCAGGAAATTAAATCCGTGGTGCAGTTAATAGACAAATAAGCCGAGAATGATGAACAACAGTTTATTGTGATATTATTACAGGCGTATGCTAACGTTATCGTATTCCGAGGCACTTTGACGAAATGGATACCAACATCAGCAGCCAGCGTTCCGAAGGCGAAGACGAGGTCCTCATTTCCAACTGCAACGAGACCTCCAAAAAGCCAACAGAGACAGTTTCTACACTGAACGAGGCTAAGTATGACAAGACGACTGCCCATTCCAGGACCTTCGTCTCAATCCAACCCTTCAAGACTCGGGACGACTTCCTCTCCGCCATGATAGAAGACGTCACGGACTGGCTGAACTCCTTGTTCAGCCTCGAAATCAAAAGTTCCGAGCTGATGCTTCATCTTCAGACGGGGGTCATTCTCTGCCGTCTGGCCAACATCATCGACAGTCTGATGGTCGGCGATGAGAAACGGGACTCAGATCCAGCGGACAGAGGAGCGGCTCCCAAGTCCCAAGTCGAACCGGAAGTGACTTCCGACTTCCGTCGCTCAGTCGCAACGCGTCCTCTGGCGGCGAACGGCGGAAACGGAGCGGTCGTCTACCGCGAGAACGCCTCGCGCGGATCGTTCCACAGTCGTGATAACATCTCGAACTTTCTGAACTGGTGTCGGAATCGACTGAAGTTGGCGGATACGGTGTTGTTTGAAACGGAGGACCTGGTGGCCGGAAGGAATGAGCGAAACGTCATCCTGAGTCTGCTGGAAGTGGCCAGACGTGGGTCGAAGCATGGAATGCCTGTTCCAGAACTGATCCAGCTGGAATCGGAGATCGATGCTGAGCTCGGACGGGCATCGATGGCTGAGGATGTAGGGGAAGCTGAGAGACTGACGCAGGAGGAACAGCTGGATGGAGCTGAGATAGAGCAGGCCACTTCCACCACGGACCTTGACGCTCTTTGCGATGTGGAGAGATCGATGGAAGAGGATAAGGGAGCGATGATGACTGCCTTCATGGGTGTTCGGAAAGAACTGGAACTGACGACTGTGGCCAGCGACGCCACTAAGTCACCTCGTTCAAGGCTCTGTCTGCACTTTCGCGACCTGCTGAGGATGCGAGATCGACGCTCTGAAGTCGATCGGGTGAGAGGACCCATCCAGGTGGACATGCTGAATCTAGATGAACTGGTATGTACGGTCATACAATCGCATCGCTCTATAGAACCCATTAGCCTACCTCATTAGCCTACCTGTTAGCCTACCTGCTAGCCAACCTGTTAGCCAACCTGTTAGCCCACCTGCTAGCCTTCTTGTTAGCCTACCTGTTAGCCTACCTGCTAGCCAACCTGTTAGCCTACCTGTTAGCCAACCTGTTAGCCAACGTGTTAGCCTACCTGTTAGCCTACCTGTTAGCCAGCCTGTTAACCTACCTGCTAGCCTACCTTTTGACCTTCCTGTTTCCCATTAGATGCGGTTTCTCATTACGGTCAAATCCTCCTCATCCATGTTGCTTCTCTTCTTGTTCTTCTGGTTCTTGTCCTTGTTCTTTTTCATCTTCTTTTCCTCCTCCTTCTTCTCTTTCTCCTGTTTAAGTATATAGACCCAGGCTGCCAAAACACACGAAAGCTGTGCACTGTAAAGCTATACGCAGTTTTATTCAGTTATATAACGCCGGACATACAACTTACATCGCGGCGGTCTCGAGTTGAATAAACCACCTACCTGGTCGTTGTGTTTCAGGTGCGTAGGTTCCTGGGCAACTGCAGATGTCAGCATCAGTATCCGATGATCAAGATCAGTGACGGCAAATACAGAATCGGAGACAGCCTCATGCTCATATTCGTTCGGGTCAGTTAACTTTTGTCTCATCGTCAAAAAGTAGAGTAAATTAAATAGATTAATTTCAGCATATAAAAAACACACAAAATTTATAAACTAGGATGAACACAAAAGAAACATTAAAGCATTCAGGAAATGCAAAGAAAATTGCATTAAACTAATTAACAAGAATCATAAAACAAAGAAAAAGTACTGAAATAAACAATTAAGGATGAGGAAAACGTTAATAAAATAAACGAACGCAAATAGAACAACCAAAAATAAGCATCTAGAGAAATAAGTCTAAATAAGTTAATTACAATAAAAACTAAACACGAATTCAAAAAGTAAACAAAAACAACACGAAAGAAACTAAAAGCAACAAATATAAATTATCCGAAATAATTAATATGATTTGTATTTGTAGACTAAGACATAAGCCTAGTAGCCTCATTTAGATTATATAAATGTTTCTACGAGCCTAGGGCCTATCTAATTTCAGCGAATATTTTCTGAGTTTCAAGATCTCATGAAATGGTCATTTGTCATTTGCCACCTGTTGATATTCAGAAGTGAGACAATAGACTTTGTTGCTATTGCAGATGCTGCGTAACCACGTGATGTTGCGAATCGGAGGAGGATGGGAAACTCTGGCTGACTACCTGAGCAGACATGACCCATGCAGGGCAGCCGAACAACACCGAAGGAGACACACTCACGCAAATGAAAAAGAAACCGTGTCATCGAACGCCAACAGCGCACCGTCGGAGGAGAAGAAAAACACAAAAGAGAAAGATGAAAACAAACAAACGGAGGAAGAGGACAAAAGCATGACAGAAAAAGACGAAAACACGCCAGGAGACGATGATAAAACCACGCAACAGAAAACTGATGACATACACGAAGCAACGGACGCTGCAAAACAACAGGAACTGAATCTCAATGAGGCAAATGAAAACATTTCTGCATGAGAAAGCAGACCCCTAAATGCGATCGACTGACAGGTCCACGAATAATGCGCTATAAATAATTGCCTTCAGTCACATTTTTTTCAAAGTACTCAGAATGAATTAAAAGACTCGAGCGTTAAAATTCATCAAAAGAAGCCTTTGTAGTAGGCTAAGTTTTGTTTCATAGCTAATACAAATTGAATCAGCAACAGGAACATGTCGCATGAGAATATCGGCATGATGCCAATGTGAATGAAGAGACCTATCAATATAATTAATTTAAACAAATTCATAAGAGGCTCATTGTAGACTGTTAGGCCACTGGAACAGTGAATGTGCTATGGAATTGGACGTCTGTTTGAGATCTTAGAAAATGCGATACCTTGGCAAAATAGACTAATTATTAAGGAAGAGGAACAAACGAGTATTGAATACCTCTAATACTAAAACTGCATCTAATTCGGAGTTTCGTCTTGAAAATGTGCCAAAGAACTGCTTTACGAAGGAAATACAAAACCATTCCACATGACTGGAACGTGCAACATAATCGGCAAAGCGTCGTTATACGCCATCCGATTAGAACTAAGTTTTTGTTTATCAAGTATAATACCGCAACTATCATCCGTCTCCTCTGAACTTTCACTCGATTCTCACCAATTTCTGGATTTAAATGTTTTTGTTTGTTTCATTGAGTCGAGATTTGTCTAGTAATGCAACTTCACATTTTTTATTCCGGATATTTCTATAGCGCCTCTCGAAGTCTACTACTACTCAGAGGGGCTCCCGACTACCGCATTGGTATACTGTGCCGGAATTTTCACGCCGAAGCGCCACGAGCAATTGCGAGTGAAGGACTTGCCCAAGGTCCTTACGTAGCGGCTGGAGTGGGATTCGAACCTGCAACCCTCCGGTCACAAGGCGCCGAACTTACCACTGAGCCACCACGCCCCATAAATGTCTAAATCACGGGCTCCTAGGATTACTCAAATGAATCATCTGCTGGGAGACATCCCATAATCAATCATGCTCTTTGAGTCCCTATCACGGATGTAGTTACGACCCATCCGCAATGGTTTAGGGCACCATACCCCTACATTTATGACTGGAGTACACAGTAGCCAAGTCCAAAAAGATAAGCGAAGCAATATGGGCTTAAGCACTATGCGAAGGGGAAAGGATGGGAATAAAACATTGCCTCCAAATAATCATAGTTGTACGTCGATGTGTGTAGCCATTTCATTTGTTGCCATGGTCCAAACTGAGTTCCCTTATTTGTTTAGGGCGGTCGTGGAGCACCCTGTTGAGAGACCAAAGCGCCACAAGAAAACATGGCGGCAATCCAAATGGAGATCAAAAGTGACGTGTCTTCTTACTCGCGCAGTCGACATCTGTCCAACGGTGTCCAGTCATTTATCCTCTGAACTGAAGTGGAATACGCCCAAAATTCGCCACCGTCAGCCAGTGGCGTCTACCAATGGGGTGGGTCTGGGGGTTTGGGGGAGGGGGAGATCTCCCATGATTGCAAGAGGTGGGGGTTTAACGAACCTTCTGGGTATAAACTGGGGTTGTTGATTTCCAATAATATAGGCCCCTATTTAGTTTGTGTACCATGTATGTCATCGAAAACGCATGTTATCTCGGAATAGCGAACCCAAGGTTCGCTTGAAGTAATATATTTAGTACACCTCTGTGCCCTTATATATAAGTCAGCCAGAGTGGGGAAGGTTTCTTCTCCCATTCTAGGCTGGGGGAGGGGGCTTAGACGCCACAGCCGTCAGCTAGCGAGCTCTGACTTCTACTCTGGTCAATGCCAAATGTAGAAGTCCCAATGGATGCTACAACTGTAGTCTCCCGGTTTCCAATCGTATTTTATGGTTGGATTTCTATAGCGCCGGACGGAAATTGCCTTTGTGCCAAATTGTGTTGGCATAATAACCGCGACGTATGCCAGACAAGATGCCACGCACCTCAGATATAGATCGAGTATCCACATAAGTTTAAAATTGGGTTTAACAGATATATATATATATATATATATATATATATACAGTCGAAAGTGAAATAGAGTTAGAGGGATAGTCTGTTCCATGACAATTTAAGTTATTCAATCTATTTTGAGAGGTGTATTAAGCAGGCGAGTTATAAATCTCCTTAAGGACCAGACATAGGCGTAATTTATGGGGGGTACGTGGGGTACCCCTCACTTTTTGGACAGGGGTACCGTACCCCCACTTTTTGAATAAGACCAATCAATATTTTATTATTGTGCCTTCCCAGAGATCGCAGACTCCACCTTATTTCGTGTATGTGAGAATTTGGTACCCCTATACTTTTAAGACCAAAGTTACGCCCCTGGGCCCAGATAATCTACACGTAAGAAAGGTTGGACCTTTGGATGTACCTGAACGATGCCAGAAATTACTCGTACTTTCAGTATACAGGTCTAGATTTTTACGAATAGCCAAAATAAGATTCTAAAGATTAAAAAACTGACCATCAAATATACCCAGTAAGTATATAATTTTAGGGAGGGGGAGAGAATGTGAACTTAAGAAATCCTAATCGTAATTGAAGCCAAGATGTAACAAAATAGACTTGCTGCAGTTGGACTTAGCCGCCAAGATTTTTCGGACATTATGAACTTATAAAGGTGTTATTACAATAATGTTTTGCAACATTTTGTTCTTGCTGAGAAGTGTAGGCTACGCATACAGACGTGCTCGCAGTTTCTCGTTCTAGCTGTCTTCGTCTCTATCGATAAGTCCAAGCTTCCGACCGAGCGCGCGGATGTTCCTGCGAGCTTCCTCTTGCATCAGATTAAAGCACATGGCAATCAGCGCCAATCCGAACAGAAGGTACAGAGCGCAGATGATCAGCTTTTCCTGGGCAGCCCAGGAATCGAGGCTCGTCCCCGGAACGTAGTCACCAAATCCGATGGTCGACAGCGTTATGAAACAGAAGTAGCATCCGACCAGAAATCCCCATTCGCCCTCCTCCCACTCGTTGAACATCACCGCTCCGATGGCAATGTAGCTGACGATGAGAAGCAGACTGACTGACGCCGGAACACGCACATTGTCGACGTCATCAAAAGCTATGTCAAAGAGTCTGCGAATTCGAACGGCCCAGTTAACCAGCAGCTGATTGGTCGACGATCTCGTTTCTTCTTCTTCGTCTGCGCTTTCAATATTCTCGTCTCCGCGAGCCATTCTGAATGTGATCTTTGCCTTCTGACGTTTTGTCTGACAACAAATGCAGCACATACCGCAGCAGATGTTCTTATAAATGAATCGAAATGTTTTCGCCATAAATCCGCCGAGTTGTGCCATCGTTAATAGCGTCAGCGGAATGCCAAATATGGCGTACATCATCGTTACGACTCTGCCCCAGTCTGTCTTCGGTGTAATATGGCCATACCCTGCAAGTAACAGCAGCAGACATTTCGTTGCCAGGATGCGCAATACATAATAGACCTATGAGTGAATTTGATGAACTGATGCATCATAACAGAACGAATATTACATCAGCAGCAGTATTATGGATATAAATATATATTATATATGCTGTATATTGGGACCTATTATGTAATATGGCATATGACAAGCTATAGGCCCAACTGGTTTAGTATTGCAATTCTATAATGCAATTCTATATACATTTATACGCAGCAGCAATATATATATATACATATGTGTGTGTGTTTGTGTGTGTGTCTGTGTCTGTGTGTGTCTGTGTGTGTGTGTCTGTGTGCGTGTGTGCGTGTGTGTGTCTGTGTGCGTGTGTGCGTGTGTGTGTGCGTGTGTGTGTGTGTGTGTGTGTGTGTGTGTGCGTGTGCGTGTGCGTGTGTGTGTGTGTGTAGGGGTTGACTTCTATGGCGCCAGATGATTAATGGCGCCACACATGCACAAAGGACCAGAGGGCAGAGGCTGACAAACGGACGCACGCATTTCAGACGACGAGGACGCCCGTCAGTCTGTCTGCATGAGCACCTGCCAAGACTGTAGGCCTCTATTCCTCTCAAGACTGGACGCCCACTGGCAAGGTGGTTATAATAACCCGTCCAGGCAGGATCGGAATGCATCTTATAGACATACCCCGTACATAGGCCTATACGTTATAGTTAAGTAAAGATAGAAGGCAGTTTTGTGGCTAACTTAGGCTATGGCTAAATGCTATTAACGACATCATGCAAATTAAGGCAATTCTGAAAAGGACGACGTAATGGTTGTTTATTTATAAATTATTCTAAACAAAGTTTCTCTACATAGATCTAATTCTCTTATCTCTCCCTTTCTCGCTCTTTCTTTCTATCTTACACGCTGATACTGTCACACACACACACACACACACACACACACACACACACACACACACACACACACACACACACACACACACACACACACACACACACACACACACACACACACACACACACACACACACACACACACACACACACACACACACACACACACACACACACACACACACACACACACACACACACACACACACACACACACACGCACACACGCACACACGCACACACGCACACACGCACACACGCACACACGCACACGCACACGCACACACACACACACACATACACTCACACTCACACACACACTAACACACACACACACACAAACACACACACACACGCACGCACACACGTACGCACGCACGCACACACACACACACACACACCTACACACACACACACACACACACACGCACACACACACACACACACGCACACGCACACGCACACACACACGCACACACACACACACACACACACGCACACGCACACACACACATACACTCACACTCACACACACACTAACACACACACACACACAAACACACACACACACGCACGCACACACGTACGCACGCACGCACGCACGCATGCACACAAACAAGCACTCATGCATTGCAGAGCTATTACTGTGTAATCGCATTCCTTATGCCAAACGAAACTACGTTACGGATTACAGTTTTATCTTTGGAAAAATGTTGACAGGTGTTTCTCTGTAAAGCATTCATTTGTATTAATTAGTATTAATTCTGTATAATAGGTAAAACGTATAGATAAAACATTGTTCACACGCCTCCATGTTATCTCTCAGTAAGAAGCATGGTTTCGAGGCACAAGGCTCTTTGGGCAGAGTCTCAAATATACATGTCGATAGCAGAGATCTCTAACCGTAGGACAGCTAACCCGACTTGCCAGCATTCAACTCATTAGTTGGTGGCATGAAATTTCACGGGCGACTGATCTCAATGGGCCTTGCTTAACTTCTTTGTGCTTCCCAGCGTCATATCCACGGCGCCACTTTACTTTTCAGCATAAGCCTACTGTATGACTTATCCTGACCTATTTGGGGTAGGCATACAGTTGTTGCATTCACTGAGGCGGGAAAAGGCGACGTCGTTAAGCTGCTATGTTGTTATGGTTCAGTCAGAACGTTGCCTTCAGTCCTTATAGCAGCTGATTTGTCCTTGAGTCCACAGGGGCTGATTTGTATTTTGATGCATAAGGGCTGCTTTGTGTTTGGTCCATAAAATCAGATTTGTTTGGTTCGATAGGGGCTTAATTGTAATTGGGTCCATAAGGCTGTTTTATACTTTAGTCTTCTGAGGCAGCTTTTATTTCGGACGATAGGGTCTGTTTTGTGTTTGACCCGTTGGTCCTTTGAGATCTTTCGCTGTTAATAACAGGCATATGCTCGTCCTGTTTCGTGATTTTGACTTCGTGTGATTTTTCTACTGTAGGCCTACTCTTTGGTTATGAATAGAATTGTAAACTTTGTACATAGAAATCAAACTCGAGTTATGGTTCTCTATTATCTGCATTATAGTCGCCGCTTGGAGTCGCAGCCAATTTAGTAAGGAGCAATTTTACTAAAAGAAGCCGGCTTTCCGGGGACATGTTGTATACTGAGAGGCCATGACGTGCATAGTACATGGCCATAGGATCTTTTTAACGGGGTATAAGGAAGAATTTAAGGATTCAGCTGTACACTGTAGGCTTACAACGGATTACAGAGTAAAGTGGAATGACAGCGCAAGGAATTACGTGGCTGATACGAATGGATGAATCAATGGGTTTCCCGTCTGTGTTGCAGATTGGTAAGAACAAGAATAAGAATAAGAAGAGGGAGAGGGAGAGGGACAAGGACAAGGACAAGGAGGAGGAGAAGAAGGAGGAGGGAGACGGAGAAGAAGGATAAGAAGAAGAAGAAGAAGTAGAAGGACGAGAAGGAGAAGAAGAGGTCCCTTAAGCTAGTCCTGAGGCAGCCATGAATATGAAGTGTTAGCGACTTCATTTTCTTAGTCTCGGCATATAACAGCGGATAGTCAGTCCTCTCCCTCACCGTCTCATCTTCCCACCGACAGTGTACGGACAGTGTACTCATGATCATTGTAGCTGAGTTGGCTAGGGGAGCAGGTGGAGCAAAAATCTCAAATAAAATGTCTGCCCTGGGAGATTGGTAAACAATCACTAAATCATTGCTTTTGTGCAATTAAGTAAAAGGTAAGAAGAACGTAGCAATTACTGCGCTGAAGGTAACGGCTGACGTGAAGCAATGCAAATATCTTTAAACCTAAAAGCTGATGGGATCCAATGAGATTTGTCTTTCCCTCATTTGGGTTGATCGCGAGATCAAAAGAGCAGAGAAATCTAAATCGTCGACAACTAAATATATCATTTGGGCGCCTTTGAGGTGTTCATGGCGTATGTATGCATGCATGCATGTATGTATGTATGTATGTATGTATGTATGTATTATTATTATTATTATTATTATTATTATTATTATTATTATTATTCTTAATTATAATTATTATTAATTATCATTATTATTATTTATTATTATTATTTATTACTATTATTATTAAAGCAGTTTTATATATCGCTCCTTGAAGATTGCTTACTCAGGAGCACTCCCAGCACAACCACGGTCGAATAACCCAGTTTTGAGGACAGTAAGAAAAAAGGTGAAATGACCAATCGGTATTTAACGGAGCTTGATTGGGAGCCCATTACAGGTCATGGGGCCAGCCACTGAGAAGGCACGGCGCTGCCGTATGGCTGTCCGCGCGCGAGGAATAATAAGTTCAACTTGCGAAGCTGAGCTCCCGCAGGTATGGAGGGGTCAAGCCTTCAAAGCATCGCCGGACCAAGGCAGAGATTCGTTAAATAGCGACAATATGTGCCACATACATACATACACGCACATACATACATAAATACATACATTGTATGTATGTATGTCAACTCTAGGCGATACTTACATACATACATACACACAAAAATCACGCACATACGCACAAACACACATCACACACATACAGACAAATATCACAAACACATACATACATTACATTACAATACATTACATACATTTTTAGAGGCTATGCAAACACCGCACTTAAGATGCGGGCATGCGTACACCTCTGCGTGATATATATATATACAATATATTACAATACATTCATAGGCGTAGCTACATTGAGGCAAGAGGAAGCATTTGCCTGCTCTTGTTTATTTAGATTTAAAAATTTTTTCTGGGATTATTAGACGGGGATGTTGCCTCCTCTTGAACGGAAGAAATCTCCTAAAAAATGTTATTTGCCGAAGAAATTCCCAAAAAAGGTCAGCAAATTTTCTGTTGAAGAAATTCCCAAAAAAAGGTCATCAAATGTTTTGGTGGAGAAATTCCCAAAAAAGGTCATCAAATTTTTCGACAAGCAGTAGTTGCCTCCTCTTGAATTGAAGTCTGGCTACGCTCCTGAATACATTACATTAACATACATTACCCTCTGGTACCTTATATGACCGCCTGAAAACTGCTCTTTTTCGCCGTGCTGGAGTCGGGACTCGGGAGCGCCTCTGAGTAGTTCTCTTGAAGTGACGCTATATAAATTTGTGAATGAATGAATGAATATACAGTGTGTGTGTGTGTGTGTGTGTGTGTGTGTGTGTGTGTGTGTGTGTGTGTGTGTGTGTGTGTGTGTGTGTGTGTGTGTGTGTGTGTGTGTGTGTGTGTGTGTGTGTGTGTGTGTGTGTGTGTGTGTGTGTGTGTGTGTGTGTGTGTGTGTGTGTGTGTGTGTGTGTGTGTGTGTGTGTGTGTGTGTGTGTGTGTGTGTGTGTGTGTGTGTGTGTGTGTGTGTGTGTGTGTGTGTGTGTGTGTGTGTGTGTGTGTGTAGAACCTCTGCACAAATCTGCAAACTGCAAAAATATATACATAAATATATGCTTTCTGTCAATATATGTATATACAGAATAATTATATAGCTCTGTATGATACAACGTATACAATCCAGTTGTAATAACGTGAGCGATAACGAAAGAAGCTATAGCGTGTAGTGTATGACCCGGATATCCGGAGTGTCTGCCTTCGCCGGAAGTGACGTCTCTAAGACGAAACACTCGACCAGATGAGACTGAACGACGAAGGCGCCGCCGACGACGACGACAGAGATTACATAAACGGTTGTATATGAGGCGGTGGCCCATGCGTGCGTACGTGACCTTAGGTGGAGAAGAATTGTCTGCTGTGCTTTCTGCCTTAAAGACCACACCCGTTGTTATATAGAGGTGGATGAAACAAACCTCCTTCATATTCTGTGTGTACTGCGCTGGACAAAGCCTGGCATTATTCCCTCCTTTCGTTCGATCGATCGATCTTTCGCTAATTTGTTCGTTCATTCATTTATTCATTCATTTGTTCATTCGTTTGTTCATTTATTCGTTCGCTTATTTGCTCGTTCGCTCATTTGTTCGCTCATTAATTCGTTCGTTCAATGTTCATTCGTTCGATCGTTCACTAATTCGTTTGCTGATTCGTTCGCTCGTTCATTCGTTCGTTCATCTGTTCATTCCTTCGCTAGTTCATTCATTTCTTCATTCGTTCGTCCATTCA
This sequence comes from Allolobophora icterica, assembly GCA_963556255.1. Lineage (NCBI taxonomy): Eukaryota > Metazoa > Annelida > Clitellata > Crassiclitellata > Lumbricidae > Allolobophora > Allolobophora icterica. The sequence goes on along the minus strand of OY744608.1, from coordinate 29,942,064 downwards.
TTCGTTCGTTCGTTCATTCATTCATTCGTTTGTTGGTTCACTTGTTCGTTCATTTATTCGTTCGTTTATTCTTTCGTTCGTTCACTTGTTCATTCGTTCATTTATTCTGACTGACAATCAAGAACTGAACGTGTCCGATGGAGTCATCCTCTGTCGTTCGAGCGGTCGCTCGATCCGTCCGTCCATCTCAGTTATTCTATGTCTGGTTGCGTGTGAGATCATCTTGTGTGAATGCATGCATGGGAAGTCGTGTGTAGTTTGGCATTCAATTAGCCTCCAGTGAATGATACGACGGGGGACGGAGATTTATATCCACTCCCATGACTCGCTTTATGCCAATGGAGGATCCGGAGATTTATCTCATATTCCTTCTTCGATCGGTCCAATTAATCGGCGTGTGCAGCATATTGGAACGGAACAGGAACAGCACCGTCTTATAATATTATCACCAATGCACCAAGGCTCGATTACGCGTGAAAATCCATTTAATTAGGCCTAAGGATGGAATGATCAACCTCTCAATGGCCACTCCTAACGGCTAGCGGAAATCTCTCCGATGATAACGCTGAAAACAAGAAGATTTTATGGATGTCACCGGCTTATGGATTACAGTCCGTGTTGTGCGCAAAGTAGTACTTTGACATCAATTAAGTAATTAAATGTTGCAAAGCTGCAGACTCGAGTACCAGCTTCAATCTAGTAATTTGTTTTTATTGCGAACTGAGTAATTTATTTCTTGCTTGCTGTGGTCTAATGTAATTAATGTCCTGTAACCAGTTGGCCAAAACATTTTTTGTAAGCCTATTTTTTAAACAGAATTCGCTTCGCTGAATGAACCTGTGTTTTCGTCAATTTTGCATTCCGTAGGGATTTCCACACCCGTGTACAGAATGTGCAAATGTACCCGTGCACTGTTGTTTTGACTTTGTACCAAATGTTGACGGAATGCCCAGACCGTCCTAATATAAGCCTAGTGATCATATCTTGCACGATTGTATAATTAATCTCACAAATGACTTCCCATTTGGGACTCGACTGCACGCGAAAATCCGTTTCAATTGACTTCTCATTTAAAGCGCCACCAAACTATAAAATCGTTGAATTTCGCTGCTGCTGTGGTTCACAGGGTTCTGTGCTTGGTCCTCATTTCTTTACATTATGCAGCACACCACTAGGAACATGGCTGGATGATCATTCACTCAGATATCATTTCTATGCTGATGATACTCATATCTACATTTCATTTGACGGTCTGTCGTGTGATTCATCTGTGCAGCTGTTTTCTGCTGTCTTTGATGAGGTACAGTCTTAGATGGCGACCAATAAACTCCTTCTTAACCTACAAAAGACTGAATTTCTGCTACCGCAGGGCACTCCGCAGCTACTTTAAAATGTGATCGGCTTAAGTCATTGAAACTGCATGACTTAATTGTTGAGCTGGCAGACGCTGCTCATAACTTAGGCGTTGTTTTCAATTCTACCATGTCTCTCACTGGCCATGTAAACAGTATTTGTAAGTCATCATAATTATATGTTCATTCGCGACATAGGCCTACGCAGAATTAGGCGTCATGTGCCTATGTCTGCAAGGTCTCTCACTGGCAAACGTATTGGTGTCCAGTCACCTAGATTACTGTAACTCGCTTGGTACTGGTATCAATAAGTCAGACATGCTGAAGCCGCAGAAAGTTCACAAGTTTTTGGCCAGAGCCATAACTAATGCATCCAAATATGAATATGTAATCCCTGAGCTTAAATCTTTCTGTTGGCTTATAGTTCAGCAAGGAATTGTTTCAAATTGGCGCTCATAGTTTATGAAACTTTTAACTCTGACCAGCCAACAGAATACTTAAAATACTTAAAATCAGTTCTTATTTCTTAAACTTTTATAATAATTCAAACTTTTCGGTTGCTGGAACAAATTTTTTTAAAACTCTCTCCATGTTTCTGTCCGCTCTGCAAAGTCGCCAGTGTCATTTCGTTCTCAACATCATAGGCTGCCTCTCTCCAACGGACTGATCTTCTGGATATTGACCTGATTACGGCTTGGTTTTGGTGTGCCATCGGTTGATGCCTTGTGGATTAGACACCGGCGCAATAGAAGTTACTAATTACAATTGCAATTGCAGATGAGACAGCAGTAGCCTCGTTGGTATACCCCATATCCGAACTGCGAACCAAGAAATGCTACACACGTCAAACCACCATCTTTGCTTCAACCATGCGTGATATGATGTTTAAAAGACATCTCCACATCTTTAACCTGAACATTATGGCCTGCTGGTATTGGTGGATGATCATTGTCATTAGGTAGGTTAATAGTATTGTCTTCAGACGTAATTACAGCTAATTGATTAAAACACGCCATTCTTGTGGATCATAATAGTCACAGCACAGTGAACTAAACAATACTAGTTATATTTATGCATAAACAAAGAGAGCACTTTTTATTACAAACCTACTCGGTTCTTCCCAATGGATACGCAACACAGAAAATTTTTACGACAAGTCAACGAAAACACGCCATTCTCGGAAATCATATAGTCACAGCAGAGTGAGCTAAACAATCCTAGATCTTTGCACAAACATGGAGAGCACTTGTTATTGCAAAACCAACTCTGTTCTTCTCGGAAGGCAGAAATTTTAATTTTTACGACGAATCGACGAAAACACGCCATTCTTGTGGATAATAAAGTCACAGTAGAGTGAGCTAAACAACCCTAGATCTTTGCATAAACAAAGAGAGTAGGCCTACATTTTATTACAAAACCTACTCCGCTCTTTTAGTTCGTTGCGCCAGGAGATTCCATTCAAGAAATCACGATCCCGCTAAATCTGGTTAATTCTTTTAAAAGTTTAAATCCGTGACATTTAACAAATAGGGCCTAGGGCCTACTGATTCATCGGATGGGTCTCATCGAAAGTCAGTCGTTGATGTTCAAGACTGCGTTCACTTCCTAACTCCATTGCCTCGCCTATCGCAGTTTCATCGTCACTGTCGAATGGACAAGCAGCTGGCAGATTGTAATCTTGTGTCAATAATTGTCTCCTTGCTGATTGCAGATTGCATACTGAATTTAAATGAATAGTAGGCCATGTTGACGCTGTGTGGCTGCCGCTTAAACAGTTATATTCGACTCATGTAAAACTGTTATCGTGTGCTTCTACTGTATTCATACATGTATGTAAGGCGCCCTGCGTGGCTGCCGTTTCTACTATATGTATGTTTACTGTACAGCGCAGTGCGTTTGCAGGCGCTTAATAAAAAACAGATTATTATTATTATTGTTTACTTCTAGGTTGTCGATGAGAAACCGAATACGTTTGTCAAGCACGATATGTCGGACGTCACGTGATAGGCACATTTAATTTGTGTCCCGCTACATGATTGCAACAACAAATGCCATCTACAGGTGAGAACCTATAATCCGAGTTCAAACTAACTGCGCAAGACTTACATCATCAACAATGAAGCGGAAAACGTTTTTGGTGATCGCCAAATTTACACCAAAAAATATATTGCTTGCTTTCTTAACCAAAGGAGTCAACATTGTCCTACTTTGCGCAATCAAGGTGAATTCGCCGCAGTGCTGTGCGCAGCAGAAAGTCTCATGGTTATTGACAGGTTTACGCGTGTTATTTCGGGCGTCAGTATAATTACTCACAACAACTATTTCGGGCGTCAGTAGGCCTAATAACTCAAAACTATTTCGGGCGAAAGTAATAACTCATCACAACAACTATTTCGGACGTCACACAAATTGTCGTTTTATAGGTAAGGGTTAATTTTGCACAATTGCTACGCTCATAAATTACTCATCCCCTGCAGCAGATAACGCAAATATGGAAATCTCCAGCAGAGCGGGAAATTATCATCAGCCATGTTTAGCTCAGTTAGCAGACAGAACTTATTCACAGTCTATTTAAAATTCTTAAAAAATCGTTAAAATTCGTTGGGCCATTGTTGGGCTTTTTTACATTGCATTTTACGTGGCGTTTTGCAAACACAGCGTAAGCAACAGCAACAAATGTGATGACGTCATCATCTGTTGTGTTAAGCTTCTGCTTAGAATTTATGTAAAATTCAGTATAAAAGTTTATTACGTAACGAGTTAATTCGGGAGCATTTGCATGGCGAAAATACAGAAACCAGAGTCTAGTGGGAGCAGTGAGCTGTTCCTGAGTCAGAATCAGACGACGATGAAGTAGAAGACACAGGTCGGTGAACGTTGCCAACCCTTTTTAACCATGTTTGGTGGCAAACTGTGTTAGTGACTGACTGGTCACACTGGAGCTGAGGCACTGGTGGTTTTTCGTTCTGCTGACTGACACTCACAGTCACACACACCCCAACTATGCTAGAAATCGAAGTTCAAGACTCCAAGTAGAATAGGAACTGAATATCAGTACTATTGTGTCGCTGTCAGCTATCTTTTACGGCCGATTGATTGATTGCCTATGAAATTGACATTTACTTGCTTAAAATGTTGAAAAGTAAACAAATAATAAAATTCGTTGCCATGGCAAAGAATTCTATTATTTATTATTTCACGAATTTTAAAACTGCAGGTTTAAAATTCGTTAAAATTCGTGAATATTTAAAATTCTTAAAATTCGTAAAATGCGAACTCTCGAACTTTGAATGGACGGTACTAACTCCAGCCCACACTCACATCAATAGGCCTACAATTGAAGGCAATTTCTCTAAAAGCTTAAGTGAAACTAAAATTTACCCTTCTAGCATGCTCACGTGGAGCCCATATACAACACTTATATTCCCATATTGAACCAATTTAGACTCCATAATGGTCCCATGACTCCCATGTAATGCCCATAGAAATGCTGGCAGTGTAGGCCTACTTGTCATTTCTGTTATTAGCCACCGAAAATCAATCCACAGGAATCGTCAAATTTCATAGAAATCGGAAATCGTCTTGACACAATAGGCCGATAATGATATTATGAGCGGCAGTATAGAGGCCCATAGGCCTGTCGCCATATCTTCTCGTAGCGTGCCGAAAAAACCGGATTGTACTGGATTTCAAGAGTTTGTTTAAAATTTCAAAGCTAAGTGAAGGAAGCGGGAAGACGTACTGTTCGTCGCATACTGGTCTAAGATGAAGACTGAATTGCAGACTTAAGTTAATTCAAATGCGACTTAAGAAGGAATTATTTCGGTTAGAATGATACCAAGATTGCGAAAAGGTGAGTCAGAGGTGGCAATGAGTGTCGAAGAAATAGTTAACAAAAATGCCTGGAGGAGTCATGAATTATTTTCTTCATGTGCTCTGGCAGATCTAGGATAAAGAAGCATGTTTTGGGGCGTTAGGGTAAAGAGGCTTGGGAAAATCCACTATAAGATCTGTTTGAGAACAGTCAGCAGTTGAGTGATGCAGGAGTAAAACAAGTGTGGTGGAGGAAGGTTTTGAAGCGTTAGGTTTCATCTGGATAAATATGATGGTCGACTGATTGAACTTAATGAGAATTAAACTCACTCGAAATGAAACTTTTAAACTAAAGATACGCCTACATCGTCTGTTTCGTAATAACAAGACATTCGGTAAGAAAGGCAATCAATATGAAGGTTTAGTGCAGAAATTCTCATTCGTGGTGATTATAGTCGAAGGTGTTATATTTCATTAACCTGGCCATTGAAGTTTTCTGATTAAAATGACACGACGCAGGGTCGTCAGGTGCGAGAAGGTAATAATGATTGATAAGTATCAGTGAAAGGAAGAGAGGGAAAAGAAGGGGGAAAGGGAACGAGAGAAAGAAGAGAGAAACAAAGACAGAGCGAAAGAGGAAGAGAAGAAGAACGAGAGACACAGATAGACAAAGAGAGACAGAGAGAGAAAGAGTGACAGAGACAGAAAGACAGAGAGAGAGAGAGAGAGAGAGAGAGAGAGAGAGAGAGAGAGAGAGAGAGAGAGAGAGAGAGAGAGAAAGACAGACAGACAGAGACAGAGAGAAAGAGAGACACAGACAGAGAGAGAGAGAGAGAGAGAGAGAGAGAGAGAGAGAGAGAGAGAGAGAGAGAGAGAGAGAGAGAGAGAGAGAGAGAGAGAGAGAGAGAGAGAGAGAGAGAGAGAGAGAGAGAGAGAGAGAGAGAGAGAGAGAGAGAGAGAGAGAGAGAGAGAGAGAGAGAGAGAGAGAGAGAGAGAGAGAGAGAGAGAGAGAGAGAGAGAGAGAGAGAGAGAGGCCGAGAAAGAGAGACCGAGACAGAAGAAGAACGAGAAATCAATGCTATGTTCCGTTTTGAGTCCAATCTATCTGTAGTTGTCTGTCATTTGTCATTTACACGTGTCATTTGTCTGCAGCTGTCGTTTCCTGTACAACAGGCATTCATTCCGTTGCTGTAACTGTCTTCAGTCGTTCATTCCACTAAAGGACTTCAATCGATTCGTACAGATAGTAGTCGTCAGTCTCCAGTTTTCACGTCCCACGCTTCAAAACCCACGGTACTGAATTTTTCAACAGCTTCCTTACACGCATACACACACGCACTCGCAACCATCGGAGAAGCTAAAACGGAAGGGTCTTGTCGGGTCTCGGCTATGCATGTATTATTTAGAAACATCTACTGAACAATGTACCTATAATTCCTCCTGCAACAGCAAGCTAGCCGCGGGCAAACATACACGATCTACAAGGGTTCACACGTCAGAGAAAGGCCAGCCACTAGTTCCCAGTGGCTCCCACCATTAAAGATGATCGTAATTTCATATCTCAAGTATTATTATTTATTATCTTATTTAAAAATATCTACTGAACAATGTACATATATAATTCCTATTCTAGCTTACCTCAAATTATATTGCCTACAGTCATCATGACTGTATACGCAGTGGTCGTATTCCTAACTACCGGTACTTAATATGTACTGTTGCTTATTATAATTAGTTGTAGGCCTCTGTTACAAGTTGCGATTTTATCAACTTGCTTTTGGGAATAAACGAAATTTATTGATTGATTGAAAATGTATTGTTTAATGAATTAGCCTATTTATGAAGAGTTAGAAACACGTTTTTTTCTTCAAGACTGTGTATTGTATGTTCTTTAAGTTTATCATCGATGACGAACTCAACGTAGTGCAAGGTAGTTTTCAAGATTTGAATACCGCCTCTAAGAAAGATCACAAGAGTTTAAGTAATTTCTCAAATAGGTGAGTTAGTCTTATGGTCGTAGACGTGACAGGAATAATAATGACGAGTTAAGTCATGCAAAGATAAGTTGCATATGAAACGCCGTCCTTTACAAGCTTGAACTTACTTCTTAAGAAGTAAATTCAAACAAAAATCAAAGGCGAATGTTCGACGACCATAAATAATAGGACATCTTCGAAGATTACAAAAGAACAACTGCAATGCAGACAGTAATTTCTATGACAGAAAGGCAGAGGGAGCAATGAGACATATATCCATGGAAACGGTCAAGCGCCGTCTTTACTGTACTGAACATGAGATGGTGTCTTGGCGCTGTGGATACGACGCTGGTTAGTACACTGGTTAGTACGGTTAGGTTAATCGTTGCCGAGCCTTGATTGTACTGGGATTGGTGAACGTCCACAAAGTACCACGCCGTCTATTAGCTACCTCAGCCATACATCCCTCAGTAGTCGATCGATGAGTAGAAAGTCTATTTGAGCATTTTAGATTGCCGTTGGACTGCCGTGGTCGTATTGCGATTCGGCGGAGAGATCCGTCAATCTCCGGACTAATTTTTTTAGGAGTGTCAATAAAGACATCGGGATCTTGATTATCACCAAGGTCACGGATGTCGACTTCAATGAGAATGACTGGAAGCCGAGTGGAAAATGTAGTGTCACTAAGATGACTGAAAGTGGAAATTAAATAAAACTGGATGCTAAGAAATGAGCTGATTGTTTTCCAGGGTTATTTTGCAAGGTTGGATGAAAAGCAGTGAACGAGATAACAGATATATATATATATATATGTATATATATATATATATATATATATATATATATATATATATATATATATATATATATATATGGCCGTCAGAAAGTCCTATAGGTACAGCTGCCCATGCTTATTTATACTAATTAGTTCTTCAAGTGCCAGTTGTCGATCCTTGTTGATGCCTATATATAGCATTGACAAGGGCTTGTTTCCAAATCATACAGTTGTTATGTAGTAATAATATCGTTCGGTTCTGGAAGAAAATTATCGATAGTGCGTTGTAGACTTGAGCAATTCAAATTTAAGGTCAGAATATAAAGAAAATATGAAACCAGTTAACCACATGCATACTGTGTTGAATTTAATGCGTTTCTTGATTGATATTAAGGAGCGCGTGAATGAAATGCTGCTATACACAGTACCAGAGATATTGACTCCTGCAAATATATAGGCCCCAGTCACTCTTCCTTCAACGCTTTTGAGCGGTTCTAATAAATGCGCTCTATAAAGGCCCAGTTGCATACATATAGGCTACAGTATTTAAAGGTTCTTTTACATGTATGATACATCGTTAAGGAATTGCCATCCGTTGGGATTATTATATGAGTATGAAGACATGGGAGGAAAATTGCAGATAGAAGTAGGCCTATATACCAGAGGGTGGGAAGTTTATTTTTCCCTGCGAGTCAGATCAGTATTATTTTTTTTCATAATGCATAGCTTCTGTGGCGACGACCGCTAAGGGAGACACGGCTTTCTAAAAAGTAAGCAACAACTCTGCTTCTGCATGCCACCTGCTCAGATTCATCTTGTCGAAGATGTTTCTTTACCCACCTTTTCCTCCTCTTCCTCCTCCTCCTGCTCTTCCTCCTCCTTTCTCCAAGTGACGTGTTGACGTGCTTTATAGGACAGGGTCATCTATCAAAGGTCGTCGACTGAGAGCACAATGAATTCTGGAGACGTCTGTGCGTCCGGCGTCCCTCATTCCTTCCCTCCATTCTGTCTGGCTCCGTGTTTCCTCCGTCTGTTCGTCCGTCCTTTTCGTCATCGGCCGCAGCGAGACGTCTTTTATGCGTAATCAATCTGTTATATTTCGCCTCATTCACTCTCCCTTCCGCGACCCTCCAACATCCCAGCGTTGACTATGACAAATGCGCTGAAATCACTTCGACTGGAGATGCCACCCTCCACCTTCCCCTGCGCTTTGTCCAAGCCTTCGCTTCCCTCTCGTCCTTCCTCTTTCATTTCTTCATCCCCTCAACTTTCACCTCCTCATCTCTTCCTCTTCGATGTCCTCTTCCAATCCTCCTCTTCACCTCCTCTTCCTCTTCGGCCTCCACACCTCCTCCTCTTCCACCTCCTCCTCCTCTTCCACTTCCTTTTTTTCTTCCACCTCCTCTCATCCTACTCCACCTCCTCTTCCTCTTCCACCTCCTCATATACCCTCCTCTTCTTCCACCTCCTCTACCTCTTGCCTTTCTCTTCGTGCCTCGTCTTGACTGGATGTTCGCTGTAGCGTGCCGTGTGCCTGAAAATGTCGATTGCGAGCTCGACATACATCCATCAATAAAACGAGACAAAAAAGAAATGGCCGCATTTTATTCGTCATTAACGCCCAATTCGCACTAACGCCCAGCAGCAAGTAGGCCAACATTTCGCTCGTATCTAATAGCTTCCATAGCGCCATATTGATGCAATATAGAGCATCAATCATTGGCTGCTGTGGAGGAATACCTGTACGCATCATCTACTTGCATGCCGGCTGCAGATTGCAGTCTGATATACTGTGTATGATCTCTAATAATGGGTTTATAATGCAACATTATTAAGCTTTTCATCTTTCGTCGAGACCTGCAGGTGTCCACGAAATGGAACGATGACCTAAATCTCTTTCAACGTCGGAATTGGTCCAAATTAGCAAAGATCTTAAAACAAGAGAATATCTGACGTTTGAAGAGGATCGATGCTGAGAATGAGGTCAATATTTGATTTGTATAAGATTAAGAAAACCAAACTCGGATTGTGTATTCCGAATACTGTATATTCTGACTACGGTTCCGTGTGGCATATATGGAATTCTGAACTTATCGGGGGGACGCGGTGGTGTAGTGGTATGTTCGGTGCCTTGTAACCGGAGGATCGCAGGTTCGAATCTGCCTCAAGCCGCTGCGTAGCGACCCATGCGCCATCGATGTTCTGTCCTATGGTCGTGTGCACTTCTGCACTCTGTAAGGAGGGCAATATCAAAATACAGTTGTATTGTATAACCGGAGTTGTTCGGAGTTGTCTCACGTTCTCTCTCTCAAAATGCTACTGTGGCTCTTGTGCATGCCTTCGTCACCAGTAGACTTGATCACTGCAGTGCGGTACTTGTAGGCCTGCCTCTTAGTCTAATTGGGCGCCTTGATAGGGTTCTCCGCTCAGCGGCTCGCCTCATTGGCCACCTTCCTAAACATGCTCCTGTCTCTGCCTTTATGCGTGATGTCCTTCACTGGCTCCCTGTTTCTCAGCGCATCTCCTATCGGGTTGCTGCACTTGTCTGGCGGTGCCTTCTTGACTCTGCTCCATCCTACCTGTCTGATCTCTGTCGACCTGTCTCTGAACTTGCAGCTCGTCGAACTCTCCGCTCTTCGGCAAGGGGAGCTTCTGGTTCCCCGTGCTCGCACTGCTATTAGACAGTGTCGGGCCTTTTCGGTTGTAGGGCCCTCCATCTGGAATGGCCTCCCTCTAAACCTGCGCTTGCTGCCACTGTCAAACTCGCCTGCTTTTTGTAAGTCCCTCAAATCTCACTTCTTTAGCTGTGGCTGGGCTGGGAGCGCCTCTGAGTAGGTATCTTGAAGAGGCGCTATATCAAATTCCCAGAATGAATGATTGAATGAATGAATATTGTATTGTATATCGAGAGGAACTGGCACCATCTTCAGTTCGTCAAAAGGCGTAGATGATAGGAGTCTTGGAGTCATATTTTTAAATCAGTTGATCTCGGTCGTGATCTTTTATCTCTGGTTGAAAACGATGAGATCTGCCAGTTCAGGGAGACCCTTGAAGCGTATGTTAGGCATCAACCACGAAGAGTTGGTTTCCCGCGGAGCAAATGGTTTCGGATCTGCCCTCAGTTGTACTACGGAACAACAACGCAGCAACAACTGAACAACAACAACAACTGAGCCTGTCATGCATGACTGCAGTCGTGTTTCCTCCTTTGTCTGTCTCTCGGTCTCTGTCTCCCTCTTTCGCTGACAAATTGTTATAGACTATAGAATTCAGACGAGATATCTGGCCAGGGAGGTCATTTGGGGGGGAGGCATTTGCCCCTCCCCGTGATTTTTTGAGAAAAAAGATCTAAAATAGGAGGAAGAAGAAAGGGGTAAAAAGGAAAAAAGAGACTCATTTGCAGCACTGGCTTACAGTTTTGCACATGTAGGCCTAGACTAAATAGAAACACAGGCAGCGACCCCGAGGGGATGAAGGGACAAGAACCCCGACCTTTAACAGTGGGGGGGACACAGTGTACTGTTGTTCCCCACACGGTAAAAAGAAATTGTTCACCTCTTTTTGCCCCCTCCCTCCGAAAAAGCTGAAATGACGTCCCTGTATCTGGCCTATAGCCTTCTATCGTTTGCAACACTCAGCTGTGTATGGGTTTGTGTATAGGCCAATTCAGCCATAGACTCGCAGAATATATTCTAAGATCGTTTCAACCAGTGATGGGGCCGAGTATTTCATTGAGTTCGGTGTCGTCCATTCATTTCGCTTGATGTATGGATGTATAGATGAAAGACGCCGTGTGACCCTTGAGCACAGGAATTGATCTACGTATAATGTCAGTTGATTGATTTTGTCTGCTTCATTTTACCTGGTCTTTAGTTTACACGTATTTCGTTTCTGTTTTCTATCTAGCGATGCATAGAAGTATTTACGATTATATATATATATATATATATATATATATATATATTCATAGCCCTTGGTGACCCCGGTCCTTGCGGCGAAGCGAACCTTCCCATCCGTTCGATTGACACGGCAGGGGTGGACGTGGCCATCATCCAGTTCCAGTTATTCTCGTAAGACGGGCAGCTTCCCTCAGCCGACAAGGGCAGACAGGATATGAGTAGAACGTGAAAGCACATGTGTCTGAAAAAATCCACGACGGCAGCTTATAGTTGGACAGAGTTGATCCGAGTACAGCTTAGAGCTATGCTTCGACTGCCACGGAGTTCGAGAGGGTGGCGACTGAGATCATGTCGAAACAAAAGTTCAGAGGTCAGACGTTTCATCAAGTTCAAGGTTCAGTAGCCTACACGTGACTAAGCTTTTACTTCACAGCTTACCACGTTTAGATTCGCTTGTGGCAGAGACCACCGTCAGCAAGCAACCTTCCAACAGTCGTTACGCAGTGGCCACTCATTCGAATCGAACCCATGATCGTAATATCAAACCGGCAAGCGATCCCACTAGTACAGTGTTTCTTAACCAGTGTTCGACCGAACGCCTGGGGTTCGGTGAGCCAGTGCCAGGGGTTCGGCAGAGGTCCTCTGAAATATATACATATTCAGGGTCAGTGAGTGTGAGTGAGTCTTTCCAAAACAGAGCCACGCATTTCTCACATTGTTTCCAAACGGCAACAACAAAGGACACATTAAGATTCAATTGGTAGCGTTGGTACGGTTAGTTAACTGTTAGTAGTTCATGTATTGTATTGAATGTATTAATATTGTATCATATTTTGGTACAATTTTTTATTTCCTTTTGTTCCCATTAGTTAACAAATTATTGTTAAAACTTGAGGGGTTCGATGAGTGGTCATGGATTTTTCTTGGGGTTCGGCTCCCTTGAAAAGGTTAAGAACCACTGCACTAGTAGGACTTAATCATTTCTACATATATATAAAAGAACTGAGTGAATTGAACAGCTCTACGGAAAAATCGCTTCTGAGATTGATTTCGAACTGTTCCTCAACATTATCCTGCATGGGCCTTAGACTGGTAGGCCTATGCAAATCGTCGCTTGACATTCGGTTGTGCATTTGCATATGTCTGGTTCTCATGGTCATGTCCTGGTCTTGCTTAGGTATATAGATGTTGATGTTTAAGGTTATGTTCGCGCCACAGGCTTTACACATGTCTCAATATAAACGCAGGCTTTACACATGTCTCAATATTAAAACGCAGGCTTAGGCGGACAAACTAAAATATGGTGTAGAGCAAAGAGTAGAGGAGAAGGATGGTCTCCCTACTCAAGGCGAGGAACAAGGCATTATAATAGGATTAGATGATGGCAGATAGACTAATAGATGACTGACGACTTACAAAGCGCCGCCTCAATAGAACAGAATAATAGTAACCGGTGCTTGGACGCCGTGGACACAATAAGGAGGCTGAATTGGACACAATAGGGAGGATGAAGTAGACTGATAGCAGCAGGCAGCAGACACGTTTAAGCTTAGAGACATCTGACGGAGGACAAAAACACTAAGTCCTCATAAAATTAAAGCTTAGCAAAATCCTCCTGCGTTGACTTGGTCGTTCCTTCGTTTCACAGGACAATGCACTTCGCTGTCTTGTTTTTTTGCTGAACTAAGAGTCAATGCCCTTTACGTAAATTATGTTGATTCGCCCATCGTCAATAGTTGGATAATTAGCTTTAATGCCACGTAATGGCAGACAATGGCAAACAATTGCAGAGGCGGTCTATTAATGTTCGATTCCGTTGTGTAAAGCCTTCAGTTTCTTCTTCTTCTCTTTTGTTTGTGTCTGCGAAGAATTAGGCAAAAAAACAGTTGTCGCATAGGATCGATAGATTGTGGCGACGCAATTCATTAAGGATTCTGGGTAAAGTGCGGATTGAGGACGTTGGCTGCTGGAGGAGGTAGAGAGCAGCAGACGCCGTGCAATGCATCTATACAACTAGGAAACAGTTCTCGCTCGCTCCTTGTATACCAGCGGTTTCCAACATTTATTTTTAGTGTAACGCCAGGTAAAAAAATCGAATGTTGGCGTACCACCAGCAAAGGTCAGATCAAAAACAACAGGCGAGCGCGAAGTCCCTTTGCAATTAAAGAAAGAAAGATGGGCATAAACTCATCGAAATTTTAAAGAAAGAGAAGCGCATGGCGGACGTAGAATAGTGAATTCAATCGCCAATGGCTAATCAAAGAGAGATGGAATGGACATAAACTCATAGAAAATTTATATTGTTTTTTTTATTCTTTTCGTGTACCACTTAGCGACACCTAGCGTTCCACTAGTGGTACGCATTTCACAGTTTGAAAACCGCTGCTGTATACGACACTACCATTAGGCCTACAGATCAGCAAATCCGAAACCGTCTAACGCAGGTGCAATATGACAGGCACCAAGGAGCAGCAGGACCGCAGCCAGAGTGTCCCTATAAGGAGCAAGAGCAAGATAGATGAGTGGCGTTTCGGAACAAAATGCAGCACTGTCATTTCTGATAAGCATTATTGCGATAATAGTGATACAATGCGGTTCCGTATGGGAGGTGATTTCATTAATGCATACATACATACACACATGCACACATACATCCATACATACATGTACATACACACATACATACATACATACATGCATACATACATACATACATACATACATACATACATACATGCACACATGCACACATGCACACATACATGCATACATGCATGTACATACACACATACGAACATACATAGATACATGCACATTCATTCATACATACATACATGCATACATACATATATACACACATTCATATATATATACATACATACACACATACATATATACATACATCTATGCATACACATGCATACACGCAAACATACATTCATACATCTATGCACACATACATACATGCATACACATACATTCGACCTAGTCGAGCCTATTTGACTGCGGCACGCTACATAATTCCGATCTGTTGGATTGGGTCTACAGAAAAGACTGATTCAAAGTTCTTTAAGTCACATCATATCTGCATTGTCATTACCTTGTACCTAGAAATACTATTGTCCTCCTACCTATTGTTGTGATGACAGTGATCGAGTAGAGAAGAGATCCAGCGAAGCTCCACTGCCGCTCAGTTTCTCCGAGGTCCTTTCCATCCCAGCCGAGTTTCTTCGTCGCCAGGAAGACTTCCGTCGTGTAGTTGACGAGCAGAGACTCAGCCATTTCCGACCAATTAACCGGATGCAGGACGTTGAGGGTCTCGGTCAGCTCCCAGAGGCGTCGGATGTAGTCCAGGCGGACGAGATTCATGTCGCTTCGGACCTGCGTTTCATTCGGGGCTTCGAGGGCTCGGAATAGGAATCCGCCGATGACTGTGTATCCGACCAAGAGGAAGGTCAGTCCGATCGTCGAAAAGAGAAATGCCAGGAACGTTTTACCGCACTTGAGAAGCTGTTGCGACGCAGACTGAGGAACCTGGGATCTGCCGAGGAAGTATGCAGCGGCGACGTCGTGATGGAGGCCGCGGTGTTGTTGGTGTTGTTGTTGTTGTTGGTGTTGTTGTTGGTGTTGTTGGTGTTGGTGGTGGTGATGGGAGTCATAGTGGGAGCGCGGTTTCGAATCATCTGCGGCATGGCGGTGTAGTCTGGTGCTCGACGCAACGGAAGCACTGTCAAAACGGGACTGTTGGCAATCGCCTGGCCCTGGACCTTCAGACTTACTCTCTTTCAGTTTGTTCCGGTCGTGTCCTAAGCTGAGGTTCTGCTGATAAAAGCCACCGTCTTCGGGTTCTGTTCTGACAGTGGCAGACGCTGCGACGGACGAAGACACCTGGGGCGCAGACTGACAGACGAGCCCTGCTGCCGATGGAGGTCTTTCGGAATTAACATTGCAATGAGTTACGTCGCTGTTATTTTCTTTGGATTGTCTGGCTCCTCTGTTCAGCCTCATCACCTGCAAGAAGCGAAGAAACACCGACTGGTTCCATGTTGCGCGAGAGTTTACTTTTTCTTCGGTCGTTGAAAGTTCTGATTGACTGCAAACAGCTTGGCAAAATGGATCAACCTGGGTGCTGTCGACGCCGGAAGCTTTGGAGTCAGATGAATACGGTTTGTTTATTATGAATCTTGCATTGCTTTCATGCGAGCGATTGGTTTCTGAAGAAGAGACAATTGACTGAGAGCTGCAGATTCCTTTATCTCTGATTGACCTCTGTTTGGCCGCATTAAATAACCTTTCATCTTTGGAAATCGTTGACCTCGCTGAAGTCTGTGACTTCTTAAAAAATTGGACTTTTGAGATGTAGCTATCTTCGTCAGAGTTCAGACATAGTTGACTGGATCTGGCGATATCATTGCCGGACTCCTCATACTCCAGCAGAGGGTCCATTTCTTTCTCTTTGGCGCTGGCCACCTTCTTCGTGCAGTCGTTTTCGAGCATGGCTGATGAGTGGCTGTCGACTCTTCGGCTGCTTCTCATCTTCCATGACGAATGCCTATACCCTCCAAAGGCACGTTTCTCCTCCTCTTCCACGCCTGCCGCCATCGTTTTCAGCCGTCGAGGGGAGGGACGTCGTTTCCTACGATACCTCGGAAAGATCGTAACTCGTCTGTTGTCGACCATAATGCACTTCTGCGTCTCTTCAAAGTGCGATCTACCCTCGTCTTTCCACTCCATCGTCGCTCTCTCTCTTCTTCGCACACGCCTAACTTCTAACGACAGACGGAACGTCTAATCCGTCACTCTCGATGGCAGTTGACGATGAATCTCGTCAAAACTTGTCCCTGTCAAGATAAGAACGACAAATGTCCTTTGAAATTAATGGATGACTGGATTGGCAGGTGAGACCAGTCGCCGTCGTCAGCGCGCATAATGGTACAAGTGACTGTAACATTCAATAAATCCATAAATCCCGGCAGGACTTCAAAACCGCTGTAGGTCCGCACTTGACGTCTCAATTCATCTACAATCATGCAGAGTCCGCGGTGGCGTCGCCATCTCTCATAACGTCCGATTTGACGCGTTCAATCGGATAGAGTCCGAAGTTGGCAGTTTTTTTAACGATTAATTATCAGTGCTGTTCAAACGTTTAATTGTGTGTTTTTGTTGCGATGATTAAAATAAATTGACCGAAAACGAGCAACAGCAAACGATCGCTTCGTGCTATTGTCTGCTTAAGTACTTTATCGGTTTAATAAACAGCTTGAAATATGAAATTCGTGAACCGCGCAATTGAGCAATTGAAATCTCTTTCATAGATTTTGACGTAACCAAATCAACCGTGGCAGACAAGATTGAAAATTTTGCGTATGCCAAGTCGTTTTTGTGTAGAAAGTTTCTTCTTATTTCATATTGATTTTGCTAAGTTAGGCAGATGAAATATAAATTATTTAATTTTATCATCATTATTATTGCATCGGAAGCCTAGATTCTTTCTGCCTGGCTGTCATTGGGTGTGAGTAGAGTCAAAAGTTTGCCTTTATTAAGTTTACCTGTAATGTTTATATAACTTATTTTGTTATTATCATGTTACTTTGATTTCCTTCTTGTACTTATTATGTTCTCGCTGTTTTGTTGATTCAAATAAATAATCAAACAGTTAAATGACAGCAAAACACAGTTTTATAGGTTGGTTATTGATAGAAGCTAATCTCTTCAACGGGCATAATTATTTAAGTATTCATTTTCTTTTGCGGAAAAGCCCTTTTTCATTAACAATGAAATGAAACGCATAGAGCTAAAGTTGGCAATGTCTTGTTAAAAATTGCCAGAAATGTTCTCTTCGATGTTTTTATTGTTAGTCTGGTACTATATCTTTGTATCGCATAAAATTTGACATAACGCGTAACAGTCGTGTCCCATAAGACGACCAATGAGTTCTGTAAATTCCGAGGATTGTTGCATTGGAGCTAATCGAAAGACGCTGTTAATTCTTGGCAGACATTACCACCATATGCTTGGCAAGTTAATTATTTTTTTTTACTGCCCGTGTCGTTACCTCCATATGCTTGGCAAGTTAATTATTTTTTTTTACTGCCCGTGTCGTTACCTCCATATGCTTGGCAAGCTAATTACTGTTAATGCTCGTGTCATTAACCCGAATACGCTTACAAAGAAGAATCAGCAGACAAGGTAAACGGTATTTAATCCACTCACCTGTATCACCCGCGATCGCTGCAACCCCAGTAGCACCAGCGTAAGAATTGTCGTTCAAGGTATCGACCAGGTAACAATGGTTACAGGTCAATGCTATAAATACGGCGATGTCATAATTGTCCTATGTAGAAAGACTTAACACGTACAGCTCTGTAGCGACAATGCGTGCCAAGGGCTCGTGTCCCTCGCCGCTCAGTCGCTCGCCCGCTCTAAACCTCTGCTCAGGCGGAAGGAAGCGAAATACGTTTGCGTATCGACAGATTGCTTTTGACGACTGCTTATCGGACTATGTGTGTGGCAATGCACAATCCATGCATAGGGACAAATGGAAAACCCATGCAGAGCCTATAGACTTGGTCAATGCCTCTGACGAGCTGAGGCGGCAGCAGAGAATGGATGGAAAGCTTAGAGAATGCACCAGAGGCGCATGTTGTATTCCTCGACTGCCCGCCCTTGTAGTCGACACATAATATCGACTGCCGACGTCAAATATTGTGATATCCTATGCCGGATTCTCTTACTGCTCTTGTATACGATCGGATGACAGAGGCATCGATGCAAGAAGTGGCCTATACTGTAACGCTGTGTACAGAATTTCAACAGCACTCTAAGAAAAAATAGACCATGAAAGCAACAAGGATAACAGCAATAGCAAAGTAACACTAATAATAATAATAATAATAATAATAATAATAATAATAATAATAATAATAATAATAATAATAATAATAATAATAATAATAATAATACTAATAATAATAATAGAATAAAATGTAGTAATAGTTACAACATTACCTTACAATGATGATAATCATCAGCAATTATCAACAGTGTAAGGTAACGTCGTTCTGCAATAATCTAGTATGGGGCCATCCACATATTACGTACGCACTTAGGGGGGGGGGAGGGGGGTCGGATTTTGGCGATTTTGCGTACGGATGCGAACGGGGGGGAGGGGGGGGTAACAAAATGTGTACGTACCCAAAATAAATTTCTAATTATGACGTCCACATTAGCCTATTTATAACTCTGTATTATCCTATAGTCTCCCATGGCATTTTATTACATTATATAAAAGCCATGTGCAGTTATTCTGTGCTGTGAACGACACCTATAATTTGTCTATATTGGCCCTTCAATAATCTGGCCTAAAGTGCAGACAGGCTGCCTGGAGACACTTTCTGCAGCTGGTCATCGGGGGGGGGGTGCGTCAAAAGTACGTACTCAGGGGGGGGGGTGGTGGAAGAAAGTACGCTTGCGAACAGGGGGGGAGGGGGTCCAATTTTCCCGGATTTTTGTGTACGTAATATATGGACAGCCCCTATATGATTATGGTATCTAAGTAAAAACAAATCCTCTGAGGCTCCTGGTGGATTATTGCTACATCAGGTAAAATGCAATAGACCATAAAAACAACAAGGAAAACAACAATAACAACAACAGTGACAACAACAACAATGATAATAATAGTAAAATATAATAATAATTACAACATTACCTTACAAGGATGATAATCATCAGCAATTATCATCTTCATTGTAAGGTAACGCCGCTCTGCTGCTTTTTCGTATGCTGAAACATCGTTTTCACCTAAAAGTTAAAAGACCAGCAACAACACAGCATCAGCAGCATCAGCAGCCACAGCATCAGCAGCAATGCGATTGAGATGGATACTAAATAAACCTCACATAACTCGTCGACTCAATCTCTTCGTCGTGGATTTCATATCAACGCATTCTATAACGCAGACTGACTTTTTAAAAGCAAACATGTTGACCGACGAACAGAAATTGATGAAGTGACGCTGAGTGAAAATCAGCAGCAGCCAACATCAGCAACCACCAGAGGAGGCAACTGAGTCCATCACCATCTAACCTGTCCACCTGCAGAAGCAAAATATTTATTTTGTCCCCAGTGAAGCATGTACCGTTCATTCAGTGCATCCAGTTCAGTCAACAAATTCAATCCATGCAGGTGTCGATGCACGTAGAAGGACTGACTAACTGCTGCTCAAGTACAAATCGTTTCTAAGACTCTGAAACTGCACTCTACAATCAGAAACTGCAATCGGAAACTACAATCATAAACTGCAATCAGAAAATGCAATTAGAAACTGCAATCATAAACTGCAATCAGAAACCGCAATTAGAAACTACAATCAGAAACTGCAATTAGAAACTACAATCACAAACTACAATCAGAAACTGCAATCACAAACTGCAATCAGAAACTGCAATCACAAACTGCAATCACAAACTACAATCTGATAGCATTTCTGATGTCGTCTCTCGTTCTCTACATTTTCGTCTCCCTGTCTTTCTCTGTCGTTGTCTTTTTCTGTTTTATTCATAGTCTGTCTGCATTTGTCTCCGGATGTGTGTGCACGCGTGTACGTGGGCTATGGTCTTACATGGATGTAGGGCTTACGTCCGGGATTGCATGAGGTGGCAGGCGATTTCTTCCTCGGTCAAATTCTGTTTTTGTGGTTCAGTGAATTCGCTTTTTCACTTGGCTGCGGATTTCCGTTTTCATTCATTTCCTCCTCGGCTTTCGTCCTCCGTCAATCTCTGCTTCTGCTGATGACTCCCCACCGCCTACTTCTCGTCCCGTTACACGCCTCCGCAACCGCCTCAACATGACATTTATATAGCCCCTACACGTGTCCGATATCCAACGCTGTTGTTGTGGACAAGCAGTTCCGACCAGCGCACGAACAACGGATCAGTGTCGTTCCCAGATTGCTTCTGAATCGACCGCAGATGGCATTCCAGATTTCTCTGAGAAGAAATCAAGCTGTCAAAGCATTTGCTATTCCGGACAAATGCACGGAGTTTGTTGTCATAACCAAACGAAGTTTATTGTAAATACAGAAAGAGACCAGGCGACGGTTATGACGTTTGACGCGGGAAACCTCAATGACGGTTTGCTGTATGTGCGGTATCTTGCTTAATAATTCATCACTTCAAGCAGGCTGCTTGACCCTTAAACTGCGATCAACTATGCCATTGCTTCGTAATCTTCTCAATGCGCCATACTGTTTGAATATGTAGATACCTGTATGTCAGTGCAGTTGCCTTTGACTGTGTTTCTGTGTCTTTCTGCATGTCTTCCTGCGTTCCGCTCTGTATCTGTTTTGTCTGTCCGTGTCTACCAGGCTTGTGAACCAAGAAACCAACTAGCCAGCCTGCTTGCCTTTACATAATTATCTGCCTGCCTCATAGTCGTATCTATTAACATGACCAAAATTTCAATATTACAGTGATCCGATTGCGCATCACATCCACTATTGCAAGTGGATTAGCATCCTATTACATCGTAATCGTAATCGTAATCTCCATACTTCTCAAGCGCCACTCGAAGGCCAAGCGCAGGGAACCAGCCTATTCAAATCAGAGGGGATTTCCAAAAGAGTAGTCCAGAGGAAGTCCAAGTCCGGTTTCCATGGCGGGCAGGTCGAGAGAGGAGGCAGAGCAGCTGTTAAGGCGGGTGTCGTTTAGGGCGAGAAGAATTGGAAGGCGGAGGATCGGATGAGTCTGGGTAGGCGTTCTTGAAAAGGTGAGACTTTAGTTTTAAATGGAAAGCCCGGGGTTGGTGGATTAAGGCTTATGAGGAGGAGGATGGAGGGCGGGCGGGCTGCAATGATGATGGAAGAACTGAGAATCTGCGGAACTCAGGAGGGAGGTCGTTCCAGAGGCGTGGTGCTGTGTTGGAAATGGCTCTGTTGGAGAACTTGAGATTGGTGGTGACCTGGGATCGAGAAAGACTGAGGTAGGACGATGATCGCGTGGAGCGGTTTGCCTGGACGGTGAAGAGATCACGGTGGTACTTGGGCTGGGAATATTGTATGGAGTTGCAGGTTAGTGATAGGACTTCGAAGTGGATTTGCTCTGGGATTTGTTTGTTGGTAGGTGGACTATGGAGGGGTCAGGGATTTTCTTGATTTGGTCAGGAAGGCCTAAGATGATGAATTCAGTTTTGGGAGTCTTAAGGCAGAGGAGATTGGATTACATCCACTGTGAGATAAGGTGAACCATGTTAAGTAATTGTGTGATGGAGGTGGAAAAAGAGCTTGGAATAAAGGATATGCAGAGTTGGGTGTCATCTGCGCAAAGATGGTGGTCAACAGAGGAGGATTTTATGAAATGGCTTAAAGGTGTGGCATACTGGATGAAGAGGAGTGGACCCAGGACGCAGCCTTGAGGGACACCACAGGAGAGTGAGGGGTTGTGAGCAGAGGTTGGAAGCTTTAACAGAGAAGGATCGGGAAGCCAAGTAAGACTGGAGCCAAAGTAGAGCAGTGCCAGAGACGCCAAACCAAGAAGACAGTCATTTAAGAATGAGGGTGTGACCGATGGTGTCAAATGCTGATGGCTGATGGCAGAGACCAGTTTATTGTATACAGACACAAGTAACGTTTCTGTGGAGTGGTATTTAGTGTATCCAGATTGGTGTGGGTTCAGAAGTGAATTAGAAGAGAGGTAGTAGTTTAGCCGAGCAAGGACTATTCTTTCCGTTAAATTAGAGAGAAAGGAAAGATTGGTGATTGGACGGTAGTTAGATAGGTTTTCCTTACCAAGATTTGCTTTTTGGGAAGGGGAGTGACTAAATAGTGCTTAAAGGCCACTGGGAAGTCGCCGGTAGAGAGTGAGAGATTGATAATTTGGTAATTACAGGAACGAGGAGCAGTGGGGATAGGATCAAGTTCGCAATGCTTGTTGGGAAGAGAGTTTAGGAGGAGTGACACCTCTGCTTCGGAGGAGGGAAAGAGAATTGGGAGCGATGACTGAGAGGCAGGAGGAGGAGTAGGGTTGAGAGAAGGGGGTGAATCAGTGCTGGAGGAGGTAGGGGGAGAGTGTGTCTAGAGGAGATTGTAATGTGAAGCGAAGGGATGAAATTTTGTCAGAAAAATTAACAGAAGGTGTCAGCAATGGAGGAGGAGGGAAGGAAGCTATAGGCAGTGGGGAGGGAGATTTGCAATGAAGGAGAGTATCGACAGCTTTCCAGAGATGTCGTGGGTTGGAGGTACCGGAATGGATAAGTGAGTATTTCCTTTTGGCAGCAGCAATGAGTTTATGGCATCTGTTGGTGGCTGATTTCAGAGTATTGAGGGCGTTTGCTCTAGCTGCGGGGTCAAAAGTGTGCTGGTAGATGTGCTCAAGGTGCTTACGGAAAGTTTTAAAGGCTTGGAGGTAGCAAAACAAAGGGTTGCTGGCGTGTGAATTGGGTTTGGTAATGAGTGGCGCATGAATGTCAAGGAGGTTGGAGAGTGTGGAATTGCAACAGGAAAGGAGGTCATCAGGGGAGGAGGGAGGGTTAGGAACCAGTTGTGAGCCGGTAATATCAAGGATGAAGGCCTGACGGTCAATGGAGGGTTAAGAACCAGTTGTGAGCCGATACTATCAAGGATGAAGGCCTGACGGTCAATGGACCCGATGAGACAGCAAGAATGAATAGAAGGAGGAGGCCGAGCGAAGGAGTTGAATTCAAGGTCAGCCATGATAAGATAATGATCAGTTATGTTGAGGACAGAATGTGATAGCTTGAGAGATAAGAGGGAAGCAGCGAAGGTGATGGGAAGCAGCGAAGGTGATGAGAAGATCAAGAGTGTGATACCGGTACTTGACATGGGTCGGGAAGTGAACATGTTGGGTGAGATTGACTGAGGAGAGGAAGTTAAGAAAATCTGATGCAAGAGGGTCAGAGACTCAGAGGGATTGTCTACATGAACGTTGAAGTCACCGGTTAGTAAGAACTCGTTGGGAGTAGTGGCAGCGAGAGAGAGAGAGAGAGAGAGAGAGAGAGAGAGAGAGAGAGAGAGAGAGAGAGAGAGAGAGAGACAGAGACAGAGACAGAGACAGAGACAGAGACAGAGACAGAGAGAGAGACAGACAGAGAGAGAGACAGAGAGACAGACAGAGAGACAGAGAGAGAGAGAGAGAGACAAGAGAGAGAGAGAGAGAGAGAGAGAGAGAGAGACAGAGAGAGAGAGAGAGAGAGAGAGAGAGAGAGAAGGGAGCCAAATTCATTAAGGAAGATAGGGGGGGGGTGGAGGAGTAAGCGGACGAGGTGAGAGGGGGCGGTAGATATTGAAAACTGTAAGCAGGTCGGAAGCAAGTCGAAGAGTTGTGGAGGAGCATTCAAAAGAGCGGAAGGTATGGCGACAGGAATTTAGGACCACAGCCGGATCACGGACCAAGAAGGCAGTGCCACCACCAGAGATTTTTGCAGATTTTGAGAAGGAGGTGATGCGAGGAAAGCTTAGCTGGGAGTAGCCACAAGGAGAGCACTCAGAGAGATGAGGGTTAGATGACGAAGTAGAGATCCAGGTTTCTTGTAGGGTAATGAGATCGGGTGGTCGAGAGCAGGTGACAAGATCACTTAAGGCAATTGAATTTTTGATTCTAGGACGTTTGGTCAACGGACGATTGGTCAACGGACGATTGGTCACGGACGATTGGTCAACGGACGATTGGTCAAGCGGACTGTTCGTCAAGGGGACTGTTGATCAAGGGTCCTTTCGTCAAGAGGACGGTTGATCAGAAATTTTAATTTTAGATATTGGAGACGCTTTAAAAATATGTCAGTTCTCTTATCAGTACAAACAACTGCACTGGCACAGATATACGATAACCCTTTGAAATGGACGACCACTAATTATCCCTAGACAGACGAACCGGCCGACCAATGAAGCCATTACAAAACCAGACATCTTTACATGCACAGTAAATCGTAGCCCATACACAAATAAAACAAATGTCGTGACTTGATCGGAAAAGTCAGACGTGCTGTTGGGGGATATGGAAGAGCGAACGTGCTAATATATCTTCGTGCTATTGCACATTTGTCTCACAATTAGGTACCTTCGTGTTTTAACTATTTGACTACATTTGATATAAAAACTACTACATTAAAGTGTATTATTTTGAGGAATAACAATGCCTATAACCCCATTGTTTGCTTTATAAACTATACACTTTATAACCTCATTGTTTGCTTAATAAACTATAGATAAACTTTATAACCTCATTTATTGCTTTATAAACTTTTGATCAACCGTCCTCTTGACGAAAGGACCCTTGATCAACAGTCCTCTTGACGAACCGTCCGCTTGACCAATCGTCCATTGACCAATCGTCCGTGATCAACCGTCCGTTGACCAATCGTCCCTTGACCAAACGTCCGCATACCGAATTTTTGGGGTTGAGAAATGACTGAGTATTTACGAAATAGAGTAGAAATTTATTTTTCAGAGACCTTGATGTATGAAATGAGGAGTGTTTGCTGAGACCAGGATTTGTTTTGATGTAACCGGAAAGCAGTAGAGTGAGCATGACTTGACGGGTGTTTATGGCAAAGAAATGAACTGTGTGACGACGAGTGATGAGGGATAAGGCTGAGGGAACGGTGTTGAAATGAGAATACTGTACAGTGGCGGTTGGCAGTCTTGAACTGATGGGGCACGAGAGGTGTTTAGGTCCAATGGAACTTAGAGACAAACGGATGAAAAGACATATCAATAATGTTGAGGCGAAAGTAGGCATTTTGAATCATTAAGTAACACTAAGAAGGTGAAAGCAGAGACGTAGACCTAGGTCTATCCGTAGCTTCTGTTGATCCTGTGCCAAACTCACCGTGAATTAATTGTGATCATGGCAATTATAACAATCATAAAACTAATAATGAGCTCTAACATATCGAATAACGCTTTGTTGCTCACAGTTCAATTTCTAGTGGGCCATTAAAAATGAGAATGTCTGGTACAATCGTAATTAATAGAATATCAAGTTTTGTTTTGAGTAAATCGTAAGCATCTAAATTATTTAACTATGTACCTATTTACCAAATCAAGCCACAAGTCAGTTATTTCGTTATCTTTCGATCGCCATCTTTAAATTAAAAAAAGTCAGTATAGATCAACGGTATTTTAAGTGACAAAATTAACCTGCTATTATCAGCCGACTTATTAAACAAATTGATACAGATGGTACAATGGGACGTAAACCAGGAAGCGGTCGCCCTAATTTAGGTCTGCTAAAACAAGACTGAACATTAAGCGCGTGAGTGAGTTGATTTGCAGTCAAGATGACGACCTTCATGTCACAAAACTGCGTAGGAATTGAAAGAGAAACTTGTAGGCTCTATATCTTGGACGACAGTGCGACGCATTGTGAACAAGATTTACAACCTAAAGCCTACACACGCGTGATGGGGCAGGTAATAAACGACGGCTGTAAATTATAACGACCGCAACGAAGTCAACAGCTACTTGAAATGTTTGCTAACGAGAGAAGCGTATACGAAGAATTTGGTTCACGTTTGAATAGACATTTACAGCTGCCACACCAGTTTATGCTCAAAATGATCGCGTATATTCTGGTGCAAGAAAAAATCAAATTCCAGCAACAAGACTCGTAGCCTACGTGAACGTAAACATTTTCAGTGGCAGCATCATGGTTTCGGTCGGTGTGTCTCGGATGGGAAAACCCAATGTAGTGTTTTTTTTACCCGGAGCCAAAGTAAACAGTAAATACTATTGTGATCGCGTTTTAGAAAGAGGTTTACTTCCGGATAGTTGAGCAAGATGTAATCATCACAATTGGACGTTGCAACACCTTCACTCACAGCAAGAAACCGTATCAACTTCATCAGGAGAATGTCACCTTCATCGAACCAGACATGTGTTCCCCAAATAGCCCAGACCTAAACCAGGTAGATTATGCTATATGGGGTGCCCTCCAACAAAAATTCTACCTTCGTCGTAAACTTACAACAGTAATGAACAATTTAAGTTGGCCATTGTTGTGGAGTGGCGAAAATGTCCCAGTATAGACAGGCGCATTAACGAGTGGTGCAGACGTTTGGGAAAAAATGTTGAGAACGGAGGCGGACACATAGAATATAATTTCTGATTTTTTTAAATTAACATTTTGCAACAAATTACTTGCATTTTGACGAGAAAAAAATCTTGATTAAATAAATAATTCAGATTGAACGCGATGTTCTCAGTTTTAATATCCAATCCTGTAGAAGTCTATCGTGTTTTCGATTATAATGCGGTCTTTGGATTTGTCTTCGTACGGATGCAACTGGCAACTATAGTTGTAGGTAGATCACGAGCCTTGATTAATTTGTGATGTCAAGAAGTCAGCAAAATTTGTGCTTGCCATTCTGCACAACCTTCGGTCTCCAAGCCCCACCTTTTCCGTCCATGGGAGGCCAATCGAAGACAGTTGGGCTGGTTATATGCCCAGTCCGTTCGGTGTCTGTAAACGCTCCCCTAGTGGTATTTGTCGCCTTGCATGGTATCTTGATCGCCCAAGATTTAATGGCTCTATTGGACAGTGAAGCCCATTTTCCAATTGGATTTTCTCGTTTATATTGGAAATCCTCAAAGGAGGATCGGGAGCTAGAAAAGCAGAGAAGCATTAACCACATTGGACTTTACAATGGCAACTCAGCAAATGATGTATTAGTTTGGCGGGGGCATCGAGGAGGAACGAGACAAGGAAAAGAATAGAGTCAGAGGGACAGAAGGGAGGGAAATGCGAAGGAGGAGGAGGAGGACGGAGCAGAAAGAAATAGAACTGCTGTTGTTAGGTCGATGGACCTAGTGTCACGTATACATTACTTTCACCGCGACCTTTGTCATGAGGATGATAGCTTCATGCAATATTCAAACTGTGGATAGCATTACATTGCTTTGTTATGGTAAACAAATTTGAAGAAAAAGCCTGAGGCATCACTTAAAACATAATGGCAATGTAGCAAATAGGATTATCGAAACTGGGCTATAAATGTGTTACATTCGGTTATTCAACCAGCTTGAGCAAATGTGTTGGGTTATAAACAGTTAAATGCATGGTTGCTAGAAATTTCTCTCCGTCATTTCACGATTTTAGGGCTCGAAATAGACTTAAAAATCTGTTGTTTTTATTAGTTTTTGCAAGGAAATTATGCAAAAGAGTAGTCTTTAAATGGATTTATTGAACTTGGATTCATTGAATAAAAATCGGTTAGATTAGCCTACATGGCTATCGGCCGACGTCCGTAGAGCATTAGGCCCTACCATTCTGCTTCGCTCTTGACACAAGCGAGGCGTTGCTGGAGGCTTTCTGAAATAATAAATAAAGCCAAACAGCATTACGTCCTGTCGTTTTAAATAGAGTACAGAGGAATAAGAACGTAAATTGAATCGGTAAATTGTCGATTTAGCGTTTCAAATTAATTACGCGATATGCCTGAGTCGTTTAGACTCATGCATCATTGCAAATTGATTGTTTGAGCATTGAATATAATTATATTCGTTTATTAGAATCAGGATGACACACCGCATTCTGATTCTGGTACAATATCGCTCGTTCGGGCTAGGATTATATAGTATACGAATGGTTGATAGAGTTGTACAAGACAGCGAGAGAGTTTGCTGACCCTGATCCCTGTGACTTGCCCACACAGAACGTTGGGAGTATGCCGTTGAGGGCATGTCACTAGTGTTATGGAAGCCATTGAAGCTGAATATGTTACTCTAATGTCTGGTAGAGTTCTTATGAATGTGAGCAGTATAATTTATTGTCAGCGCCTTCCTTTTCAATTGATTGAATCCACGGTTTAGTCTTTGTCTCTGCGGAACCTCTAACAGCAACAGTTGTGTGTGGTTAACACTATACAACATAAATGTGACAATCACAACAGAATTTCTGCCCGTGGTATGATTTGACAAAAACAGGAAATACGAGTATACCTTTGTATACGAGTACAGGCATGTCATATTTACGCTTAAGTCCACCCTTTAAACTTTAAATTTTACCTTTGAACATTTATCCTTTAAACTTTACTATTTAAACTGTTCCATGTAGGTTTGTATAATAAAGGACAGACTAATGTATGTGCGAGAGATATGGCTAGTGGCGTCTATCAGTGATTTGAAGAGCGGGCTGTTTGCACATTATATATATATATATATATATATATATATATATATATATATATATATATATATATATATATATATATATATATATATATATATATATATATATATATATATATATATATATATATATATATATATATATATATATGGTAACCTTTTCACCTCTGCTACAATATTTTGACCCTAACCCACCATTCAAATGCTCATGGATTATTTTATGGAAATGGTCGCATCAAGATCTGCATTTCCAAGGTGCTGTCACACTGTAGCCTGCACAAATGACGTTACTCAAGCAGAGGGTTTTTTCAGCTTGCTTTCCGTTTATTCTTCTGTTCCGCCATTTTCTTTGATAACGGAAGAACTAGCATAGCTCTGTGAACGGTGATCATGCTTGGATAGACAATATCTGGCAAAACTAGCGAACGTGTTGTTTTGAATCTAACTCCGCGGTTTACTGGGCAGCATGCTACGCACAGTAACAAACGTTATCTCAACTTCCTCTATTACTTCATTGTTCGACCAGCTAAACTCCGGTTGACACGTTTGATCAGTCACTCGATACACACTAGATAAACTGATACAGTGAAACTGGCCGGGTTTTTGTGTGGCATCAGCAAATTTTGTATTATGTGCAGTGGGCTTCTAATTTATATTCAGTTCTCAAGGCATTGTGAACGCCCTTGAGTGGCAGTGGATGGTAGAAGCTTTCACTGAAGGAGGGCTAGATAAGTCATTTTCACCAACACAAGACGCTCTTGTGCAACACGTTAATGTCTTGTGTATCCGATTCGGTATTTTTCTAGCCAGTGACTATATATCTGCAGTCAGGCTTTAGACACCATACAGACTGTGTTGCAAAATCCTACTGACTGAAAATGTGTTGGCAGGTGTAAATGTTTTGCAACTTCTGTGGATTACGCTTCGAAGTGCAGCAGAGTGCTGCCCATAACTGAAACAGGGTAGCTATAAAACAGGTTGTTTTCATATTCATAACATCATATATACAATGCTATAACCTATAAAAATGGTCTAATAAATCCCCTGATGCTGATCACCATCTACTGTAGGCCTGTAAGAGACGGAGGGGACACATGCCCTACAAAATTAGGAGATGGGAATCTCTCCAAAAAGAATAATGGCGTGATAAGCAGGCCAAGTAACCTACACAAATGCTATGAAATGCAAAACAAACAAGCCGTCAAGTCTCAGGGTGATTCATTTCTGTAACAGATGTAACACATGTTAAGTCTTTAGTTCTTTTCGGTTGTTCCTCTTCATGCTTTTCGCGAAGTTACATATGTTTACCAGTCTTCTCTTCAACCTTTGGTCGGCGATTTGGAATTTCCATCGAATGTTTTCAGACATGTAAAGTTCAAGTTTCCGTCTTCAGAAAAGACTGTCATGCATGATGAGTTTGTTCTTCTTAAAAACCTAATCTTCTTGTCATCTTGACGAATGCAGCTATAAAACCCGACCTCATTAACCTTTAAATGTAATCGAGTCATCCAACTCAGCGACTGTATCCGTAAAAACCTACAGTAAAAGCGTTACTCAAAGTAACAGCATTTCACTACGCATCCAAGGCTACACGTATAAATACATCCTTATGTGTTGTTAATATAGGGCCTACATACAAATTATGTATAATTATTTGGTATACCCCTGATGCTGATAATAGGTCTTACCATCTACTGTAGGCCTGTAGGAGACGGAGAGGACACATGCCCTACAAAATTAGGATATGGGATTCTCTCCAAGAAAGAAACATAATGATGTCTTCTACAACCGGGAAAAGTCAGGTTTTAACTAAATTCAACTGCATTAGGCTTTTTTTGGTAGGCAGGCTGAATTTAGGCTACCATTCAGTTTCCTTACGGTTCGTACACGGGAACCTTCGATGTTGTGGCACCCATTCAAGCGGGCAATTGATTGAAAGTGAGCAGAGTAGAGGTCATACGTTCGCTATAGAAAAACGTGTATATTTACATTACTTGAGAGTCACGTAGCCGAACTTTCGATTTACTACAAATTTAGACTGCACTCACGTACATAAAGGGTTATGGTTAGGGTTAGGAAGGAAGGAAGGAACGAACGAACGAACGAACGAACGAACGAATGAACGAAGGCAGGAAGGAAAGAAGGAACGAAGGAAGGAAGGAAGGAAGGAAGGTACAAATGGAAGGAAGGCTAGAAGGAAGGAAGGAAGAAAGGAAAGAGGAAGGAAGGAAGGAAGGAAGAAAGAAAAGAAAAAAAGAAGAAAGGAAGGAACGATAAAAGTAAGAAAAGGAAGGAAGGATCGAAGGAAGTATGGAAGGAAGGAAAGAAAAAAGAAGGAAGGACAGAAGGAAGAAAAAAGAAGGAAGGATAGAAGGAAGAAAAGGATGAAAGTATAGAAGGAAAGAAGAAAAAAGAAAAGAAAGAAAGACAAGAAAGAAGAAAGGAAGGAAGGAAGTAAAGAAGGAAGGACAAGAAGATGATATAACAGGCGCACTTAAAACCTTGATCCGAACCGCATGTTCTAAATTTCATCGAATAAGCTTACAATTGATTCAACTCTTAGACCTATGTTTAAAACTGCTCAGAACTATTGTGAAACATATCGAGGTCAGTTGTTCTAAAAAATGTTAGTAAAATAAATACACCAGCTAATAAAATACATTAAAGTATGGGATAAATTCAGATCTGCTGCAGAAAATGTGCAAATAGCAGCTGGAATCACTCTTCGAATCCCATTCGTGTGGAGAGAGTGGGAATTTCCACCGTTCGCTTAGACTCTATAACTGATGAAGGAAGTTTATCAACTACCGTGTCTTTCTCATAAACTGGTCAACCATGCAAACGATGTTGAGCTTATGGTCATAGCACGCCGCCGCATCCGTGAAACCCACGATGAAAAGCAAAGTAGACCTGACGTTCTTTCGCGTAGTTTTACATTTGAGCCATTTCAGTTGTGTAAGGATATGCCGCTAATACCTATCGGTTTAAGCGATACTTTGTAGCCTGAAGGGGTTCTTTTCACTTTCACATAAGCTTATCGTGATAAGCATTCCGTCCTATAGACACAGAGCAATGTATACACTTAGTCCGCCCTGTGTAATCATATACAATTTATACGTTCTTGCATGTATAGGCCTCTAGGATCACGCCTACATATCTATGCACACACACACCTACACACACACACACACACACACACACACACACACACACACACACACACACACACACACACACACACCTACACACACACACACACACACACACACACACACACACACACACACACACACACACACACACACACACACACACACACACACGAATACATGCATATTTTATGTTTTATCCACGTACAGGAGGTCTGTGTGTGTACAACAAGCGTTAAGTACTGTTGAAGTAAGGTACATTCAATTTTTCTAAACTCTTAGATAAAGTAGCAGCTAATCGCCTGAACGGTCATCTCTTGTCTTAATGCATTGTATTTCAGCAGACTCGACTGGTGTGTTTCACCTCTCATTAGTATCACAATGGGTAATCTGCACAAACAACAAATGGTTCAAACTCCATTGCAAAGGCCACAAAAGACTCCTAAATATCAGCATATTGCGCCCACATTGGATTTATTGCACTGGCTACTCTTTGAACAAAAAATCTATTTCAAAATCTGCATTACCAGTGCTCGAAATGGAAAATTTTACGAAACGGAACGCTAGTCAAAGATATGGGAGCATTCACGTTAATTTCATAGTATTTTCCACAATAATTCATTTGACGAACCGGAACGGAAACGCTAATTCATTTGACGAACCGGAACGGCGTTCCGGTGCGTTCCGGTCCATTTCGAGCACTGTGCATTACAGTCCACAATGTACACTTGTACAACCCTCACACCAATAGATACTGCACTCGTTCAATGGACGCCGTGACTCTTGATTTTCCACGCACACGATCAATGTTTGGCTATTCACTGGCTCCCCTTCCTCCGTCGCTGTCCTGAGCTTTGGAATTCTCTGTCCAATTCAGTTCGTTCGTTCAATTATTCTTTGAAATCATTCAGGTCATCGCTTTCAACTTGCATCATTCAGTCATTTATACGTTCATTCGGTGATTTGGTCGCTATTTTGGGTGATTTGGTCCTATAATTGGTGTTTTTTTGCTCACTCTGTGCACGTGGTTGGGTTGTTCAGTCTGTAGTTTTGTTGTTCAGGCTGTGTTTGGTTG
The DNA here is from genome assembly GCA_963556255.1 of Allolobophora icterica. Lineage (NCBI taxonomy): Eukaryota > Metazoa > Annelida > Clitellata > Crassiclitellata > Lumbricidae > Allolobophora > Allolobophora icterica. The sequence goes on along the minus strand of OY744608.1, from coordinate 29,908,882 downwards.
TTGAGTCTGTGGTTTAGTTGCTCAGTCTGTGGTTTGGTTGTTCAGTCTGTGGTTTAGTTGTTCAGTTTGTGGTTTGGTTGTTCAGTCTGTGGTTTAGTTGTTCAGTCTGTAGTTTGGTTGTTCAGTCTGTGGTTTAGTTGTTCAGTATGTGGTTTGGTTGTTCAGTCTGTAATTTGGCTGTTCAGTCTGTGGTTCAGTTGTTCAGTCTGTGTTTAGTTGTTCAGTCTGTGGTTTGGTTGTTCAGTCTGTAGTTTGGTTGTTCAGTCTATAGTTTGGCTGTTCAGTCTGTGGTTCAGTTGTTCAGTCTGTGTTTAGTTGTTCAGTCTGTAGTTTGGTTGTTCAGTCTGTGGTTTAGTTGTTCAGTATGCGGTTTGGTTGTTCAGTCTGTAATTTGGCTGTTCAGTCTGTGGTTCAGTTGTTCAGTCTGTGTTTAGTTGTTCAGTCTGTGGTTTGGTTGTTCAGTCTGTAGTTTGGTTGTTCAGTCTATAGTTTGGCTGTTCAGTCTGTGGTTCAGTTGTTCAGTCTGTGTTTAGTTGTTCAGTCTGTGGTTTGGTTGTTCAGTCAGTAGTTTGGTTGTTCAGTCTGTGGTTTGGTTGTTAAGTCTGTAGTTTGGTTGTTCAGTCTGTAGTTTGGCTGTTCAGTCTGTGGTTCAGTTGTTCAGTCTGTGCTTAGTTGTTCAGTCTGTGGTTTGGTTGTTCAGTCTGTAGTTTGGTTGTTCAGTCTGTAGTTTGGCTGTTCAGTCTGTGGTTCAGTTGTTCAGTCTGTGTTTAGTTGTTCAGTCTGTGGTTTGGTTGTTCAGTCTCTAGTTTGGTTGTTCAGTCTGTGGTTTGGTTGTTAAGTCTGTAGTTTGGTTGTTCAGTGTGTGGTTTGGTTATTCAGTCTGTAGTTTGGTTGTTCAGTCTGTGGTTCAGTTGTTCAGTCTGTGGTTTAGTTGTTCAGTCTGTAGTTTGGTTGTTCAGTCTGTGGTTTAGTTGTTCAGTATGTGGTTTGGTTGTTCAGTCTGTAATTTGGCTGTTCAGTCTGTGGTTCAGTTGTTCAGTCTGTGTTTAGTTGTTCAGTCTGTAGTTTGGTTGTTCAGTCTGTAGTTCAGTTGTTCAGTCTGTGGTTTAGTTGTTCAGTCTGTAGTTTGGTTGTTCAGTCTGTGGTTTAGTTGTTCAGTATGTGGTTTGGTTGTTCAGTCTGTAATTTGGCTGTTCAGTCTGTGGTTCAGTTGTTCAGTCTGTGTTTAGTTGTTCAGTCTGTAGTTTGGTTGTTCAGTCTGTGGTTCAGTTGTTCAGTCTGTGGTTTAGTTGTTCAGTCTGTAGTTTGGTTGTTCAGTCTGTGGTTTAGTTGTTCAGTGTGTGGTTTGGTTATTCAGTCTGTAGTTTGGTTATTCAGTCTGTGGTTTAGTTGTTCAGTCTGTGGTTTAGTTGTTCAGTCTGTAGTTTGGTTGTTCAGTCTGTGGTTTAGTTGTTCAGTATGTGGTTTGGTTGTTCAGTCTGTAATTTGGCTGTTCAGTCTGTGGTTCAGTTGTTCAGTCTGTGTTTAGTTGTTCAGTCTGTGGTTTGGTTGTTCAGTCTGTAGTTTGGTTGTTCAGTCTATAGTTTGGCTGTTCAGTCTGTGGTTCAGTTGTTCAGTCTGTGTTTAGTTGTTCAGTCTGTGGTTTGGTTGTTCAGTCAGTAGTTTGGTTGTTCAGTCTGTGGTTTGGTTGTTAAGTCTGTAGTTTGGTTGTTCAGTCTGTAGTTTGGCTGTTCAGTCTGTGGTTCAGTTGTTCAGTCTGTGCTTAGTTGTTCAGTCTGTGGTTTGGTTGTTCAGTCTGTAGTTTGGTTGTTCAGTCTGTAGTTTGGCTGTTCAGTCTGTGGTTCAGTTGTTCAGTCTGTGTTTAGTTGTTCAGTCTGTGGTTTGGTTGTTCAGTCTCTAGTTTGGTTGTTCAGTCTGTGGTTTGGTTGTTAAGTCTGTAGTTTGGTTGTTCAGTGTGTGGTTTGGTTATTCAGTCTGTAGTTTGGTTGTTCAGTCTGTGGTTTGGTTGTTAAGTCTGTAGTTTGGTTGTTCAGTCTGTGGTTTGGTTGTTCAGTCTGTAGTTTGGTTGTTCAGTATGTAGTTTGGTTGTTCAGTCTGTGGTTTGGTTATTCAGTGTGTGGTTTGGTTGTTCAGACTGAGGTTTGGTTGTTCAGCCTGTGGTTTGGTTGTTAAGTCTGTGGTTTGGTTGTTCAGTCTGTGGTTTGGTTATTCAGTCTGTGGTTTGGTTGTTCAGACTGAGGTTTGGTTGTTCAGTCGGTGGTTTGGCTGTTCAGTCTGGTCGTACATTTGGACGTTTTTTTGTCGCATTGGTATTCAACATTGGCTTGTGCCTGACTTAACATTACTTGCTAACAGTACTGCTCTTTTTAGAACCCTTGATTCGCTAGATACTGAAATAATTTGGGCGGGACATATATCGACAAAGATATCTGTCATATATTTTCGTGAACTTCTGTTGTAGCATAAAATGCTTAAGCGCCTCTGCCCTTTTAGCCCATTTGACAACGGATGATGAGACTCTCAATCAATGTTAAACAGAAACTCGAGCTGTTACGCACGAGATAATAATTATCTGGTGCGTATATCGTATATTATACGATAGCCTAATTATGTGAAGTGCTCTCTGACGACGATCACGCCATCCAGTCACGTAGGATTACATATTGGATCATGATTAGGATGTATCGACCGGTCCTTCCTTTTATCTTCCGACTGAATTTAGATTTCGAGTGGGAATATGAACAACTTCTCGTTCACGACTAATTATTGTGACGTTCACAGTTTGTAGTATTGACGACAGCCGAATAAAGTGTTCGCAGCTGCACACGAATGCTCTCACCAACTGACAATCTCTAGACATTTGGTAGCGCGCTCCTATGTCACCGTAGGTTCAGGCCGAGCCTTTCCGTGAAAAATAGACCTGGCAGACCTGGTCGTCAAATGATGAAGGTCAGGCCATATTGGACGTTCTTACCCATTCTGAAGACCTAAGTTTGCCTAAACCGTCATTATAAGGTCGCAGACGACTTTTCAATCCTGGCTCGTTAGGGGTTTAGAGACTCGAGCATATACATGAACAGATATATACATACATGCATACATCCACATACATACCGACGTACATACATACATACATACATACATACACGCATGCATACATGCATACATACAGACCTGCATGCATGCATACATACGTACATACATATTTACATACATGCATGCATGCATACACACATATTTTATGCATACATACATAAATGCAAGACTACTGTTTGAGCAATCTAAATGATGCATGCATGCATACATACATACATACATACATACATACATACATACATACATACATACATACATACATACATACATTCATACATACATACATACAAACACACATTTATATACATGCATACACACATTGCATACATACATACATACATACATATTACATACATGCATGCATACATACATACATCTGTATATACATGCATACATACATGCAAACATGCAGACTTACATACATAAATACATGCGTGCATGCATAAATACATGCATACAATGTCATACATGCATGCATGCATGCATATATACATAAATGCAGCAGGCTACTTTTTGAGCATTCTATATGATGCATCAATACTTACTGGCATTAATGTTGATGCTACAACATCACCTGCAAATGTGCTTCTCTTGGATGCTTCGCATAGTCACCGTTTGCTTAGTCGTTACTTCATTTGGAGGTAAATCACGAACATCTGTTCCCTTCATCCTCCAGTCTATCAGCAGGAATTCCCATCTCGTTTTTGTCTTTACTCTTTCTTCCACTGCTGTTTACAGACTCTCGACACGTTGCATTTCTATCATGAAACTATATATTCATAAACATATGATTCAATTTTATAATAATTATTATTATTATTATTATTATTATTATTATTATTATTATTATTATTATTATTATATCATTATTATTATTATTATTATTATTATTATTATTATTTTATTATGATTATTATTAGTATTAAACAGACATTTTAATGCGTAAAATAGGCACAGCATAAAGAACATAACAGCTAAAACCATTCTTAAGAACTAATTAGGCCCACAGTCTTTTCAGGGCCGGATTAACAAATGTGGTGGCCATTTTCAGTAAAACTATGGGGCCCCAGTTCCGGTCCGGTAGTAAGTGTTTAAATAAGCGAGTAAAAATAGGTCTTACTGCCATTTCTGGCTGATTTTGAGATGACTCTGCCTGATACGGAAGCCACACATGTGCAAAAGTTGTGTATTTGCGTATATTAAAATGAGCAGTTTTTTTGGAATAAATTGTTCTCAGTTTTTTAGCTAATTTTTTACTATTAGACTTAACCAATAACAATAATCATAAAAAATTGAAAACATTTTTCTTTTACATGTGTGGGGGCCCCTCAAGTGTAGGCCTTTGTTCGGTCGAACATGTTGAACGTGCCTTAATCCGCCCCTGGTCCTTTTTACAGGCCGAGTGATGGAAGTGCCAGCGAGGGGATTGCGGAGCTTAATCCATGCCTGTAGGGCCTATACAAACTTTTAGTTGTATTGCCTATAGAGATTTATGTAGGCCAGATGTCTGAATTCGCCGGATCTCTCGCATTTGTTTAACATACAAGTTAAATTAAAACTTTGAAATATCGACTGAAATATTCAAGGTTTTGCTGTTACCCTTTTCTCGGCAGCCATTAGTCGTTAACGCAAAAATACGATCTAAAGTTTCCAAAAGAAATGTTAAAAGGTGCGCTCTAAAACCTATATGACGGTATACCAATCATATTTCTTGCAATTTGAGCATACATGAGCTAGAAGGGTGGTACTAGAAAGCTTTTTTTTACATAATGTAGGCCCTATAGTCCAGTGGTTCCCAAACTTCTCTGGGTCGCGACCCACTTGTGAATATCTTGGCAGTCTCGGTACCCACTGTGTAAAATAAACTAAAATTAAGCATTATGTACTAAAATTTGCTTCGTAAATTGGTACCGAAATATGCGGATAAACGTACAGCGCTTACAAATTTAAAGCAATAAATGGAAACTTTTGTAAAAACAGTTTACAATTTATTGCAATCCAGCTAGTTGCAGCCCAATCATAGCCAAATGTTGTTGCTGCAAAAAATAAATGTTTCTCGACAAAATTTGGCGACCCACTTTTGGGTCGCGACCCACAGTTTGGGAAACTCTGCCCTAGTCTATACTAACTCCGTTATCGTAATGCGTAAGAAAGTACTTAGAAATTGTAGGATAATCCGTTGGATAATTCAAGTCGAAATCTACCAGGTCGGGAAAACTAGAAGTCAATCTAGTACAATGCTTAAGGGAGATAGCTTTCTTGGCAAAACAGCTGCCTATGGTCGTGGAAAGAAACCGTAGGCCTATTGACCTCGGTCTTTACTATGATGTTTTTTTTTTCTGAGCGACACAGCTTTAAGGTTAATGTGTTCTGCCTGTATTCAGGCCGTTTGATAGGTAAATATGTATGTGTATATTATTACCTAGAACAGCATAATATGTAAATGAGCTGATGGATGAGCGTGTGTTCGAGAGTCTATTCTAGATTGGATGACAATTCTTCTGAAGATGATGAGTCAGAAAGACCTTGTTCGGTCAGAGATCGATTCGTGATCGACTGTTTCACGAACAGGTGTCATGAACAGCATGAATAGGCCGAAAGGACAAGTAGCGTCTAAAGGTCAATTGTTGTTTTGCGTCAATGGGTCATTAGCCTAGTTGTGGAGAAAGACAGAGAATCACCTAATTCGTCGGAATGCCTTTTTGACTGTCTTACTATGACGTGCGTCTTCATTGTCCTTGGCTAGTAGGCCTACTTTGGCCTAACACTCGTATCTGTAGATCTGCTGATTTAAAATACCGAGGCGAGAGTAAGTTTATCGCGTGTGAACCAAACGCCGATACAGCGCAGTTCAGTAAGGTAGGCTAAGCAGACAGACAAATAAGAGTGACACACCGGGACACTAAGCCCAGATTCAATTACACCGACACAAACAAGATAAGCCACAGACGAATATGGTCTGGATAAAAACTGATCGCGTGCCGATAGCTGAGCACGAAGTTAGACGGGAATAGAAACACTCATTCATAACCACGAAGATAATTATCTGAGTCTTCATGTAGGCCCCTATCTCATCTAGAATAGCCTCGTTGAGAGTCGATTATCACGAAGCCTGAGCGACGTCTCAATCATCCCTGCATGCCGAGTTAGGTCACTGGTTGAGAGTTTTATGAACTACGGAAGTCGTCTCACCGATCACTACTAGGAACTATACAACTAAAAAGGCAAAACAACAGCACGAGACCTACGTCAATTCATTTTTATCCCTTGTATGCATGCATGTGTAAGTATACATGTACGTATGTATTTATGTATTTACGTATATATGAATGTATGCATGTATTATGTCTGTATTCATGTACGCGTGTACGTGCGTATGCTGCGGTATATATATATATATATATATATATATATATATATACGTACATGTACGTACGTATGTATGTAAGTATACATGTATGTATGTATTTACGTATGTATGTATTTACGTATGTATGTATATATATATATATACGAATGTGTAGCCTCTAAATCTAAATCTAAATCTAAATGTGTTATCGAAGTAGGTATACTTTTAAAACCTCACAAAGACATTATGTCGGATCTTCGAAAGTGTGATTAATTTGAATCTAAAAAGTTTCCTCAGCTGTCTCTGTCTGTTAAGGACGCGTTTTTTAAGATAGTGTGACCAATCATGCAAGTATATGACAGTTGTGTCCAAAAATAGCCAACAAAAATAGCCAAGAATATAGGTATACTAGCAAAAATATCGTATCTCATACCTGACAATATATGAAAAAGCTTGTATTAGGCCTACACATTAATATCCGTACTTTACTTATGCTAATATTTTATGGGCATCTACTTATCCCACAAGACTGAAGAAACTCTCAATACTGCAAAAGAGGGCCATAAGAGTAATTGCACTTGACAAGCGATATTCTCAAACTAAAACTAGATTTACGGAATATAATATCATAAAATTTCATGATATAAATACAATGCAAGTTGGTATCTTTATGTATAAGTATCTAAATAATCTGTTGCCAAATTCTTTTCCTAAATTTTTTACTAAAACAACTGAAATACATAATCATTTACAAGATCAGCCATAGGGGTCTCTGAAATATATACAAGAACTAACTATTTCGGTTCTCACTTCGTTCTGTTGGACCTAGGATATGGAGTAGTATACCACTGAGCATTCGAAACCTTACTACATTTGGATTTTTTTAAATCGATGGATAAAATATTTGAAAACCAAAGGAGGCTAGTATAGGTGGAAATGTGAAATCAATTAAACTCAAAAGATTTTGTTTGCTTGGGTTAATATTAGGCCTACTGATCCAGCTTTGCCAACTGATTGTTATCTGCTTGTGTTATGAGTAGCACGCGCTGATTCTGTGATCCTTACTACGAATTCTGTTAATAATAATGCACCCACCATCAATATGTAATTCGGAATGTGGGCTACCCTAACCTAGCGGGGCTTGCGCCCCTTTGGGTCGCCCTTGTTCCATGATCAGTGCTCATTGTGTTAATTTGCCTTTAAAATAAATGTAATAACAGTGAATGTTTCAATGTGAATGTTTCTATGTTTTACACTGTATGATCAGTGGTTAAATTCAGCCGGATCCCGCCGGATCTGAGATCCGGCACCTCTGATTTGAAATCCGCCACCTGCATTGTGAGACCCACCACCCAAATTATGAGATCCGCCACCTAAAAAGGGAGACCCATCACCTCATTATGGAGATCCACCACCTAAGTTCTGATTAGCATTCATCACCCTCACAGTGTGGGTCAATATTCACTAGCATCATAGAAAACTACTTGGGCCCATGGGCGGCGATCCCGGGGGGTCGAGGGGGACAAGACCCCCACGTTTCACAGTGGGAGGACACGCCATACATTGCACCCCCCCCCAATTTTGAAGAAACACCAAAAAAGGTCATCAAATTTGTTCGTACTCAGGTTAAAAAAATTTGACGCGTGAGCGCGAAAATTTTTTAGACCTCTTTTTTAACCAGATCAGTTCAAAACTCTTTTTTGACCAGATCAGTTCAAACATGTCCCCCACCTGTCAAACAAGATCGCCGCTACTGCTTGGGCCTATGTGTTTACTTAAATCGCCTGCTGTTTTATAATCGCTGTCGAAGGGTAGTAACCCAAGGCTGTGGCAGCAGAAGTAGATTTGGGCCGACATCCGAGCGATAACACAGTAGTTTACTTCACTAATAACTCGTTGGCGGAAATTTCGGAAGTCTGAGCTGGAATCGTTTGAAAATCTGGAATAGCACGTCATCTGATTAGTTATAATTATCGCGCATGCAGTCTGCAGATAATGTCGAAAAGAAAGTTGGCCAGCGTGTAAAGAAAGCTATCGTATGTGGGTGGATTGCTAAGGGTCGTCATGCTGCAACATATTTTCTTGCAATCCTTTAAATTAAGCTATTAATCTAGCCCTGATCAGACAGCCACGGATATGAAGTGTTAGCGACTTCATTTTCTTAGCCTTGGCATATGAGGGCGGTTGGCCAGTCCTCTCTGTCGCCGTCTCGTCTTCCCACCGACAGTGGGCTGTCGGTGTACTCATTATAGCTGAGTTGGCTAGGGGCACAAGTGGAGCAGAAGCCTCGAACCAAATTTCTGCCCTGGCGAGGCTAGCGGGAATGCGGGATAGATAGTGCTAGCGTGCAACAGATTTAGGCAAGTGCAAAGCAACGAAAACGTCCACAGCCGCAGAAGCATGCAGGGCAGTATGGAAATGTTTCTAAGTCAGCATATAATTGTGGCATTGACAGAATTAATTTTCAGCTTTTCACTGGGTTTACATCTGTTATGGTCTAAGGCTACAGTCAGACTGCTTTACTTACTGGGCTCTTCAATTTGAAAGTAGTCTGCATATTAATGTTTGGTATTTGTTTATTATGTGCTTTGTAAGTTATTCCATTGACATGTCGATCAAAGCCTATAGTCTTCTGTAAAATGTTATGTAAAGTAATATTATATTTCAATCTTAATTGTTAATGCTTTTACTTTAAATTATCGGTGATGTGTCGTGTTTCATGCATGTTGTAATTCAGGGACGTCATTTGGGGGGCATGGAGGGCATTTACCCCCCTGATTTTTGGAAAAAAAGAAAAAAATTATGTAAAAAGAAAAGGAGGAAGAAGAAAGGGGTAAAAAAGAAAAGAGACTCACTTGCAGCATTAATTGGCTTACATTTTTGCACATGTAAACTAAATACAACGCATTTTTAAAGAAACGCTCAAAAAGGTGAAAAAAAATGTTCGCGCGTTAGCGCGGAAATTTGTTAACCTCTTTTTGCCCCCGGCTCCTCCACCCCCCCCCTCCACCGGAAAAAGCTGAAATGACGTCCCTGTTGTAATTTAGGATGAGCCGTTGGTTTTGGGATTTGCAAATGTTTAGAGACCCACCACCTCTGGATGAGCAATTTAACCACTGTGTATGATGTTACATGCACTGCTCACGGTACAATAAAGACTGATTTGATTTGATTTGATTTGATTTGATTTGAAGGGATTGACTCGATTGAGAGCACTGTCCCAAACGCCTCCTCAAGAACTCGTATACTCTGACTCACGCGATCCTCCGCCTTCCAATTCTCGACCTAAACCACACCCGCCTTAGCAGCTACTCTGCCCCTCTCCTCATCTAGACCTTCTGGCATCCGGACTAGGACCTCCTTTCCACTACCCCTGGACAACCAATATCTGACTCGACACAGCGCTCGTGAATAAGCTGGTGCCCTATATTTAGCTTTCGAGTGACGCTATAGAAATTTGGAGTTTACGACTTCGATTACGCGACAACGACTCTCTTAACTCTCTTCGGTTGTCTGAGTAACGTTTGCTTACTGATAAGGGTTCTGTTCGTAATGACATTTAACATCTGTAGGCTAGTGCAGAGAACGTCTCTGATTATTTTTCTGGAGTGGGTCTAAATAAATTTCCTTAATAAATAAATAAATAAATAAAATACTGCCATTTTTCTTATCTGAGAGGTTTCATTTACGAAAACAAGTTCCTAACCCCATCTATCCTGAGTTTAACCGGTAATTTATTTCTTACAGTAAATATGGTGATACGGTTTTAATGAATCGCAAGTGTTTAGCAGGTTATAGACCTGTGCGCTTTTAGAGAGAATGAGACTGACAAACAGACAGACAGACAGGCAGACAGAGCTAAAGCAGAGAGAGAGAGAGAGAGAGAGAGAGAGAGAGAGAGAGAGAGAGAGAGAGAGAGAGAGAGAGAGAGAGAGAGAGAGAGAGAGAGAGAGAGAGAGAGAGAGTCAGTTCAATTCTCGAGTTGAACTTCATAGGCCTATATTGCACACCTATGTGCTATATAGGCCTACTGCATCGAGTCTGAAGCTTTATCGGCACAATCTTTGAGTATTTGAGACTTGTACTCCCATTAGCTTTCATGTGATTATCATTTAAATTTTGGTGCAAATGCTACAAATTTATTTTTCATTTTACCGCCCTCTTTGCCGCCCCTTGCGAAGTGCTCTCGGCCCTTTGGACAGTATACTCCCGGCTCCTGGGGCAATGCTCCTGGCCCTTTGGACAGTGCTCTCGGTCCCTTGGACAGTACTCCTGGCCCCTTGGAGAGTGCTCTAGGTCCCTTGAGCGTGCTCTAGGTCCCTTGGATAGTGCTCTAGGTCCCTTGAGCGTGCTCTAGGTCCCTTGGATAGTGCTCTAGGTCCCTTGGAGAGTGCTCTAGGTCCCTTGGAGAGTGCTCTAGGTCCCTTGGAGAGTGCTCTAGGTCCCTTGGAGAGTGCTCTAGGTCCCTTGGATAGTGCTCTAGGTCCCTTGGAGAGTGCTCTAGGTCCCTTGGAGAGTGCTCTAGGTCCCTTGGATAGTGCTCTAGGTCCCTTGGAGAGTGCTCTAGGTCCCTTGGAGAGTGCTCCTGGCCCTTTGGACAGTGCTCCCGGTCCATTGGACAGTACTCCTGGCCCCTTGAAGAGTGCTCTAGGTCCATTGGAGAGTGCTCTAGGTCCATTGGAGAGTGCTCTAGGTCCCTTGGAGAGTGCTCTAGGTCCCTTGAAGAGTGCTCTAGGTCCATTGGAGAGTGCTCTAGGTCCCTTGGACAGTACTCCTGGTCCCTTGGAGAGTGCTCTAGGTCCCTTGGAGAGTGCTCTAGGTCCCTTGGAGAGTGCTCTAGGCCCCTTGGATAGTGCTCTAGGTCCCTTGGAGAGTGCTCTAGGTCCCTTGGAGAGTGCTCCTGGCCCTTTGGACAGTGCTCCCGGTCCCTTGGACAGTACTCCTGGCCCCTTGAAGAGTGCTCTAGGTCCATTGGAGAGTGCTCTAGGTCCATTGGAGAGTGCTCTAGGTCCATTGGAGAGTGCTCTAGGTCCATTGGAGAGTGCTCTAGGTCCCTTGGAGAGTGCTCTAGGTCCCTTGAAGAGTGCTCTAGGTCCATTGGAGAGTGCTCTAGGTCCCTTGGACAGTACTCCTGGTCCCTTGGAGAGTGCTCTAGGTCCCTTGGAGAGTGCTCTAGGTCCCTTGGAGAGTGCTCTAGGTCCCTTGGATAGTGCTCTAGGTCCCTTGGAGAGTGCTCTAGGTCCCTTGGACAGTGCTCTAGGCCCCTTGGAGAGTGATCCCGTAGAACTAATCTAACCATATCTAAAGACTTCTGTAGCGCCGCATTGATGACGTTCACGACATCATTCGATGGTCAGGTTAATTGAAATCAAAATCGAAAGTCAGAATTAAACCGTTTGAAAAGCCAGAGGTCGAAATCCGATAGATGAGAAAACCCAGAGGCCAGGCGACGGTGGATAATAATATATGCAAGACGAAAGAGAAAGCTTTAAGTTTAGACCCGAATGACATGAAGAATTAACAGAACGAAATGAACTGAAGAGATGAAAGATAGAGGGTGCAAATTAGAGACAGGAAAATGACAAGGTAGCACAGTGAGACAAGAGACTTAATTGAGACAAAAGAAAGAGACAATTAAATGCAGAGTCAAGGACAGAGGCAGCGACAGAGTCATAGAGAAAGAGAGAAGCAAAGTGTGTGGATGGGTTCGCATTTGTCCCGCATACCAAGCATTTACCGCTTATTAATCATGGATTTCCGCAGCCAGTTTTCTCGATGCTGCAACATAACAGTCTCCAACTTTCGCAGTTGTACAAAGCATGCTTGACCCTATTCGAAAAAGACGCCTTCCAAATCTTGTTCTTTCAATGAGAAGACAGGGAAAAACCGACGACCAGAGACAAGAAAACAAGTAGTAGGCCTAGGCCATAATAATATGCGTTCAGATAAGATCCTTGTGTGCATAGGACTTACTTAGGCCATAGGCTAAAGGCCTATCGAAGACGATGGCGTTAGAGGTTTCTCGATATTCGAAACTGCGATATATACATGTCGAATTCACATGAAGAATTCACATGTAGATCTCAGAAACGGAAAGTCCTTCGCTTGCGTGCCACCCACGCAAAAGGCAAAAATATTAGCTTGCGTTTTTTGGCTTATGATGGTATGTTTCTAATATATCTTACTTAATATGATAGCAACCCTTTCCTGAGCCTAGTGATAGTGAGTTGTGGCCTTGAGCTGAATTGCAGCCTCTTCATCAAATTGGCCAATAAGCTTCCTACACTTCACGTTGATCCGTCGACCCAGTCTATGTGCAATGTGCATGTGCAAATTCAAGAAGTAAGCATACAATGCATGTGCAAGTTCAAGGAGTAAGCATACACCTTTGACAGTTAAGAGGTTATGTGATGCAATGTAAATCTCCGGAACTTCGCAGCGCCACGTAAAAGCTGGGTCAGGGAGTCTAGCTCATTTTAACCAGCACTGTATCATATAACTCTTGTGGCTTTCTTACTCCGCCAAGTGTCATGTACACATGGGTTGCTGCGTTCTCGACTCTAAATTTAGTCTTGCGTAAGTGATGAACTGATGATGATTAGTAAAAATCGTCTCCTCCTCATTCCCTCCTCCTCCTCCTCCTTCTGCTTCTCCTTCTTAATGTATCTCTTCTCTCTCCTCCACTCCACCAAATCGATTAATAAGCTAAAATGGTCGTTATTCTGACGCGAGGAAAGTTTACCAAATAACCATGACAAGCATTCTGTTTTTGAAGCCAGTCAGAATCACGCGATTACATGCTGACCTCTGACGCGTATCTGACTCATCGTGTTGACAACAGCTGTTAGCTTACCTATCAAGGCTAACACAGCCATTCACTCTAGGCCTGTATAGGCTTGCGCCATTTTGTCGCTGCGCAATAATTGGCCTAGGTTTATCCAGTCACCGTTTTTTCGCTTATAGCCCTTCGGCCTATTCACGCTTACGTAGGGCTTATTGGTCCGTGGTGGCCTAATGTGAAGTCTCTCAAATAGTAACTCAACTATTTCGCTATAAAAGCCGACTTGTCTGGTAGAGTCCATACGCATTCGTAAACAAAAGCGAGACGTTTACTATTCAGATCGACAGGCACACACACAGAACGAGAGAAAGATAGTCTTCGTTCAGTCTCAACTGGAGTGTCTCAACGCACATTGAACGTCAGAAACAGGTAATGTAGACACATACAATGTTATACATATAATTGAAAAATATGATCAGGATCGACGCCATAATTATGGCTTTCGAATGGCGCTTTAGAAGTTTAGAGATTACGATTACAGTATATTAAAACGTGTACATTTATATTTACACGTAAGCCAAAATGATATCCTCATTAACATCAGTTGCTGCTAGTGTAATGTAAGGTTGAAGAAGAGCAGTCCCTGAAACCGACCTGAGAAGCAGTCAAATGTTGTATGAAGTGCCACCGACTTAATTTTCTTGGCCTCGGTGTGTTAAGGTGTGTGGTTAGTCATCTCTCTCGTCGTATGAAATTCCCACCGACAGTGTACGGTCGACGTACTCATTTCTTCTAATCTGAGTTCACTAAGGAGTGGAAGTGGAGTAGAAATTTTTATAGACATTTTTCTGAACCCCCGACTTCAGGGTTGACAGCCCAACATTCTAATCGCCATTCCATCGCTCGCTGTGTAAGGTAATGTTAGAGAAATTGAGGTAGAATAACGAAGGTGAGGAAATAAGGCAGTGTGAGGTAAGGTGAGCGTCTATCTACACGAGCAATAGTCTGCGAAGGCATTAGTCGTAGAGACCAAACATGCAGTAGCAATTCAACCTTTTTGGTCATTGTTAGTTACTGTTTGAGAGACAGGTGTTGGTTGTTCGCAATCCAACACTTTTGTAGTCTTTGTTAGTCACTATTTGAGAGACAGGAGTTGTTCAGCATTTGATATTCTGTGCTTTTTAACTTTTTTAGGTTCAGAAGTCTCAGAAAATGGATACGACATCTTCCTTGTGCAACGATATCCTAGCATATCTGACAACGAATCCCTCCAGCTTTTCCCTCAGTTCCCTCAACACACAAACTGCCACTTCCGGCTCACTTTTCTCCTTCTCACCAACCACCGACCACTGCGCTGACTTTACCAGCGAGGCTTATCAAAACCTCTGGGCTCCGAAGCAGAACTGGGTCAGCAAGGCAGCAGCGCAAGACGGATGTTCTGAGGACAGCCTTCTCAACCTGTCGGACCCGGAGAGCCACTGTCGATACAAGACGGAGCTGTGTCGTCCGTTCGAGGAGAGCGGGTTCTGCAGGTACGGCAACAGGTGTCAGTTCGCCCACGGGAAGCAGGAGCTGCGAACGGTAGACCGTCATCCCAAGTACAAGACGCAGCTGTGCAAGACCTTCCACACGACAGGACTCTGTCGCTACGGCAAACGATGTCACTTCATACACAACGAGGAAGAAGGCGGCCAAATTCACCAACTCATTCCGCGGCAGCAACAGCAGCAACGGCCTGTGTCGGGATTGAGAAAACTGACCGGGAGACAGAATATGGAGTCAGCGGAGGGACAGCAACAACTGCAGGCATATTCGATTCTTCCCACATCAGTTTCCTCCTCCACCTCTCGATACGCTGAAGAACTGTCTCCCGTCTCAGGAATGTCTCTTCCGTCGAGCACTGCAAGTAGTCCTTCGCCTAGTCTAGCATCTTTTAACGACGACATCTTCTCATCTTCGGCAGCCTCGGAAATCTCTCAAATCCAGAGCTTGCGCAAAGCACCAACGTCACCGTATTCACCGGTTTTCCGCTCCACCGATCTCTTCGCCCATCCATCCATCCTGCTACCGGCAACAGACTCCGCTTCTGTGCAACCGAAGGGGATCACCAGCCGAGACGATGACTCAAGTCACAAAGATGTCATCGATCTAGTTCTTCGCCATCTGACGAAAACACAGCTTGAGCTCTTTGTGGAATATCTCTGCCAGAAGGAGAAAAGAAACGCGTTCAACTAGCTCCAGTCTCTATTTTTGGATGGTCCACTGAACAACATAAGTCGATAGACAGGTATTTTAAAGTTCTGGCATTGTAACCGCCTACAGTATTCAATACCCTCTGTATTCAATACCCTCTGTATTCAATACCCTCTATATGTATTTATACAGTTCTTTGTTAGAGCTTCATAACCTATTGTGTTATTCGTCGATATTTTCAAACCACTTGTTGAAGTCTCCCGCCTTTTACTAGATACATATACCATGAGAAGAACAAAGACAAGCAGAAATACAGACAAGTGAACCGAGAGAATGATTGAGAGACAGACATAAACTGACAGAGAAAGACAATGAGGCGAAAGACAGAAAGAGTCAGACAGAGACCAGAGACACTGGGACAGAGAGAAATAAAGAAAGTGAAAGACATTAAATGAAAAATAGAGACTGAAAGTCAAGAGACGACAGATATTGTTATTGTTAACCAGATGTAAAGGACCACGAAGCAGGATTTAGACGACTATATATTTAATATATATATAGGCCTATGTATCACTCGCCCTACGCTTAGTGATGCCCTGCAGGACAGGCTACTCCATAACACACAGCAAGTTCCTGTCACCATTAACCCCGCATGACGACCCTTTCATCAAGAGACAAACCATGCTTCGACTGCTTAGTCATCTTATTAAGGCAAACGAACATGCCTTATCGTTTAGATTCAGGGCTTCTTCAACTTAAGTTCATATCATCATTAACTGGATATGTGTGGCTATCCAAGCGCCACATTCCATTGATTTTATTGCACCATTACTGTATCCTTGTTTTTATTTTGCTTTGTATACAGCGTTTTCGCTGCCGTATAATTTATTCGTTATCTCATGTTTTGCTTGTGTTTTCGTTATGATAAGTTTGTCGTATCACCATTAGAGTTAACTCAACGCTAACAGTTATTATCTGTTTTAAACATTACCCGGATGCTCACGTGACACCGCGTGAATGCGGGACAGATTTTAGGGCGAAAAACACACACAGTCTGCTGACTACATAACATGTAACGAGGGTACACAAAGCGTACGATGACACTTCATTCGCAAATTCTGACGCCTAGGCCTATGATAACCAAAAACGCTAGTGAGGCTGACGATAGAAATACAGTGCACAAATCACAAATCTTGTGGTGTAGGCCTATACATACGTTGTTTTGATGCTATCTCGCCCCATCCAAACACGCTACCTCGGTCACGCGTATCATGACAGCTACAGAGCATCAGGGTTCATTGACGCATGCTTGAATTTGAAACCATTTTAAATATACACGTTATTTATTTTATTTTCTTCGTTAACACTGTTCACCATTATGAACCGAAAAAAAACAGTTACGCTAGACAATTATCTACAGATCTACGTTTTCGAGACTGAAGGAATTTGCCTTTAGTCTCACTCTGGCTGTAGCGTCTATTAGGCCTCTACTTGTTTGTTTAAGGTAAATGCTATGCGGGCTTTGCGTAACTTTTATATTTAGCTTTTTGTAATCGCGCGTGCAGTCCATGAAGTTATTTATCTTACGCATAAATATATATAGAAATATTGTAATTGCTGTTTTTACAGACATTGTCAGGTTTTGTTGTATGCTGTACTTTAGTTACACCATTAGTGTATTCTTGTTTTATTTTAATTTGTAGCAGCGTTTTAATTTATACGATGTGAGGTTTTTAATCGTTTGTCAGTTTAACAGCGCACACCATTATCTCTTTCTGCGATATGTTGACTGTATTGAGTTTTGATGAGTTCATCTGCTCTGTCAGAAAAGCACTCTATGCGGACCTTTTTTGAATTGATGGGCTAGCTATACTTTTTATCTGGATGTTGCAATTTCGGAGGTGCTAAATTAGGTTAATTGTCACAGAGTTGAGACTATAACAGATTGAAACTCTGATTTGCTAGCTCACAGTGCATGGATGAGTCTTTCGAAACAGCTCCAGGCTGCAATGAGTACGATAAACGATCACTTGAAAAATACCTAATTATATTTGTCTGTATTTTTACGTGTAGTTTCTACTGACTTGTTTTTGACAAAAACAACTTTTGACTGCATGCGATAAGTAATCACTTGAAGAAAAATTAAAATTTATTTTCCAGTCTTTACGCTTTCTCTCATTATCATAACTTATAGTCCTGACCGTAAATTACTAGAATAGTTTCAGCTGTTGACACACAGTCATTAATTATAGCCTGCATCCTATGTACCCGCAACTACTGAGCTAGTATTATGTTGTTTTGACAACGAATCGAATTACTGATTACTAATTTGCCTAATGGAGAGAAAAGAAAAACGCTACGCTTAGTCCTCGGTCTAATAATTATACAAGGAATAGCCTGTAGGCCTAATTGAGCAGCGGGTGAGACTGGTCAAATGTCTCTTTCCAACGAAGTTCGATATTCAGCCAACATTTTCTAAGATAGCGCAACCGGTGGGAGAACACGATACTGCTTAACAGTGAACTACTAGCCTGACCTGGTTTCGGTTTTACTTTCAAACAAAACGAACCGGCGATTCTTGATGAATCACAAATAGGCGTAGGCATACGCAGCGGGCCTCTAATAATTATCATAATGGCGCAAAGAACGAGACCAGTTTGCGTAACGCTGAAAACTGTACACAATATTTCCTTTCGATGCCGTAATAAGAAGTCTTCAAACTGTTGGTTTCATCCACCTCGATCTCCCTTTCTTCAATATAGTGTACGCCTACTGTGTAGTTTATCATTCTCGACACAACAGCCTACATCTAAACATTTTAATAAGACATCGGCTTGCGTGTCCGCTCTAAAATTGTCGGTATTTCACACACATCTCGAGCGTAGCCTTCCCACGGATAGGCCTACGATTACTAAAATTAATAGACGATCCTACGGTAACTAACAGCAACAGTTACTGTAGTCGAATATGTCATTTAGTAATAGTAGGCCTATTATTTGTCAGTCGAGTTTATTAGGCCTAGGTATAATTTTTCGTGACTAACGACGTATCCTGTTGTTCTGCCTAAACGCAAAGGCCTGGTAGGGGAGAGTGCTCCAAGATGCCCACGCTAAGGAGATTTGTGTTTTTCAGCCGTGTAGATTGCAGGAGAAGTACAAGTTTGTACCCAATGCAAAGAGTGGTCATCAATAAAGCAATCAGAGCAAGTATAGATGTTAATTCAAAAACATAATTTTTTTAAATTAAAAAAAGTAGATGTCTTCAAACTGGGCATCTTAGGAACCCCATACTACAAGACGCCCACAGGATGGGCATCTTAGAACAATGGAAAATGACTAACACAAATAGTGTAGCAATCCTGCAATTTTAGACTAAAGCAGTAAACTTTTAAATAAATCAAACAAACCTAACTATAAACCAAACTATTAAGCAAATCAAGACATGGGAAGAAAAAATCTAAACTTATGTTGTAAGATGTTATTGTCATTTTTCATTGTCAGACACAGTTAACGACAAAAGTCGCACACAAATCCTTTGGATGCCTCTCCATTTGTACACTCTTCATGACATCAACCCTTACACTTCCTGTATTCTATCCATTTCCCCCCAGCAGCACTATCACTGAAACGTTCACCACACATCAGACATTTTCAATCTTCTTCGTAGTCATACTTGGGGTTTGTTTTTAGCTGTCTTTCTTAGCTGAGTTTCCAGTTTGTCTTGTCTGCATGTAAGTTTCTTTTTATTTATTTGTTTAGTTCCTTCATTTTGTTTATCGCGGCAACTGTCTCTGAAGATGCAGAGTCCTTACAGCTTGCCACAGATTTTGTCTTTTTGGCATTGTTTTCATCTTTGTCTTTCCTGCCTTTTCTAGGACCTTCTTTTTATATGGTGAACTGTCTTTCTCACATAAATCATTTCAACAAGCTCCTAGAAAAACCATCTGTGCGTTCTCACTATCACAATAAACAAGTATATGCCGCAAATAAAATTTAGGTTGATGTGGTTACAGTGACAGACAAATAGGGCCTACGCACACCGTACCCCCACATAACTAGGTTTTAGCCACGCGCACGTAAGAGTAATCAACATAGTCCACTGATGCAGCTTTGTAACACTAAAACAACCTTAAGAATTGTAACGATTCGGATGTGTTGCGGCGCCATAAAACTGTCGTTATTAGAATTAAACGTCAACAATTATTAATCACAAGCATCACCAAACTCACATACCTCTTCAAATCACATGATCCAAAGATGATACTTTAAGATTCTCAAGGTATCAAAGACGCCCATGGGCATCTTGTAACCTCTGTGCTTTCTATACATTCAAGACGCCCATGGGCTTCTTGTAATTTTCGAGTCCCTCTCAATTGATTCCATTTCTTTTTCACTAGGTTAATGTTTACAAGTTTGAAAAAGGCATCAAAACAACTAAAAATGGACCCAAAATAAACGTTGAAATGCGCGCCTGGGTATTAAATAAGGCTACGGAGAAAATGAAGGAGATTCATAAATGTGTACTTGCGCAAAAGTAGTCAAAATTGAAAAAATCTAACAATCACGCCAATATCTCGAATATTGAAATGCTGCTGCTAAGGAAGGTTCATAAGATATCGCTACATGCAATGACACAACTAAAATACGAATTTGTATCTTTCTACATGTTTTAGAGGGGGTGGGCATCTTGTTCGCCCTGGGCATCTTAGAGCACTCTCCCCTACTATTGAACATCTGGTAATTTATAGGACATAATTTGAACGTCTCGTTATTTTATGTGTGTAGACTAAATAGACTACGACAGTAAAACGCTCTATAAGTATATTAAATATTGACGATCCATGATGATATGTCTTGGTTTTTACTTCATCATCTTTTGTTGAACGCCTTTATTTCCTTGAGGAGCCTACTTTTATGTCTGTATGTACCCTGCAGAGACGAGTAGCCCTACTTGATCAACAGCACCTTACAATTAATTTGTGTAGGCGCTAAAACTGCTCAACTAGACCTACTATCTCCCTAAGTATTCGTTGTAATCTCATACTTTGGGCGATAGGCTTCCTTTCCGACCAAAACAAGACCCTGTTTCCTTAAGTGTTCTTCCTATGCAATGATCTATAAATTATGCACACGACGTAGCTACAGAAGATTTAGAGGCGTTGTGACAAAACTGAAAGGACTAGCCTGTGTAAACCTATGTGGGCACTGTAGGCCTATATGTCATCTTTCGTGAGGCCTATACAAATATTAGGTTTAATAATAATATTATATCAATATTAGGTTTGTTACAGAACTATCCCGCTCTTTTGCAGAAACGCAGTCACCATTGTTCGTCACTGGCTACATCGTTTAGAACCATAAAAATTATTCTCTAGGCTTACACAGCGCAAATTAGGTCTGCTACAGGAAAACACAATAGTAACACATGGATATGAAATAGTGTAGGCCCCTATACAAGAGTTTCGTTTCATTTGTTCTGTAGCTCTGTATGTTTAAATTACACAAGAGCTTCATTAAAAATACCCGCACAGGGATATATTACACAACTGTTATGCGTTAGAGTGAACTCTAGCCCATTGACCTCAATAAATTAAGCTGTAGTAATTTATTTAAGAAATAATAAAACAGCTAACGAAACAAACATGCACTTGACGACTTATAGCTCGTTGGAAGTTCACCACAAAGACAGACAATTTTACCTCGACGACTGCTTGCTTTGGAACTTCTATCACGCACTCTGTTTTCGTAATAGTCGAGATAAAAGTCGATAAATTCCAGTTGTATAACCAACATTGCTCGAAATATATATATATATATATATATATATATATATATATATATATATATATATATATATATATATATATATATTGCCTACTGCCGAGTGACAATAATTTTCGATAAACAATGCTCAGAAGTTGGTTCATAGCTCTCTTTTTGATAGATCGCTACTGTTGACCCAAACATGCCTGGACTCTTTTTATTTAGGACTAAATATCGTTAGTCTTACTGGGGAGTCGGGACCCAACAACATCCATAATAGTTTGACAAAATTCAGAAACCGCAGGTGGATTTGCCTCTTCCTCACTGATCGAATCACTTCCTTACTGGCCGAATCACTTCCTCACTGACCGAATCACTTTTTCACTGACCGAATCACTTTCTTACTGACCGAATTACTTTCTTACTGACCTAGTCACTGCTTCACCTTCTTACTCTGTCGTTTCTGGAGTTGCTTAGAACTTCGTAATTGCTGTTACTTTCTCTGATCGTTTCTTTCAGCTCTCACCATCTCTTCATCTCGCACAATTAAGAATTAAGATGAGATTGGCATCCTCCTACACCATCCTAACCATGTAATTGGTGGTTACTAGGATGTTGTAGTTCGTCGACTAATTAGTAAGACACGTCTCTTTCTACTGGGCTATCTTGCCTATCCCGCTCTTTTGCACAAACGCAGTCACCATTATTCGTCACTGGCTACATCGTTTAGAACCATAAAAAATTATTCTCTAGGCTTACACAGCGGAAATTAGGTCTGCTACAGGAAAACACAATAGTAACACATGGATATGAAATAGTGTAGGCCCCTATACAAGAGTTTCGTTTCATTTGTTCTGTAGCTCTGTATGATTAAATTACACAAGAGCTTCATTAAAAATACCCGCACAGGGATACATTACACAACTGTTATGCGTTAGAGTGAACTCTAGCCCATTGACCTCAATAAATTAAGCTGTAGTAATTTATTTAATAAATAATAAAACAGCTAACGAAACAAACATGCACTTGACGACTTATAGCTCGTTGGAAGTTCACCACAAAGACAGACAACTTTACCTCGACGTTTGTTTCAAAGCAAACTGCTTGCTTTGGAACTTCTATCACGCACTCTGTTTTCGTAATAGTCGAGATAGAAGTCGATAAATTCCAGTTGTGTAACAAACATTGCACCAAATATATACAACATATATATATATATATAATTATATATATCAAGCTTAGATATATATTGCTTACTGCCGAGTGACAATAATTTTCGTTAAACAATGCTCAGAAGTTGGTTCATAGCTCTCTTTTTGATAGATCGCTACTGTTGACCCAAAAATCCCTGGACTCTTTTAATTTAGGACTAAATATCGTTAGTCTTACTGGGGAGTCGGGATCCAACAACATCCATAATAGTTTGACAAAATTCAGAAACAGCAGGTGGATTTGCCTCTTCCTCACTGGTCGAATCACCTCCTTACTGACCGAATCACTTCCTTGACCGAATCACTTCCTCGCTGGCCGAATCACTTCCTTACTGGCCGAATCACTTCCTCACTGACCGAATCACTTTTTCACTGACCGAATCACTTTCTTACTGACCGAATTACTTTCTTACTGACCTAGTCACTGCTTCACCTTCTTACTCTGTCGTTTCCGGAGTTGCTTAGAACTTCGTAATTGCTGTTACTTTCTCTGATCGTTTCTCTCAGCTCTCACCATCTCTTCATCTCGCACAATTAAGAATTAAGATGAGACTGGCATCCTCCTACACCATCCTAACCATGTAATTGGTGGTTACTAGGATGTTGTAGTTCGTCGACTAATTAGTAAGACACGTCTCTTTCTACTGGGCTTTCTTGCCTATCCCGCTCTTTTGCACAAACGCAGTCACCATTATTCGTCACTGGCTACATCGTTTAGAACCATAAAAAATTATTCTCTAGGCTTACACAGCGGAAATTAGGTCTGCTACAGGAAAACACAATAGTAACACATGGATATGAAATAGTGTAGGCCCCTATACAAGAGTTTCGTTTCATTTGTTCTGTAGCTCTGTATGATTAAATTACACAAGAGCTTCATTAAAAATACCCGCACAGGGATACATTATACAACTATTATGCGTTAGAGTGAACTCCAGCCCATTGACCTCAATAAATTAAGCTGTAGTAATTTATTTAATAAATAATAAAACAGTTAACGAAACAAACATGCACTTGATGACTTATAGCTCGTTGGAAGTTCACCACAAAGACAGACTATATTTTACCTCGACGTTAGTTTCAAAGCAAAACTGCTTGCTTTGGAACTTCTATCACGCACTCTGTTTCGTAATAGTCGAGATAGAAGTCGATACATTCCAGTTGTGTAACAAACATTACTCCAAATATATACATACATACATACATATATATTTATCAAGCTTAGATATATATTGCTTACTGCCGAGTGACAATAATTTTCGTTAAACAAATCTCAGACGCTGGTTCATAGCTCTCTTTTTGATAGATCGCTACTGTTGACCCAAACATGCCTGGGCTCTTTTTATTTAGGACTAAATATCGTTAGTCTTACTGGGGACCCAACAACATCCATAAAAGTTTGACAAAATTCAGAAACCGCAGGTGGATTTGCCTCTTCCTCGCTGATCGAATCACTTCCCTACTGACCGAATCACTTCCTTGACCGAATCACTTCCTCGCTGGCCGAATCACTTCCTTACTGACCGAATCACTTCCTTACTGACCGAATCACTTCCTCACTAACCGAATCACTTCCTTACTGACCGAATCACTTCCTTACTGACCGAATCACTTCCTTACTGACCGAATTACTTTCTTACTGACCTAGTCACTGCTTCACCTTCTTACTCTGTCGTTTCTGGAGTTGCTTAGAACTTCGTAATTGCTGTTACTTTCTCTGATCGTTTCTCTCAGCTCCCACCATCTCTTCATCTCGCACAATTAAGGATTAAGATGTGACTGGCATCCTCCTACACCATCCTAACCATGTAATTGGTGGTTACTAGGATGTTGTAGTTCGTCGACTAATTAGTAAGACACGTCTCTTTCTACTGGGCTTTCTTGCCTATCCCGCTCTTTTGCACAAACGCAGTCACCATTATTTGTCACTGGCTACATCGTTTAGAACCATTAAAAATTATTCTCTAGGCTTACACAGCGGAAATTAGGTCTGCTACAGGAAAACACAATAGTAACACATGGATATGAAATAGTGTAGGCCCCTATACAAGAGTTTCGTTTCATTTGTTCTGTAGCTCTGTATGATTAAATTACACAAGAGCTTCATTAAAAATACCCGCACAGGGATACATTATACAACTATTATGCGTTAGAGTGAACTCCAGCCCATTGACCTCAATAAATTAAGCTGTAGTAATTTATTTAATAAATAATAAAACAGTTAACGAAACAAACATGCACTTGATGACTTATAGCTCGTTGGAAGTTCACCACAAAGACAGACTATTTTACCTCGACGTTAGTTTCAAAGCAAAACTGCTTGCTTTGGAACTTCTATCACGCACTCTGTTTCGTAATAGTCGAGATAAAAGTCGATACATTCCAGTTGTGTAACAAACATTACTCCAAATATATACATACATACATATATATTTATCAAGCTTAGATATATATTGCTTACTGCCGAGTGACAATAATTTTCGTTAAACAAATCTCAGACGCTGGTTCATAGCTCTCTTTTTGATAGATCGCTACTGTTGACCCAAACATGCGTGGGCTCTTTTTATTTAGGACTAAATATCGTTAGTCTTACTGGGGACCCAACAACATCCATAACAGTTTGACAAAATTCAGAAACCGCAGGTGGATTTGCCTCTTCCTCGCTGATCGAATCACTTCCCTACTGACCGAATCACTTCCTTGACCGAATCACTTCCTCGCTGGCCGAATCACTTCCTTACTGACCGAATCACTTCCTCACTGACCGAATCACTTCCTTACTGACCGAATCACTTCCTCACTAACCGAATCACTTCCTTACTGACCGAATCACTTCCTTACTGACCGAATTACTTTCTTACTGACCTAGTCACTGCTTCACCTTCTTACTCTGTCGTTTCCGGAGTTGCTTAGAACTTCGTAATTGCTGTTACTTTCTCTGATCGTTTCTCTCAGCTCTCACCATCTCTTCATCTCGCACAATTAAGGATTAAGATGTGACTGGCATCCTCCTACACCATCCTAACCATGTAATTGGTGGTTACTAGGATGTTGTAGTTCGTCGACTAATTAGTAAGACACGTCTCTTTCTACTGGGCTTTCTTGCCTATCCCGCTCTTTTGCACAAACGCAGTCACCATTATTCGTCACTGGCTACATCGTTTAGAACCATTAAAAATTATTCTCTAGGCTTACACAGCGGAAATTAGGTCTGCTACAGGAAAACACAATAGTAACACATGGATATGAAATAGTGTAGGCCCCTATACAAGAGTTTCGTTTCATTTGTTCTGTAGCTCTGTATGATTAAATTACACAAGAGCTTCATTAAAAATACCCGCACAGGGATACATTATACAACTGTTATGCGTTAGAGTGAACTCCAGCCCATTGACCTCAATAAATTAAGCTGTAGTAATTTATTTAATAAATAATAAAACAGTTAACGAAACAAACATGCACTTGATGACTTATAGCTCGTTGGAAGTTCACCACAAAGACAGACTATTTTACCTCGACGTTAGTTTCAAAGCAAAACTGCTTGCTTTGGAACTTCTATCACGCACTCTGTTTCGTAATAGTCGAGATAAAAGTCGATACATTCCAGTTGTGTAACAAACATTACTCCAAATATATACATACATACATATATATTTATCAAGCTTAGATATATATTGCTTACTGCCGAGTGACAATAATTTTCGTTAAACAAATCTCAGACGCTGGTTCATAGCTCTCTTTTGATAGATCGCTACTGTTGACCCAAACATGCCTGGGCTCTTTTTATTTAGGACTAAATATCGTTAGTCTTACTGGGGACCCAACAACATCCATAACAGTTTGATAAAATTCAGAAACCGCAGGTGGATTTGCCTCTTCCTCGCTGATCGAATCACTTCCCTACTGACCGAATCACTTCCTTGACCGAATCACTTCCTCGCTGGCCGAATCACTTCCTTACTGACCGAATCACTTCCTCACTGACCGAATCACTTCCTTACTGACCGAATCACTTCCTCACTAACCGAATCACTTCCTTACTGACCGAATCACTTCCTTACTGACCGAATCACTTCCTTACTGACCGAATTACTTTCTTACTGACCTAGTCACTGCTTCACCTTCTTACTCTGTGGTTTCCGGAGTTGCTTAGAACTTCGTAATTGCTGTTACTTTCTCTGATCGTTTCTCTCAGCTCTCACCATCTCTTCATCTCGCACAATTAAGAATTAAGATGAGACTGGCATCCTCCTACACCATCCTAACCATGTAATTGGTGGTTACTAGGATGTTGTAGTTCGTCGACTAATTAGTAAGACACGTCTCTTTCTACTGGGCTTTCTTGATTATCCCGCTCTTTTGCACAAACGCAGTCACCATTATTCGTCACTGGCTACATCGTTTAGAACCATAAAAAATTATTCTCTAGGCTTACACAGCGGAAATTAGGTCTGCTACAGGAAAACACAATAGTAACACATGGATATGAAATAGTGTAGGCCCCTATACAAGAGTTTCGTTTCATTTGTTCTGTAGCTCTGTATGATTAAATTACACAAGAGCTTCATTAAAAATACCCGCACAGGGATACATTATACAACTGTTATGTGTTAGAGTGAACTCCAGCCCATTGACCTCAATAAATTAAGCTGTAGTAATTTATCTAAGAAATAATAAAACAGCTAACGAAACAAACATGCACTTGATGACTTATAGCTCGTTGGAAGTTCACCACAAAGACAGACAATTTTACCTCGACGTTAGTTTCAAAGCAAACTGCTTGCTTTGGAACTTCTATCACGCACTCTGTTTTCGTAATAGTCGAGATAGAAGTCGATAAATTCCAGTTGTGTAACAAACATTGCACCAAATATATACAACACACACACACACACACACACACACACACACACACACACACACACACACACACACACACACACACACACACACACACACACACACACACACACACACACACACACACACACACACACACACACACACACACACACACACACACACACACACACACACACACACACACACACACACATATATATATATATATATATATATATATATATATCAAGCTTAGATATATGTTGCTTACTGCCGAGTGACGATAATTTTCGTTAAACAATGCTCAGACGTTGGTTCATAGCTCTCTTTTTGATAGATCGCTGCTTAGACCCAAACATACTTGGACTCTTTTTATTTAGGACTAAATATCGTTAGTCTTACTGGGGACCCAACAATGTCCATAATAATTTGACAAAATTCAGAAATCGCAGGTAGATTTGCCTCTTCCTCACTGATCGAATCACTTCCTTACTGACCGAATCACTTCCTCACTGATCGAATCACTTCCTCACTGACCGAGTCACTTCCTCACTGACCGAATCACTTCCTCACTGACCGAATGACTTTTTCACTGACCGAATCACTTCCTCACTGACCGAATCACTTCCTTACTGACCGAATCACTTCCTCACTGACCGAATCACTTCCTCACTGACCGAATCACTTCCTTACTGACCGAATTACTTTCTTACTGACCTAGTCACTGCTTCACCTTCTTACTCTGTCGTTTCCGGAGTTGCTTAGAACTTCGTAATTGCTGTTACTTTCTCTGATCGTTTCTCTCAGCTTTCACCATCTCTTCATCTCGCACAATTAAGAATTGCCTAACAATAACTGGTTCATGTTATACTCGGTCCAATCATTCGTTTGTTGTTGATCGCCTGAATTTCATCTGGTTTGTTAAGTCCAATTCAGCTATAATGAGTACACTGACAGTAAACTGTCGGTGGGGAGATGAGACGGAGACGGAGAGGACTGGCCACCCTCCCTCATAGACCGAAGCTAAGAAAATGAAGTCGCTAACGCTTCATACCCATAGCTGCCTCAGGGTTACTTAATGGACTGCTCTTCTGTTGGCAGGTCGCCTGATTAGGCTTTAGCCACCTCTCGCATTGAATGCACAGGCCCTTGTTGAAAATGGCAAGATACGTGGGCTATTAAGAGACATTGAGACCCCATGGTCCTGGCCCAGGTTAGACCTGACTTTTGTTAATGACTGAAATGCCTATTTGATATACATCCGAATTTAAGGCTCGCGGAAAGAACTCGACTCTTTCTGACAGATCGTCTACAGCTATTGGCATATATTAGAAATCAACACAATTGGTTCATGCTGAACATAATTCAATGTTGTTTCTATTATGACCCCAGATGTTTTCATAGCCATGAGCCCAGTTACCTTTCGTGAATGTCTCTGCATGCCTGCAACCAGGAAGTGAACTTTTATTGACCGAGTAATAAGACTGAGTGATGCAGTATATATGGCTTTGATGAAGTAGTTGTCGTTGTGACTGGCATCCTCCTACACTATACTAACCATGTAATTGGTGGTTACTAGGATGTTGTAGTTCGTTGACTAATCAGTAAGACACGTCTCGTTCCACGGGGCTTTCGTGCTCTGAACGACTCTGGTATATTATGTGTAATTTCCATCATGAACGCTTTATATGTGTAACGCTTCAGTAGGTCCATGTGAAAAGGGAAGATAAGTTGAATTACAATATCCTGGCCCCGCAAAAAGCCCGCATTGTGTTAATTATCGTAGCATCTGGTCGCCGTTTCTTGACTCAAGTGAGCTCGGCATTTCCTCTGATAATCTAATGCTGAAGGCCTAATAAGCGACATAAAAAGTCTTTAAATTTATACAGTTAATTCTATCGATCCATCGCTCTTCCTACTTTGACTGTTCACAAACTTACAATTAAGCATACAGAGCCAGTTATATTAGCAGATTAGATCAGCAACAGTATAGGCCCTTTAGTATCCAGTGTTTATCGACATCATATATGGATGTCAAGGCCCTTCAGATCGACCTTACATTACACAAGTTTGGCCGACAATTGTTATCCTAATTAGATTAGATTAGATTGCAGTGGATTTTATTATAAATCTTCACTTGTGCAGGTCGCATCTTCTGAAGTCTGCAAGCTATCTGAGCCTTTAAAGCGGAAAATAATAGTAGATTAAATTTCATGGGTCTATCTCTGACGGAAGGAATTGCCTATAATCAGTACAACAGAGCTGTTAACAACAAGAGCGTACATGCAAAAAGTGACTAACTAAAGTTTCTCAGTGACTTTAATCGTAAAGAATGGGACGGCATAGACGAAATGGTGCAGAGTCTCAGTGACAATCATCTAGTAGGAGGCCTATCTATTGAAAGTATGCGACTCCAGTCCCACAATACGCGATGAAATTTTCTGTTTAGACCTACATGATTTTCTAAGAATGTACGATTTACAACCTAGTAACATGACAGGGTGTTTTAAAATCCGGTAGTCACCCTTTTAACGTGATATAGCCCTACTTAGTAAATGCATCAGTTAATATAATTCTGTATAATCGGTTTAGTAAGATCGGCAGTATAAAGTTGTGTAGGCGTAATTCAAGCTAGCAACGATTGGGAGATGCTTGAAGATGGAGGCTGAGCGATACTATAGGGCGAAATATATTAAGACGTTTCTTGGTAAGCGTGGGCTGGGCAGTGGGATTATGGACGGTTGCGAGGCACAATAATTATAGGCCGCCGCAGTGAATGACCATTGCTTACGCGAAATCGCACGCCGGTCGATGAATCAGAGCTTCGCGTTTAATTCCTATACAGTAAAATGCAACTGTTATTCGATAATACCATTCTTTCAGTCCAGAGTTAAGTGAATTATTGTGTAGTTCAGGCTTCTCGAATTTCGACTGTACCCTCACGACGATACAGCATTTCAACTGTTCTGGTTAAGCTCTGACTTTACACATTTCCCGTCAAACCCTAGATCCAATGAGTTCCTAGCTACTCGAG
Organism: Allolobophora icterica; assembly: GCA_963556255.1. Taxonomy (NCBI): domain Eukaryota; kingdom Metazoa; phylum Annelida; class Clitellata; order Crassiclitellata; family Lumbricidae; genus Allolobophora; species Allolobophora icterica. The sequence continues at coordinate 29,878,614 of OY744608.1, read as the reverse complement.
GCCAAATCCAACGAGTTTCTAGCTATACAAGGTTAGATCCAACGAATTTCTAGCTATATGACCCAGCTCCAACGAGTTTCTAGCTATATTAGGCTAGATCCAAAGAGTTTCTAGCTAGGTCTATATGAGCCCAGATCCTCCTGTCGTAGATGTAGGCCTAAGTCTATCTCCAAAAACAGCATCCGGGGCCATCTGATCCTAACCCTAAGCGTTACCTTAATCTTAACCCTAACTCTGCCCATAAGCCTTACCATATTTTTTCCATGGACCATAACTCGTATACATAACCTGTTTCTCACCATAACACTAACCCTAACAATTGACCTAAACCTAATCCTGTCCCTTCCCGTCCTTAACCCTAAGCTGTTCTATACTTTAATCCTGACTCTAAGCATCCCATGTATAATTGTATAGGCCTACCCATAGCTCAATAGTTGAACTAGTTACTGTTAAATTACACAGCGACCAAATTATGTTAAATTGATTCTAAGCCAGTTACATGATTTCAGTACAAATTCCTCTGCGTCGCAGCAGTTACAACACAATTGTAAACTGTCTTCATCTCGAGTAGTCAACGTGCAGGATAAACTAAAATCCAGAATGATTATGGATGCTAAAGAATAAAGATAAGACGGTAAACCTTCACGAGTAAAACGGCCCTCGCGACAAATGGTCCCGGAAAAAGACGTCCAGGACCACAGAGCACAATATAGGTCACCAGGACAAACTTCTCATGACAAACTGTCTCGCGTAATCGTAATGGTAAACTCCGAATTTCTAAAGCGTTATTCTAAAGTTAAGCTCAGAGCATCAGCTTATTCATGAGCGTGTGCATTTATAAGCGTTCAACTGGAAATTGTCAAAAAATGAAATCTGTCACTTAAAATCCCCGTTAATTCACATGTTTATATGTTCTACTCGCGTAAAAGAGTTAAGTTTCAACGAAAATATAAACAGTTTAACCTATTCACACGCATCAGTAGACACCTAATTTACCTCCCACAGTCAGGGCAGATATTTAGGCCTACAGTGAAAACAATTTCAAAATGCTTGACAGCAAGATCATAGCCTAATCTAGGCCTGTTCAGTGTTTCACGGTTCACGGCAATTTAGTATACTAGTAAGTATGCTCTTCTCTAAAGTACTTTTCTTTACCTCCGAAGTTTCTATATGACAGGCGGTGAATGCAGGGGCGTCTACCCCCCTCCGAAGTCATTGGAGCAACTTCCCTTTCCCTCCCTCCTCTTTCCCCTTCCCATTCCTTTCTCCCAATAATGATGGCACATACATTGACAGAATCCCCCTATTTTTGGATGGAGCATTTGCTCCAAGGTTTCTATGGAGTAAACGCCCCTGGGTGAATGAGATCGTCCATCGTAACAGATGCAGTACATTGCCGTACTCTTCGTCACACTCTTTCACTGCTGATATAATTATGTCTATCAAGTACTCCTACCCTGACTCATCTGATCCTCCGCCTTCAAATTATTCTCGCCGTAAACGACACCCGCCTTGACAGCTGCTCTGCCTCTCCTGATCTGGTACCCTGGAAATCGGACTTGGATCTCTTTTGGACTACTCTCTGAAACCCCCATCTGATTTGACGTAGCGCTCGTGAATAGGCTGGTGCCCTGCGCCTGGCCTTCGATTGGCGCTTTAGAAGTTTTGAGATTACGATAACGATTTCTAACACAAAAGAGCTCGGCTCCCAGCTCAGGTTTTCTAATCTTCCATTCTCTGATGGCTTATCGTGCTACTACATCCCCTACAGCGGCTCTCAGCTTTACTCCAACCGACAACTCTGGTCGAGATTCTTAATTTAATCTTCTCATTTTCTGATAAGCAGTCTGCTCAAGACCTTATTCCTATCGTGCTCTGCTGAATGACTGATTTGATGGGCCCAATTATCATATTCATTATGAGCCTTTTTCTCGCTGAAGGTTCCTTCCCCACCGGCTTCGCCCATGCCCTGCTTGTTAAAAAAGTCAGTTCTTTCTTCCGAAGTTCTAAGAAACCATCACCCTAATATGTCTATAATTCTGGAATATAGGTATATAATAGAGCCAGAGGCGTCTACACCATAGAAACTTTGGAGCAAATGCTCCATCCAAAAAATAGGGGGGAGATCTGTCAGTGTGTTTGCAACCATTGGGGGGAAGGAAGGGGAAGTGGAAGAAGAAGGGGGAAAGGGGAAGTTGCTCCAATGACTTAGGGGGGATAGACGCCCCTGAAATTCCTGAATAGAGCACCAGCTTATCCATGGTCGCGTATCTACAACAATAATAGTATTATTATTACCATTATTATTAGTATTATTAATAATGAGTCACTGGAGTTTGTCCAAGGATTACAAGGCAGCATTTTAGCAGTGACAGGTGGCTAGCCAACCGCTCCAGCGCTTATCAGTCACCTTTCAAAAATTGGAAACTCCCTATCTGTTTTAGGCACCTCGGACTGAAACAATCAGGAGACCGAGTAGCAGAGACGTAGCTAGGGGGAGCAGTGGGAGCGACCGCTCCCTCTGAGACCATTTTCCATTATGTGGGGCCTTTTCACAATTTATTTATTCCAATCGTTCGAAATTTATTTATTTCAATCGTTCGAACGACATACGAAATATATATGTCACCTTGTCCTTAAACGGCAAACCTCGTCTTTCAGTATAAAATCGGATATAGAATCGGATATAGAATCATTCACGTTGACTCTAAAAAGACTGCGATGCAAGATGGGCATCCTGGAAATCAGCAGTAAATGCACTCTAGCAGAATTTACCAGCACTAATAGTTGTCATGGAAAGAATCGTGCACGGTGAGATTAAAAGTTGCATCCCAGTACATATCTGCCAGTACATAATTTAGTCACATTATCGGCATTCACATTGCTAAAATGCTTCGGATCTAAACAGCTAAATTTGGAAGCCACATTTGTAAAATGCTCAAGTCTTTTAGTTGTGCCATTTATGACGCAATCTAACTATATAGGTTTCAACAATGAATTTTTTCTGGAATCGGATATTTCATCATCCACTGACATTTCCTCGTGGAATTTCTTTCTTTTTGAAAGACTATAAGCAACAGAGAGTTCTATAATGGGCGAGAACAGATTATCTGGCTTTGCCTTGATTACGATACAAAGACAGTTTGCTAGTGACGTGGATTTTAACGAAGTAATCGATTACATTGCTAAAATGAAACCTAGACGAAAAAGGTTGTTGTAATTGGTTTGTGTTTGTACTGTTATGGTATAGTATGCCGGTATACTATTACTCATTTACTATACATATTGTTCCTGCCACCATTAAGGTGTTTCAGTGTTTCTATTTAAAATACAAAATATAAATACGTTCAATCATAATGAATGTAATTAATTGAAATTATTACTTTGGTAATTGGGGCCTTTTGTAATTGTTCGCTCCCCCTGGTGTTAAAACCTGGCTACGCCACTGCCGAGTAGCCCAGGAATGAATGACGGCTTATTTTATGTTCGTTCAAGGCTTAATATATTGTTAAAACCCTCACAGCAGCCAAGCAAACAGTTTTGATTTTTCTTAAATTCCCCGCATATGACTGTAGCAGGTCTTCAACTTGGTTCCTTCCTGGTTCTAAATATATAAATTTTTTGTTTGCTCTCATAAGCTCTATGTTATTAAGTTCCAAGGTACTATTTAAAATAACAATAATAAGATAATTATTATCGTGACGTCACCGGTTGGCGGTGTAAGTCGAAATTTTCATACTTGGCGTAAATCATTCAAATTCTTCAGCTAATGTAGGCGTTAGAGTTGGATTTCAATATTTATTATTAAGTCAACATCTCGTGATTTCGAAGACTTTGTTCGTCGAAGCCGAATCGCCCAAGATTCAGGACAGTTTGGTTTGAAATATTTTCTTATCATCATCAGCGATCACGCGCCTTTCAAACTTTCGCCAAATCGTGTTTAAATGGCATATGACGTCATCATTGCCATGACGACGCATTGTCTCTTGCAGGCCGAGCATAATTCAAATAAAATCAAATGAAATATCCGTTTATTGCAAGCTACCGTCGACACAGAGGCGATGATAACACAGCACCACAGACAGTATGTATAGCAACTGATCATAAATTATACAACAGTTTGGTTATGAAGATTGCAACAGATTAATGGATGTTAGTATGAAGCATAGGCCCTACATGTAAAAATTTTATCAGTGGCTAAAACAATTAATAAATGTTTGTATAGAACCTTCGGGAGATAAAGTTTTTTGGCAAAACTGTTACCTTAGTTCCGTTTGAACAAAATTCTTGTCGCTTGAAACATAACATGAATAGGGCTTCCTACTAAGGGGACGGGACTTGTTGTAAATACTTACTTACTTAGTACTTAGTCCTTACCGTGCAGGTCTGCACATCGGCCGACGCATCTCCTCCACTTCCCTCTGTCCACTGCCAACCCTCCACTCTCCTCGTATATGTCGTACTAGCTGGATTACCCGGCGTTGCCCGGGGTTATGAGGTTCACACCACCACCACCACCACCACCACACCACCACCACCACCACCACCAACAACAACAACAACAACAACAACAACAACAACGACTGCTTGGCAATCTTGGCAGTCGCCCTCTGGCGGCGACTGCTTCGCAGTCTTGGAGGCCCTTGTGGCGTCTGGCGACCTGTGGCGGAGACTGCTTCGCAGTCTTGTAGACGCCTTCTGGCATCTAGCGACCTCTGCCGTGGACTGACTGCTTCGCAGTCGCCCTCTGGCGGCGACTGCTTCGCAGTCTTGGAGGCCCTTGTGGCGTCTGGCGACGTGTGGCGGAGACTGCTTCGCAGTCTTGTAGACGCCTTCTGGCGTCTAGCGACCCAGTCTTGTTGTCCTCGAGACCAAGGTCTTGGTCTCGAGTGCACTCGAGTTCGTTTTTAAAAGTCTTGGTCTTGGTCTTGAGGTTCAAGGTCTTGGTCTTGGTCTTGGTCTTGAGGTTCAAGGTCTTGGTCTTGGTCTTGGTCTTGAGGTTCAAGGTCTTGGTCTTGGTCTCGCAAGACCAAGACCAAGACCGGCTGTCAATATGAAAAGTCATTTAACAGAACTCAAGAATTCTGTATCAAGCCTGCTTGCATCATACGACCAATATCTATGGATGGATACAAGTCTTGTTGGTCAGGAAAACCCATTGGCAGCAGTCATGGTCGTCCGCAGGAATTTTTTTTAGGGGGGCGCACAAATATTTTAGGAGGGGGCACAAAATTATTTTGGGGTGACAAAATGACGCTTTTGCATGGAAACAATCTGCATAGAAGAAAAAATTAAAAATAAATGATCAAGAACTTTACCTAAATAGGGTAGGTTGGGGAAAGATGACCCCCGAGGTAAGATGGACACTCTGAGAGAAAACTAAAACAGAATCTTTTGTGAGTGTCTGTCGAACACCTATGTAGGTGTAAGATGGACAGAAAACAATAGCGCAAATATTAACTATGCATGGTAGGGACCTGCGTAACGGAAAGAGGCTTCTTCGCTTGATGATTGACAGTCATGGTGTATACGCGTGTTTTTGTCCAAATTGACATAATTTTCTTTTGAAAAATCATAAGGATACGGCGCAGAAAATGTATTTGTAGGTTAAGTACATGATATGTTTTCTGAAATTGGCGTTAGTCCAGCTGTCTGTAGAACTAGCTTTGAAAGGCACCAAATTATTTGATACTGTGTTGACGGTTGTGAAGTTGGTCGGGTAGGCTTGGGTGTCCATCTTCTCCTTATATAAGGGTTAGTGTCCAAAATATATTTTAGTTACACAGTGGAAACAAACATTACTTGCAACTGCAATTGAGCCGATATTAATGGTTCAGTAGCTAGTAATACTGTCGGTGGTTATTGTAATTATAATTGTAATTGTAACCGAAAACTTATATAGCGCCACTCAGATCAGTGGAGCATTGATATAAGGGTTGCAAGTTAGGGGTCCAACTTACCCTGTGTTACAAGTCTGATTAAAAATGTATGCCTAATCTAGTTTAATTTCTTGCAAAATTCTTTAGCATAGACCTAGGCTTATTATTGCCACATGTACCCTACAGTTTGTACAGCTGTAAGACTCAGCTTTCTGTCTGTTAAAACCGTTTTTTTATTTAGCTGCCACACACATATGTTCGGAAAACCGACCGTGGATGTTGGTCAGAAGAGAGTTTACTTGAGCTATTAGGCTGGTCTTATAGTGGACTCTACTGTCCATCTTTCCCTAGGTTAGTGTCCATCTTACCTCGATTGTCTGGAGAAGATGGACATCACACTGGCTCAACTTTGAACTGTTACACAGAAATAATCTATAATCTTGTGGGCTATTTTGACGCTAAATAATAATTAAGAGATATTGTTCTGTGAGATTCTTTAAAAAAATTGTTCTCATGTTGATAATTAGCTTTTTAATAGGTGAAACACTGCTTAAGGTGTCCAACTTCCCCCCTTCTCCCCTAACTAAGTGTTTCTGCGCATTGAAAATCGTGTTGGGACTGTTGTAATAATCATAATAATCAAAAGATTTTATTTTTATAAAATATTTGCAAATCTAGGGGGCGCAAATGCGCCCCCTTGCGCCCCCCTCCGGACGCCCATGGCAGCAGCAACAGTTATTCTGTATCAGACGGTATGATAAACCATGGGAAGATTTGAAAAGGACTCACTATCTGTACATTTACACCCAGTGCTTGAAAAGCTACTGTGTGTGTGTCAGCGACTTCAGCACCTGTAGAACGTATTTTTTCACATGACGGAATTTTTATCAGGCCCACCAGGCACGTTTTGGTCAGAAAATTCTGAGCGAATTGGTTTTAATAAAATACAAAAGGCATTTGGAATAATAGTTTGCATGAAGGACTTTTGAATACAAATTCGGATTTTTCTGCAGTTTGCATTTAAAGTTAATTTGCTTGAATAAAATAAAAGACTCGTGTTTTCATTAAAATAGCGAATATTCCGACTTGACAATTTTAGAAGTCTTGACCTGATTGCGATTTTTTGGGTCTTGGTCTTGGTCTTGGTCTTGAGGTTCAAGGTCTTGGTCTTGGTCTTGGTCTCGAGGTTCAAAGTCTTGGTCTTGGTCTTGGTCTTGAGGTTCAAGGTCTTGGTCTTGGTCTTGGTCTTGAGGTTTAAGGTCTTGACAACAAGACTGCGACCTCTGCCGTGGACTGACTGCTTCGCAGTCGCCCTCTGGCGGCGACTGCTTCGCAGTCTTGGAGGCCCTTGTGGCGTCTGGCGACGTGTGGCGGAGACTGCTTCGCAGTCTTGTAAACGCCTTCTGGCGTACAGCGGAGACTGCTTCGCAGTCTTGTATACATACGCCTTCTGGGGTCTAGCGACCTCTGCCGTGGAAGAGAATGGGATAGCCGCGTGGACAACTCTGCACGAGTCTGCGAACAATGCACTAGACCGGGCTCGTCTCAGCTTCTCGGGCACCACACGCGGGTGATTGGTTGCTAGCTCCTCCGATTACTGCATTGGGCCTCCGCTTTGTCGGATGAAGTGATACGGATCGCGGTTGAAATGAGACTCGGAACGACGCTATGCGAACCACGGAAGGTGCCTCACTAGGGATGTGATCGTTTCGGACACATTTGCAGCGTCATATCTTGCACTCCCTTGCAGGACCATCAACCGGAGCAGGTAAGGCCGCAAACCGGGCAGCGACCTCCAAAAGATCTAAGTACCGGTACGCCACAATCACCCGAACGCATACTTTTGTAGTCCAGCGGTGCTTGGAGTTGTGAAGGTTTGGATTTTGTGTTAGAGCTGGGACGAAGGTTGACGAAAGCAACCCAGGACACACTTGAGACAAGCTACTGTTCCAAGGACTCCCGGTAATTGTCCAACGCGGGAACGTCATCTGCTTTTCATCGACACTACCATGGATGCTAAATTGTTCAATTTTAATAATAATAATAATAATAATAATAATAATAATAATAATAATAATAATAATAATAATAATATGCAGTCGCATACCAGGGCACCATGTCAGGACTGCCCGGGATCGAGGACCGGCGGGCCCATCCAAGCTGGACCCAACTATACGTCATAATAATAATAATAATAATAATAATAATAATAATAATAATAATAATAATAATAATAATAATAATAGTAATAAATAATAATAATAATAATAGTAGTAATAATAATAATAATAATAATAATAATAATAATGATAATAATAACAATAATAATAATAATATGGCTTCCTCCGCCTTTTTGGCTTCAGCTGCGTCAACCCTCGTACTCCAGTCTGCCATTCTAGATCGATGCCTAGTAATAGCTGATCCCAACATTGAGGAGCTGCTGATGGTCCGCAGGGAGACACTTCCAACTTGTGTCAACCCAATGCCAACAAAACAAGCAATCTGGGACGGACCGGTTGTTGAATTGGACAGATCGACGGTTTGGGCGGGTGCAGACACACCGATGGACCGGGCGCGATTGCTGGCGGTCGGATTTCCACATTCCGGGGACTGGCTGTCCGTTCTGCCGATTCCATCATGCGGCCTGTGCTTGAATAACGAAGCTGTACGGGTCGCAGTCGGCCTCCGGCTAGGTCTCGATCTCTGTGGCCCCCACCGTTGTGGCTGCGGCGACTTGGTGGGCCAGGACGGCCAGCACGGCCTTGCCTGTCGATTGGCGTTCGGACGAGCTCTTCGCCATCACGACATCAATGACATAGTCTGGCGAGCCCTTCGAAAGGCTGATGTCCCGAGTACAAAGGAGCCGTCAGGCTTGTTCCGTACAGATGGCAAAAGACCCGATGGGGCCACAATGATCCCGTGGGCGTCCGGTAAATACCTGGCCTGGGACGCCACGGTGATTCACACCTGCGCCGCATCTTATGTCACTCACACAGCCAATGCTGGAGGAGCCGCGGCGGAGCAGGCTGCCATTCGCAAATCTGAGAAATATTCGGGGCTGCCCCCGTTCCACCTGTTCCTGCCCATTGCCTTCGAGACACTGGGGCCAATTAACGCCGCCGAGATCAGTTTCCTTCGAGAGGTTGGTCGGCGACTCTCGGCCATCTCTGGGGAGCCGCGAGAGGTTACGTTCCTCTTCCAGCGCCTTTCCATCTGTATTCAGCGCTATAATGCCATCGCTTTTCGCGGCACGTTTAATGACTTAGCGGAGGACGAGGCCTGATTTTCCGGAAAAAAACAATAAATAGTCTAATATCTAAGTCCCCGAGGGATCATGTGTACCTTGGGGCAAAAAAATAAATAATAATAATAATAATAATAATAATAATAATAATAATAATAATAATAATAATAATAACAATAATAATAATAAGTCCCCAAGGGATCATAATTATGTACCTTGGGGCACCCTCGCTCTCCAGTCCAACGTTCTAGGTGAGACCGCTCTCCAGCCCGACTTGCACTTCGCGACATCATCGCTGCAGTGGCAAGCGGAAACAGGCATTACAATAGCTGACGACTTCCCAATAGGCCTACACATTCAATCCAAATGGGATAGACCGCTCCTTCAAAAGTTGCTCCAGGAGCTAAATACTGCACTAACGGAGACGGAAGCACAGGCCCGACTGAGAGCCGTTTCCGCCCAACACGCCAGCGACTGGCTTCACTGCTTGCCGATTACATCTTGCGGCCTAAGGATGAGCGACGAGGCGATCAGAGTGGCGGTTGGCCTACGCTTGGGAGCCAACATCTGCGAACCCCACACATGCGCCTGCGGTGCATTGGTCACTGCTAGAGGCACACACGGCCTGTCATGCACTCTTGGCTTCGGTCGATTGGCCCGCCATGCCGCTCTCAACGACCTGATCTGCCGCAACCTAACAAAAGCAGGTTTTCCGGCAGTCAAAGAACCACAAGGCCTTTTCCGCACGGATGGCAAGAAACCGGACGGCATTACCCTCGTCCCATGGAGGGCAGGTCGGAGTCTGGTGTGGGACGCCACGGTTGTGGACACGCTCGCGGCATCTTATTTACCCATTACAGCCATTCAAGCCGGAGCGGCTGCCGAGCTTGCTGACAGCAGAAAGAACGCAAAATACAACGCGCTCCTTCATACTCACTTCTTCGTTCCGCTGGCCATGGAAACGCTTGGCCCCATCAACAACAGAGGCCTTGCTCTCATTGCAGACATTGGCCGCCACCTCACTCAGATCACAGGCGAAGCCCGAGAGACCAGTTACCTGTTTCAACAACTGTCGGTGACTGTCCAGCGGTTCAATGCTGTGGCTTTCAGCGGTTCTTTTACCAAATCGCTTCCAGCGATCAACGAAATATAACAATTTCAGATCAATAATAATAATAATAATAATAATAATAATAATAATAATAATAATAATAATAATAATAATGATAATAATAATGATAATAATAATGATAATAATAATGATAATGATAATGATAATAATAATAATAATAATAATAATAATAATAATAATAATAAAAAAACTGATATATATACCTCGGGTAAACAATAATAATAATAGTTGTTCATAATAATAATAATAATAATAATAATAATAATAATAATAATAATAATAATAATAATAATAATAAGCTGAAATCGTATTTAACAGCAGCAGTCTCCTGCACCAGACATCTGGAGACCCTAGTGAAACCAGTTATTTGTTTCAACCATCGATATCTATATTTAGACTAAATATAGATATCGATGGTTTCAACGCATATCCATCGTTATTCAGCGTTTCAATGCAGTTGCCTTCCACAGCACTTTCGTTGTTCCAGATCTTGACCAGGACGGCCACTCCAGAATCAACATATTTAATTAGTATCTGACACCTGAGGAATCATATATACCTCGGGTAAAATAATAATAATAATAATAATGATAATAATAATGATAATAATAATGATAATGATAATGATAATAATAATAATAATAATAATAATAATAATAATAATAATAATAAAAAAAACTGATATATATACCTCGGGTAAACAATAATAATAATAATAATAATAATAATAATAATAATAATAATAATAATTAATAATAATAATAATAATAATAATAATGACAATAATAATGACAATAATGATGACAATAATGATGACAATAATAATGATAATACTAAAACTGCATAAGTCTTTTTATTTTAGAAATATGCGATAGTGCGACGGAAAATAAGTTTGCTTCCAATGGCAAATGCAAACTGCGCAGTACTTGGTGAGATGGAACAATTGACTGTATCGATGGTTCCGATGAGCTGAAGAATTGCGGTACGTATTCATCATCATGATTATCGACCATAGCCTGGAAAATTGGGATGGTGGATTGGGCGTAGATGGTGGGTTGCAAATATATTGAGGAGGTACATGCAGCAGAGTGCAGGCGGTGGGCTGGTGAATTTTGTGGGGTGGGATGGAGGGCGGGACAAGCAACGGTGTTCTTTATGGACACAACTATTCAGCGGTATTTATTTTGAAAGTAATTGGCATTCCACTACTTTTATCTTTACCTCCCCACCTGATTTTATTACCCAAAGTTTTTGAAGTCACTATACTCATTTTTTAAAGAGCAGTTTACTTTTAAAGTTATCGAAGCAGACGTTTTGAAATACTTTCTATTCTGGCAGGGATTTTAGGGGAACAGCAAATGTAGGCCCTATAAGCATAAAGATATTCTGTCATTTCTTGTTCAATTACATTACCAGAGTTTTGCGATTCCTAGTTGTTCAGCTTAATGCAAAGGAGTACTAAGTGTACTTGTTTTCTTTACTAATTTATTGCATAAATTTTCGTCAGTTTCTTTAGGCCCCTCCTATTTCCTTTAGTTATGATGTGTTGTTTAGTGAAGAATCTGAAGATGGTTCTTTAGTTTAGATGTGTTCTTTAGTAAGATAGATCTTTAATTATATGTGTTTTTAGTAAAGATAGTTCCCTAGTTAAGATATGTTGCCTAGTAAAGATGTGTTCTTCAATTAAAATATTTATTTAGTTAAGATGTGTTCTTTAGTAAAGAAGGTTCTTTAGTTTAGATGTTTTCTTTAATTAAGATTGTTCTTAAATTAAGATACATTCTTAAGTTAATATAGTTCTTTTGTTTAGATGTGTTCTTTAGTTAAGATAGTTCTTTAGTTAAGATAGTTCTTTAGATGTGTTCTTTAGCTAAGATAGTTCTTTACTTAAGATGTGTTCTTTAGTTCAAATATGTTCCATAGTTAAGATTTGTTCTTAAGTTATGATAATTGTTTTAGTTCACAAGTGTTTTTAGTAAAGAAGGTTCTTTAGTTTGGATGTTTTCTTTGAATAAGATAGTTCTTTAGTTAAGATGCGTTCTTCAGCTAAGATAGTTCTCTTTAGTTAAGATGTGTTCCTTACTTAAGATAGTTCTTTAGTTAAGACGTGTTCTTTAGTTAAGATATGTTCTTTAGCTAAGATATGTTCATAAGTTAAGATAGCTCTTTAGTTTAGATGTCTTCTTTAGTTAAGATATGTCCTTAGTTAAGATAGTTCTCTAATTTAGATGTGTTCTTGAATTAAGATATATTCCTTACTTAAGACGTGTTCTTTAGTTAAGATATATTCTTTAGTTAAGATGGTAGATACTTTTTTATTTAAGATGTGTTCTTTGTTGAGATGTGTTCTTTAGCTAAGATATGTTGTTTAGTTAATATAGGTCTTTTGTTAAGGGTGTCCTTTAGTTAGGCTTTGTTCTTTAGTTATTATAGTTCTTTAGTTAAGACAGTTCTTTAGTATAGATGTGTTCTTTAGTATAGACGTGTTCCTTAGAAAATAGATAATTCTTTAGTTACGATGCGTTCGTTTGTTTAGATAGTTCTTTAGTTAAGACGTGTTCTTTAGTTAAGATATGCCCCTTAGTTAAGATAGTTCTTTAGTTTAGATGTGTCCTTTAATTAAGATATGTTCTTTACTTAAGACGTGTTCTTCAGTTAAGATATGTCCTTTAGTTAAGATGTGTTCTTTAGCTAAGATAGTTCTTTAGTTAAGATGTGTTCTTTATTTAAGATAGTTCCTTTGTTTAAATGTGTTCTTTAGCTAAGATATGTTGTTTAGTTAAGATAGGTCTTTAGTTAAGGGTGTTCTTTAGTTAAGATTTGTTCTTTAGTGATGATAGTTTTTTTTTATTTAAGACAGTTCTCTAGTTTAGATGTGTTCTTTAGTTAAGATAGTTCCTTAGTTAAGATGGGTTCTTTAGTTAAGATAGTTCCTTAGTTAAGATGGGTTCTTTAGTTAAGATAGTTCTTTAGTTAAGATGTGTTGTTTAGTTGGGATTGTTCTTTAATTAAGATGGGTTGTTTAGTTAAAATAGTTCTTTAGTTAAGACGTTTTCTTCAGTTAAGATGGTTCTTTAGTTTAGATGTGTTCCTTAGTCAAGATAGTTCTTTAGTTTAGATGTGTTCTTTAATTATGATATGTTCTTTGGTTAAGATGTGTTCTTTTGTTAAGACACTTCTTTAGATTAAATTTGTTCTGTAGTTAAGATAGTTCTTTAGTTTATATGCGTTGTTTAGTTGAGATAGTTCATCAGTTAAGATGTGTTCTTTAGTTAAGAAGGTTGATAGTTCTTTATTTAAGATGTGTTTCATTAGTTAAGATAGTTCCTTTGTTGACATGTGTTCTTTTGCTAAGATATGTTCTTTAGTTAAGATGTTTTCTTTAGTTAAAATTGCTTTTTAGTTCAAATGTGTTCTTTCGTTAACAGTTCTTTAGTCAAGATGTGTTCTTGAGTTAGGATGTGTTCTTCGGTTAAGATATGTTCTTTAGTTAAGATAATTACGTTCTTTAGTAAGATAGTTCTTTAGTCAAGAAGTGTTCTTTAGTTAAGATAGTTCTTTAGTTTAGATGTGTTCTTTTGTTAAGATAGTTCTTTATTTAAAATTATCTTTGGTTAAGATAGTTCTTAAGTTAAGATGTTTTCCTCATTGTGTTCTTTCATGAAGATGTGTTCATTAGTTAAGCTAGTTCTTTAGTTGTGTTGTTTAGTTAAGATAGTTCTTTAGATAAGATGTGTTCTTTAGTTGAGATCTCTTTAGTTTAGATGTGCTCTTTAATTAAGATATGTTCTGTCGGTAAGATATGTTCTTTATTTAAGACCGTTCTTTAACTAAGACGTGTTCTTCAATTAAGATATGTTCTTTGGCTAAGATGTGTTCTTTAGTTAAGATACTTCTTTAGTTTAGATGTGTTCTTTAGTTAGGGGCCATCCATATATTACGTACGCAAAAATCCGGGAAAATTGGACCCTCCCTGTTCGCACGCGTACTTTTTTCGACCCCCCACCTGCGTACGTACAGTTGACGCAACCCCCCCCCCAGATCAGCTGCAGAATGTGTCAGTTACACAGGCCCAGGCAGCGACTGTCTGCACTTTAGGCCAGATTGAAGGATGAGTAATCAATGGATTCACTGCCGAGTTGTGTGATAGTTTAATAATAGCGTTCAGAGGTAAGGTGGCATACAAGTGACACCTTTCCCACAGTCCTACTTCTTCTGGTAGTACCGGATAGCTGGAAATACTGAACTCTAGCTCTCTTGAAGGCCAATCAATTTGCGTACGTACATTATCAGTAGCCCCCCCACCCCCCCCCCCAAATTCGCAAGCGTATGCAAGCACATGCATTTCTGTTACCCCCTCCCCTGCACTACTTACTGTTCACAGTAAAATAAGTAAGCTCCAAAGACAACGGAAAGGTTACTACTCTCGCTTTACTTGATCTTTCTGCCGCTTTTGACAGTGTCAACAATGATATCGGCCTAGGCCTACTACTTCACCGCCTCCAACACTTTGCTGGCCCTGCTTTCAGCTTGTTGCTTCTTATCTGTACCGTCGTTCTCAACCAGACAACTAATCAATCGGACACCAACTCTCTTGAACTGCCATGGGGCGCCACAAGTTCTAGACTGGGCCGCTCCTATTGATACCATATTGTGATACTATATTATTTACCACTCCATCGGTTCACTACTCATTTAATACCCTCTAAACTACCAGTGTGCCAAACAGCTCATTTTCCACCTGTATATTTGTAGAAACAGCTCTTACAGTCACAATATCTTGATCTCATTCACAACTGCTCTCGTTTCTTGTCGCCGTTCTGTACAATTCCAACCTTCTCCACCATTGTCTTTTCTTGGCTATTTGGAAACAGATTTCTGTGTGTTAGGCCTATTTTGACAAGCTTAGGCCTATGTGCTGCTGATATCCTCGAAGGCAGAAAATTCACGATGGACTTAACTATGTCTTTAATCAAGCTTGTTTAGCTATAGTTATGCCCCGTAGGCCTACTGTTTAATCAAGCAGCAGTAGTTTCCATTTTTAACATCTTATGACTGCCAAGGCTGTTAATTGAGGTCACCCTTCTCCTTTATCCAAGTGTGGGACTGGCACTACCAGAGTATGAGCAGTGGCGGAGTTTTTAAGCATGCGCAGAGCGGATTTTGCTTTTGCAGACCTAATAGCTGATGGCACATGGTCGCGGAGAAATTAAAAATGCGTTGTAGGATATTAGGCCTATGTCATACGAACGATGTGAACTCTGCTGACGTCAGTGGCCTTTGTTGCCATGAGTAGATGATGACATGAGATGTCGTTAAACTTTGTTTCCTCCTGTAGAAACCCCTTGTTCTAAATAAGCTAAGGTACTTTGTGACCACTCGATCTGTCGTCAGTTTATAACCATCGCCCTTTGTTTGCGTTGTCGATAGCTTCTTCCCTGAGACTTGTATTCCCTCTCGCCACCTTTCAAGTGTTACACACATTAATTGCGGTGAAACGCAATGGTTATACGAGGCCAGTAACAACCATACCACTGCAGTAAGCATACATCTGCGTCGCCCATTAATCGGGAATTTCCGTGTCGGAAGTCATTATACTGTAAGCCTATATATGCCTATATGAAGGGTCGACTGACTAGGGCCTAACCATATATATTATGCAACACATGCAGTTGCATGGGGTCCCCGCTAATATTTAAGAGGCCCGACCTAGTTCTCATTTTTAATAGGAATTTGCATTATGACTTCTTGCAGGTTTGAGAAAGCCAACCATGCGCGATCAGCTGCGTTTACTTACTTTTCTACACTTTGATGATAGGGGAGCCCATAGAGTAATGGATAACACACTGGCGTGAAGAGCTGAAGGTACCAAGATCGAACCCGGTAGACCCCGTAAGGTTTATTCAGCCTTCTACTCGCTAGGTGGCAGCGATGGTTAAATGAATTGTAGGCCATGATTGGCGCCATTGGCTGCCGCTTAAACAGTTATATTCGACTCCTGTAAAACTGTTATCATGTGCTTCTACTGTAGGCCTATACATGTATGTAAGGCGCCCTGCGTGGCTGCCGTTTCTGCTATATGTATGTTCACTGTACAGCGCAGTGCGTTTGCAGGCGCTTAATTAAAGAACAAAAATTATTATTATTAATATCATATATGTCATATCTTTGCGGAAGCAGCATGACAGGCCCAATTTGGCCATACTAATAACTGCAGGGCTTCTCCTCACAGGTCTCTCGTTCCTTAAAGGCATTTCTGTTTCCCCAGGTCTTCTGTGCTGAGAGCGCCTCAGAATAGCTTTTCCGTGAGAGGCGTTAGATAAGATAGGCCTACGACACGACAGGTCTCCCTCGTCGGTCTATTAACTGCAAAGGACACTGGCCTTCAAATGGTAAATTCGGCTATAGCTGCATGCCTATAGGCCTAAGTGTCATCACGTCAGACTAATACACGGTTTGCATTCAGGGCTGTAGTCGATGGTATACGCGGGTATAAAGCGTGTACTCACCTCTAATTTTACCACTACAGCCCTGTTTGCATTTCGGAATTGCCTACTTTAGTTTGCCCGTAAGCGTTAGAGCGAAATAACCACGAACCGTGACATAGTGTTCAAAAGTAAAATCTGCCGGTCAACGGCCTTTGCTGTCATAATATGTCGCTAAACTGGCTTACACGCAGTCTCTGACGCATTTAGGATTTCCGATCCGGCCGGGATGGGGTTCCCGCTGGCGGCTAGCAATGGCCGAAGCAGTAGTTCATATGTATACAGGGTCACTTTAAAAATAATGTCAAAGCCAGAGGAGGAGAAAGCGAATCAAAACTCAGGTCGCAGACCCTGTGTATCGCCGCCTACGGTCAACGCTGCGTCTTTTCAAATACAATCGCAAGGACGACCTTTACATCGACATGTACTTTGAACTGTATTCCTACCTAGGCTACCTTATAAAGCTGGAAGCAGTCTTAAAAAGATACTTGTGTGCAGCTATGACGAGAGGTGCAAGGCTCCAAAGCTTTCGTCTCATCTGCAGAGGCGGCTATGCAGATAGGCCCTGCTGGTGCGTACCGAGTAGGCCTACATAGGTCTGCCCCCGTTGCCATAGGCGTAATTTGTGGAGGATGCGAGGGGTACCCGTACCTCCCACTTTTTGGACTGAGGGTGCCGTACCCCACTTTTTGAACAATGCCAATCAATATTTTATTATCGTGCCTTCCCAGAGATCGCAGTCTCCGCCTTGCTTCGTGTACATGTAAGAAATTGGTACCCCCACTTGTTAAAACAAAGTTTATTACGCCCCTGCCTGTTGCACCCGAAATGAAAGGTTACACTGGTTACACTGGCTGATATGGTAAGGGCAGTCTTGTTGTCCTCGAGACCACGGTCTTGGTCTCGAGTGCACTCGAGTTCGTTTTTAAAAGTCTTGGTCTTGAGACCAAAAGTCTTGGTCTTGAGGTTCAATTAAGGTCTTGAGGTTCAAAGTCTTGGTCTTGGTCTCGCAAGACCAAGACCAAGACCGGCTGTCAATATGAAAAGTCATTTAACAGAACCCAAGAATTCGGTATCAAACCTCCTTGCATCATACGACCAATATCTATGGTCTATGGATGGATAAAAGTCTTGTTGGTCAGGAAAACCCACTGGCAGCAGCAACAGTTAGACCTATTCTGTATCAGACAATCGGCACTAGGGAATGTAATCCCGGAGCATTCTGTCAATCCCGGGATTACGGGATTAGAAATTAATCAATCACGGGATTATACTTTTTGCAATAAAAAAATTTCCCGCCTGTAGCATAAATGAATATTTAATACTATAACGTTGTTGTGTATTAAAGACATAATGGTATTAAGAACGTTGTGGCGATGTGTTATAAACTTGTAACTTAAAATGAAAAGTTTAAACGTTCGTTAGGAGTTATTTACGATAAAATTATCGCAAGAAGCGTGAAGTGTCAAAAGTAGATTCACCCACTAATGATGACTCAGAGCATAGGCAGAGGCACTTGACATCAGTTGGGCTCGGTTGATAACTTGATACTTTATCAAGGTTTCTCCACTAACAGGTTGGCCCACTAGCTTGTATTCGGAGGCTCATTAACTCGGGGTGGGGTGTTTCTGAGTGGAAAGATCTTGATACTTGATAGCAATCCCACGGCCGGGAATGAGGTCTCAGAACGACAGGTGACAATCTTAACCACTGGTTGCTCTTCAGTTGCATGTAGGCCTAGGATGAGGTGCTGAATTGTTGCAACCTCAATTACGCCTACACATTTTTTACAGAATGAAACTCAGCTGATCCCTAGTTGCCATGACCTTACAGAGAGTGACTGCATTAGCTTATTGTGAAAAGTGACTTAAAAGTTGTTGGCAGCCAGATCACTTGATGGTGCTGACGATATTTTCCTTGGGCCATCACAGTTTGGCTTTTGGTTGTATGATGTGGCAGTTCAGTGAGTATTTACAGTGGGAACAAATCTCATTTTACATAGTGAAATTATTTCAGGTTCTGTATCAAAACATGACATAACTTAGTACCAAGAATCAGGTAATGAAGTGAAGTTCATGATTAACTTGTCCACTAAACTTATCCATATTAAACAATTGTGCAAACAGATTCAATTAACAGCATTGCTAGGCAGCTTATGTGTTATGCATACGAGATATAGATATGGTTTAATTAATTCACAGCTATTTTTTATTATAATCTCCTAACAAATTTTGTGCCCCCCTCCAGACGCTCATGCGCATCACATAAAAGTAGAGACCATCATATAAACATATCTTTGGCTGCAGTAATCGATACTGTGCATCATATTTCATGCATTTTTAGTTATATCAGAGTAGTGAAAACACAGTTTACTGGTCTGTAAAAAAGTTTGACATTGACATTGTTCATAAATTCAACCTGCCTGATTAAACGCATGTCCTTGAAGTAGATCACTTTCGCAGATTTTGCATATAAATTAGAACATGCTTTAAGCAATTATGATGGTTTAGTTTTATGCATCAGCATGTTAGATCCTGTCACTACAGTCAAATATCTGTCACTGAAGTCTATAGTTGCTGTTCCGTGAAATCCGATGTTCGACATAATTATTGCATATTCACAAATGGCAAACCACGTGTAAACTAAAACACAGAGTTAATTCAATATCATAAAGTCATATAACCAACTTCACTTTAAAAGCTACATAAAATCAATGTTACTATCAATAATTGAAAACTTAACATTCACTTCAACAACGAGTGTGCACTAAAACGTCGTATATGGAAAACTAATCCCTCTCGTTGTTAAAGGGTCAATGATGAGCTTTTGGTTTGCATTGGTTCCCCATCGCTTTTAGACACTCTCAAACTTAAAGTGTTAGACAGAGCTCTGATAGCAAAAACAATTTTGAATTACTTCTGCTCATGAAGCTACATAATACACATTTCAAAAGGGTTTACGTTAAAATCCGCGAACGAATATCCGCGCCGTTAAAAACCGCGTCGTTAAAATCCGCACAATTAAAATCCGCGAGTAGTTATTTACCGCGCGTGATCATATCCGCGCGGTCTTTATTTTTTCACACGATAAAGTCAATTTCATAGACGTTTATGAAGTCAATCTTATAGATGTTTATATAGTCAATATTTGAGATGTTTATAAAGTCAATATGTTAGATGTTTATAACGTTCTAGACTCTAGAGCGAGTTCATTATGTTTCTAAAAACTGATGTTTATAAGTTCTTTCTTTACGAAAAGTAAATCCGTTAACTACAACAGATTCCAGCCCTTGGTATATAGGCCTACTTTTAACAAATTCTAACGGCATTTTCTAGACTGTCGAGACTAAAATTCTCTTACTGAACAATCTTTAGCCAAACGTTATGCGTTTAGGCCTATATAGGTTGGTCGGTTCAGTTGTATGCCTAGTTGGCCAAATTCTACATTATACAATCCTTACTTGAATTGATCTTTCAAAAGGAGTGGGTTTCGCACTTATTACTTTTTAATTAGTAGTTGAAAGGAATTGTCTTCAGCTGCGAAACTTTCCAAGACAAGGAACTTCACCTCATTTTGCAATGAATCACCTTGGCTTCTGTTAATGGCAAATATTGATCTTTCCTGTCTTAAAAAGTTTTGCAGCTGTTCAAAAGAAGTTGGTTTCGCACTTATTACCTTTAAATGATTAGAAGCTTGAAATGATTCTGTTATGAACAGCGTTGGCATCTTTGAAATGCATATGTTTGTTTTAGTGTTATTGACATTTACTATGGCTCATGGAGTCATGGCTCACAATCGCGCGGATATGATCACGCGCGGTAAATAACTACTCGCGGATTTTAATTGCGCGGATTTTAACGACGCGGTTTTTAACGACGCGGATATTCGTTCGCGGATTTTAACGTGTACCTTTCAAAAGGTTGATTACCCTTTTGCATGCCAAAGGCACAGATTTGCAACATTATTGGTGCACTTACTAAACCAATTGATAGTTAGGTAACCAGTATTCATCTGTAACTAGTTAAGTGTTAATTAGAGCAAAAAACAAGCTACACGTGAAATTTTCCCATTGGTGATTTATATGCGTGGGATAGTTGCAGAGATCAGACCTGAAAGTCAGTGGTTTGTTTCATTTTAAAATCACATGTTATCATGATGGCGAACAAAGACGAAATTTGGCGCAGGATTTTCGGTAATTTAGAGTCAGATAAAACATTAATTTTGAAGGACTTCATATATTAATGGGCAACAGGCCCAACAGCACTGTAAGCGTTCATACTAACGATTTATAGAACTTTCAAAACAATAACAAAATAGATACTAGGAGCAATTTTGGGGCGACTGTGGCTACCTAATTTCTATGACCATTGGACCATCTGCAACTATCTCACACATATAAATCACCAATTGATGGGGAAATTGTATGTGCAGCTTATGTTGGAGATCTGCCAGATTGTGAAGCAATGGTGCATTCAGAAACAATGGTTCACATACCAAATCAGAAATGACAAAGACAGTCACCTGACTCTTTGGTTTTAAATGTATAACAATAAGAATGTTTATTATTAACACATTTACATAAAACATTGGCAAACTGTAGAAATACAACGTAACAAGACACATTTCCTGTGCAATCACATTCAATTTACCATATCTAGAACTACAAGCACAGACCAAAAATTAAATGACACAGCTTTGTTCAAACTTTATTTCTAAATAAGCTTCATGTTTAGACTTCAACTCTATCTGCAGTGGTATATGCGACATGTTTTTACCCTTAATAAGTGAAATGGACCCAAACAATACCTAGCCAAGGCCTAAACATGGCCTAAACATATTTGGTATGCAAAGGTGATGGACAAGCCTCTGACCACATGTTTTAAATTGGTTGATATCATCCTCAGGCCAGCAGTGATGACAACTGTAGTGCCAAGGCCTGAGGCACAGATCAGCCCAAACACGTTGTGCAATGTGCATACTGGTGTATCATCCTGGAATAACCTCCTTCTGCACATGCATGTTTTGCTTGATACAGCTCAAGAAGCACACAAAACTCCTCTTTACAGATCCGCTAGGCAGCCCTTTACTCAGTGTAAATAAGATCCCAGAAACATGCACATGTGTATATCATGTTGTGTGATCAATATGAATTCTAGCATCATGCATACACGTACTAGACATTAAGAACAGAACTTACTTCCAGGTTCACAGTGTGAGTTGTGCCTGATGAAGAAATAAGCAGCTCCTCCAGAGCACACCATACTCACCAGAAAGAATACAACTTTCATTCCAAGCGCGTTATAATTCTACAAACATAGACCGTTTAATATTTCAGCAATATTCTTCATGTCTCTGCAACACAGGACTTGTCTTTCACTCCCTAGCTGATGCAAAAACCACATTAAAGAAAGTCATCATGTACAAGCAACTTGCACACAAATATAACATGGCATCTAGGATTCTAGGAGCTCAGCAAGGAGACTTACCGGTATGCTGCATTATCACAAGGTGTTAATATCAACCTTACCTTACCTATTGTGTTCATATCAACCTTACCTTACCTATTGTATGCAATCAGATATTCAGTAGAGATCTTGGTTTAAATTAACATCAACTATCAACATTATTTTCAGGATGTGCTGAAAGTTATTTAAACAAATCCTGAAGATATAATGTAAGTGTTGTTCTTTTGAAGTTCTTGAAGCGCTCAGACCAAAGAACGCATGCACAAACTTTAGTAAGCATAAAACTTTTGTAAGCATAAAACTTTTGTGAGCATGTGCTTCCATGCATGCACATAGGCATGCATATATGTATGTATATACATAAATATGTTTACTGGCGATCTAGAATTTACCTTGCAGCCATCCAATGCTGTCCAACATTGGTTACTAATAATACCCATAATATTCTACATTCTTCTGTGGTTCAGAACAATTTTTATGACGTTATCTCAGGTTTCCTTCCTTACTTTCTAAGATTTTCATAAATTTCCAAAGAATTTCGATAACGTTTATATCAACTAATTCTAGAGAAATGCAAATTAATTATTGTAGGTTATGGCATGTTGACCTGAGTCGAGCATACTTTGAGACATGTCCATTTGTACATGTATATTTATAACCATAACCATAAATTTTACTACTTCTCATAATATGCAGTTACAAAAAAATCAGATCATTTTATACCAAAATTTACAGAAAATAAAATCCTTTAGTAACAGTATTAACAGAAAGTAAAGGGAAACAACGCCTAAGGGACCTAGGTCCTGCTAGCAGGGCTACCCATGTGCATAAACATACTGGCAACTGGCTAAATAGTATAAAGTAGGTGAAATATAAAAGCTTAACTAGTTAACTAAGATTCAAAGTTAAACCACATCAGATTTCAGTCTCAAAACCTAGTGCGCACATAAGGCAGTGATTTATTCATATAGTAATCGCGGGGATGTTAGGGAGCATCTGTGGTTATGTCCACCTGCATCCTGATACTAACATAATGCCTTAATAAGGATGAATCTGCATGAAACTATACCCACCGTTTGAGTCGTGGATTGAGATGCACTCTTCCAACACCATAAGACAATGGTGAAGAGCATATGAAGCTCAGCAAACACCATAAAACCAATGAAACTATTCTCATGCACACCTGTCAGAAAACAATAACCAAGAGCATAAGGCAACTTTGTGTCTCATTTAAACAGAGATGAAAAACCAAGCATTCTAACACAAAACTCACCCCAAACTATGGCAATTCTCAGACACTTCTGTCTAACTCATCAAATCTGTCCATTCTGCAATTTCGCATAAGGTCTTTTAATCAAAACTATAAACAAAAATTGTAAAACTCATACTACATAGTGCCATTTAATCTGTAATTTTGCAACAAGTTGCAAACTTGACAGCTTGATTTATTGAATAAACAAAATGAATAACGCTCTTCCTCTTGTCTTAATAGCCTCTCTTCATCAATTCTAACATCGTCTGAACATCGAAGTCATTGTCAACTGTTGATGGGAACTCGTTGGTTGGCTCCATGCGGGTGTGTGGCCCCACTGGTGGATCTTCTAGTCTACTGTGCATTGTTTTGCTAATAGTCTAGGTCTCAGTGACATTTAACATCATAGTGTCTAGCACACAGAGCGCATCTGACTTGTTTTGCTCTTTGTTCAGTTACAATTAGAATCAACTACTGTACATGGATGTCTATCCACCTGAAGTTTGGAATTTGATTTTGGAATTGACCCAAGTGCGTTATCATTTCTGGTTTGATTGAACACCTCTGAATAAGAAGAATCCCTTGACTTAGCATTTGATGTGCTGTTCAAATACATGTCACTCTAGCATGAATAAGGAGAAAACTGACAATCACATAAAGAACTGCAGTATTGGGTTACATAGTCAGTTACCTTTACCTGATTATCGGATTAAGGTTTTCCTATAGTATCCATCTTTGGAATCGCCTCTGACTTACTACAGCACTTGCAAATACACTGATGCCATCTGTTTAGCTTTTGAAATTTCTGAGTTTACATTTACAATTACCTTCTTACATAAAAGTAACAGATGACACTAACCATAATTTTCTGTAGAAGACACAAACGTTAAGGCGACCAAGCAGAGGTTCTCGACAACGTTCAGTAATGCAGTTGCAGCTACAAACACTTCATAGAAGCCTGTGTAAGATTTCACCTTGTTGCTCATATAGTGATTGTAGTAGAGAGCTGTATAGAAGAAGCGAGGTGCACAGTGCAGTGCTATGCTAATGCGCCAGACGTAACGCTGTGGTGTATATCCGCCAATCGCAGCACTTGCAGAGGGAAGATAATTTCTTACCTACATAAAAAGAAACATTTATTCATAGAACATAAAGTTGTCTTCATTTCATGTAATCTGTTTGTACATAATGTAAATGGTTCTACATCAAATAAGAACAGCAGTACCTTAAGCCAACCCTCAGGTGCAGGGTATGAAATTAAGCGACTATAACAGGGATGGCGAACCTATGGCACGCGTGCCCAACCTGGCACGCCAACAGATTTTGCTTGGCACGCCACCTGAACTCTGAACTTTCGTTTTTTCATACTTTTTTATATATTTTTATTTCTTACATCCAGCAATTTCTTTCCTGCTTCGTTGTCACGTAAAATTGTAGTAAATGTAAATAAATCGCATTATTAAGTAGCTGCGTTCAAAAATAATACAATGACTTTTCAATATTAGCTTTCATTTTTCGGGTCCTTAATTCCGTGTTCATTGATTCAATAAATTTCTGGCACGCGAAATTTTCCACTTTCTTTAAGAGCCATTTTCTGGCACGCGAGCTAAATAAGGTTCGCCATGCCTGGACTATAACAACACATGAAAACTTAAAACATACATACTTGGTGTCATACTGGACCAAGAGCTGACCTTTACGCAACACATAAACCTACTTTGCCGTAACTGTTACTATCAGCTGCGCCAGCTTAGAGTAGTCTCTCGCTCTCTAACCTGCACTGCTGCTTCCACGCTTGTCCACTCATTTGTCGTATCTCGCCTTGACTATTGCAGTACTCTCTACCTTGGTCTCCCAGCTGCTCGGATTGGGTGCTTGGACTGGGTCCTGCGCGCAGCGGCACGCCTTATTGGTCGCATCCCGAGATTTGGCCATGTCACCGAGTACATGCGGGATTTTTGCATTGGCTTCCTATCCTGCAGCGTATTGCCTATCGGGTCTCTGCCCTAGTGTGGCGCTGCCTTGTGGGTGAGGCCCCTGTGTATTTGCGAGAGCATTGCCGCTCCACCCTGAACATCCAGCGCCGTGGTTCCCTGCGCTCTTCTAAGCAGGCTGAGCTTCTAGTTCTCCGCTCACGGACCGCCCTTAGGCAGCACCGTGATTTTTCCATCGCTGGCCCTGCAATCTGGAATGGGCTCCCTGTAGCGCTTCGCTTGGTCCCAAGCACCCATTCCGCCACATTTTATTCAAATCTCAAGACTGTACTCTTCAGCCGGGGTTGGGTCGGGAGTGCTTCTGAGTAGATAGCCTTGAAGAGGCGCTATATAAATTCTCCATATGAATGAATGAATACACCCAGCCCACGTAATGTTCCCTGCATCTCATCCATACAACATGGTGGAAGTGTACATTACAATCCTATTATTGTAATGTATATTCCAAGCAATTGCATCGGCACCAGTAGGGATTCTGTAGCTGCATGTATGGTTCGTGGTTAGCCAAGATTTGAATTTCTACGCCTTTGGTTATTTGGTTCCTAACTCTATCCCTAGACCTGTTTTCAAGTGTGGGCAATTGACTTCCTTCTCCATTTAACCAATCCGGTCTTTAGCTGTACGCAGCACATCTGGACCTCCCTACGTCAATGTTGTAGTAGCACGGTGTCCAAGCAGTTAGCATGTCTGCCTGTCATATCTGTTACCTGGGTTTGAATCCCTAATATGTTGCATGAAGTGGAAACAGTGCAATTTGCAACTGCGTGACACTTATCTTGCTCTCTTACGGCCTTTTCGACGTTTGTTATCACCATGTCCAGAGCATACATTTATTTTAAACACTCCATTCAGGCCTCGAGTGAATAACACATGAAAATCATGTGTACACTAGTTACTCCGTTCATGCCAGGTCGTGTAACCTTTGCAACATGCTGCAAATTTTTTAATTTTATAACCAATGTAAAAACTTTTTTCAAATGGCATATGTATGTCTATCATTCTCCATTTTTTTCTAAACCATCATCACAGTCAAATTTAACATTCAGCGCTTTCACATAAAATAATAGTTCCTTCAGTTGATGATACTTCTGTTTGCACTTCTTTGTACTGTTAACAAACTCTGTGTTAACTCATACATTCATTTATTCATTAAAGTATTTGCATAGTGCCTTTTCCAGGGGGCTACTCAGAGGTGCTCCTGACTCCATATGATGAAACAGGACTTCTTTAAGCTAACATAGAAAGTATCAGAGAGGCTTTTGGGAAGCAGACGCAACATCTGAGGTAGCCCATTCCAGAACATTGGGCTGACCACTGAGAAGGCACGGTTCTGCATGATAGCCGGCCAAGCAAACGGCACTGCGAGCACCCCTCCCGGAAGAACAGAGCGGCAGCTACCCTGGGCTCCCAGTACAGGGCAGCGTAAGACATGCAGATAAGTTGTGGCAAGGCCCAGTTGCAGGCGCTTAGCCAGCCACCCGTCCAGCCATCCTTTGTATGATGGAAAATCATTTTGGACGGCCATAAATTGTACATGGACGGCATTGGGCGGGTTAAATGTCGTATAATGTATAATCCATTCTCCTTCATCTGTGTAACGATGTTCCTTTTCCCACACAAGATACACTTCTGAAGCAGCTATTTATGACCTAGGATAGGTGTAATTAAGTGCCAATTAGATGAGGTTGTTTCATGGTAATTGGTAACTGATTTGACTATATAAATACCTTGACCTTATGAATAGGGGCTTAGATTGATAACAAATAACGGGACATGTGATCAATATCTGTTCCCTAGGCTATAATAATCAAATAATGGAATTAAAAGTTACAATCTGAAGTTAACAGATTGTTGTTTGTATCCTTGTATGTAAAACAAAACTGTTACAATTGTGATCAAAACCCAAAAGTCATGCAGTGTAGGGGCATTGCAGACTTTTGCAGTCGGACTCGTACGGTCGCGGCATCGGGCGGTCATGACTTTGAATGCTTTTGGACGCCCTGCTCTTTATTTCTGGCTAAGGGCCTGCCCAGTTGCCAATGCCAAATCAAGAAGACGACTATGTATACAATATGCTGACCAACAGGGAGCCAGCACAGGACCTCCAGCACAGTTCCACAACCGTGCTTCCTCAAAGCACTCCTGTTCCAAGGCTCAAAAGCATAAACTTCGTGCATCCTTGGATCAAACGTGCAACACTGTAGTTGTAATCTGACATTTATAAACAGGCCCTTAGCCAACCACCCGTCCACCCGTCCTTTGGACGGATGAAAAATATTTTGGACGGGCATAAATTATGCATGATTCTCCTCCATCACCATCCAGCTTCTTCCCTATGCAGCACAGCCAACAAGACAATTGAGCATAAGGCTCAGGATCTTAAACCGAATAAGCTGCTGGATAGGGAGCCAGTACAAAGTATACCGCATAAAGGAAGCTATATATATGACCAAACCTGGGGACAACTCTAATACAATGGGCAGCGGCATTAAAAACATTAAGACCATGAAAATAGATAAGAATAGTTCATACGAAATTAACCAAAGGCGTGGAAATTCAAGTCTTGGCAAACCATGAACCGTTACATGCAGCTACAGAATCCCTATTGCTGCCGATGCAATAGCTTGGAATTTTACTGGTTCGTGCAACCGTTAGAATCCAAATTCATCTTTTACTTCCACTTCATCTTGATTTTAACCGCAGGCACTTTAGAAGCCAAAAACATGATAGGCTGCGAAACGGAACTGTTACCCCACAATGAGTTGCTGTAGAGCCTTCAAAGTTGTATATAAGAGATAGCAGAACGCACGCTATAAAACCAAATGCGGGCAACGACAGGACAAATCTGCCCAAATTCCGAACACCTATTGTAAACGACGGAGTGTGCGGCTCCATCTTGTCTTCGTTTACATTTGCGATAACGATCATATCAACCGAAAGTCAAGCACGACTTTGGATACCTGCATTTATTTATTATGCCAGGTGGCGCCACTATTACGCCGGGCAAAAACCAGATTCCATTTGCGTAGAGTCTACAGACTGTACACGCAACTGACTTCTGTTCCTACTCATTTCCAGTTTAACAATTCCACTTGGTGAGATGTAAGGAGTAGCGGAAGGATTACTGCTATATAATCTGATATCAAATTATTGATTCAATCGCTAGTCTCCCCGTAAATCACGCCAAAGTCGCAGATTCGCAGTGGTATAACACGTACCCGATCGACAGCCGCAATCTTTGGATACCTGCTCATGTTATAGTTTTGTTTTCATGTTATAGTTTTGTTTTCAAAATGTATGTAATCATTGTATACATGCAATGCATGTGCGTTTGTCATATGTAAATAAAGGCTACTTACTTACTTACTTACTTAATCGTGGCTTACTAGTGCATGCTGTTTGGCAATCGTTGCAAAGATCTTTGATTTAGGGGCAACATTTTCAAAAAAATTAAGTTTTTATGTTTATTAATAATTTTTCAATTGTTATTTTTCATTTCAATTCGAAATTAGAAGGCAGTTATCGAGCTTCGTATTTACACTGTTTGGTGTGGCTTAATTAAAAAGTTTGCAAAATTTAATTTTGCGGGGCATTAAAATGTAGGATTTCTGACTCCCATTGAACCGCGAGATCTGCATCAAAGTGGAATTGACACGTATACACGTACGCTGAAATCTCAATCTCCTAAAGTTGGCTGACCAACGTATTGACCCCGAGCCAATTCTAATTACCTCGGCCACCTATCGATTTTTTCTCATGAAGATCTGTGAATTATACTGTTTGGGCGCTGTAGACATCTCGATATTGCAAATTGACCCGTTTCAAGTTTGGTTTGAAGTTGGCTTATCTAAACTGACTGGGAGACGTGAATTAATTTAGAATAGAACTTTTAGTGGATATTTGCTTAAAGAGTATCGCCCGGAAATAGGGCCTAGGCCTAAATCACCAGCTGTTAACCAATTATCGATTTCTTGGTGATCCGCAGCTTCACCGGCCTACTTACTTATGATTGGATATTAGGCTTTGACCTATTTGTTGATTGGCTGATGTGTGATTTCCGCCATTTTAGGTGTTTAGCATTTTACAGTCGCTGTTATGAGCGTTCGTTGTTTAGTTTATGACGCCTTTATGGTCTCTGGCCTGTTTTTATGGTCTCTGGCCTTAACGCAACGAGTCTATCGGGCCCTGATCACGCTTTCTGGCCGCAGAGAAGTTGACCAGCGCAGCCTCTTTGGGAATGTTTTGCTCTCACGCGCGGGATACTGAAAACTGAAAACGCACACCTTGCGTTACCCGTGTTGGGTTGCATTGATGCAGCTCCGCGCCTCGACTAAAATAGGTTTTTGATTCCATGCACCACAGATGTTTATTAGATACGCCGATTCCAAACTTATTTGAGGGAAAGTAGTAAATACTGTTACAATGAAACTTGAGTAGAACAGTAGTTAGCATTTTGTTCTAACACTGCAAGCCTTTCCAGATTTGTTCATAGAATGGAAGACGCGCGTGGGTATGGCCAGCAGCTGAATTCAGGCGTAAGCATGTCGGGACATCTTTCGCAAGGTTATGGAGTGCAGCTACCTCACATGGGAGATGCTGGTTCCATGCTGGATAGTGAACATGGAAAACACGATGTCGGGAACATCCTGCAACAAATCATGACCATCACTGACCAGAGCCTTGATGAGGCGCAGGCTAGGTATCACTTGACTTTTCACTGTTGAGTTGCCTTGTTATATTATAGTATCTGAATGAACTGAGACTATTTAATGGTTTTTAGTTCATATTTTGATCAAGGCCATGAAAACTGTTTAGGGAGTAAGTGTTGTCATGCTATGTACATGCAAAGAAGCGGTTCTGATGGCAGCTTCACCGAATGTAAAACTGTTACTGAGGGTGTCTTTCAGGTTATGGTGTCAATAAACTGCAGCTTGGCTAGTGCAGCTTAAGCCTATGTACATGCTCATGAATGTAAAGCTGGGTGTAATTGTTTATCACATTTCAGTAAATCACAAGAATCTTGGAATGTCCAAAGGTGCAGAGCAGTTTTTATTGTAAAAGCTAATTTGCAGTGTTCACTCATTTTGCTCATAACTGTATATGTTAATGCTGTCAATGGTTTGAAGTTCATTTGATTGGTTTTAGCTGTGAAATTCATTAATTCTTTTTTAAAGTTTTCTTTATTTGGATTTTGCACCAGGAAACACACGCTTAACTGCCACAGAATGAAGCCTGCTCTGTTCCAGATACTATGTGAAATCAAAGAAAAAACTGGTGAATTTCGTATTTTATTGACCATGGTTATGTGTTCTTTGCAAAATTTGAGTAGTAGGTTCCTGTGCCACCGTACGTTGTTGCATGCAAATCGGAAATCAGTCAAAACTCACGAAGTCTCGTCAGTATTTACTACTGAAAACAGTGATGGTCATGATTTTGCTGCAGGATGTTCCCAACATGAACCTACTACTCAAATTTAGAATTTTACAGATAGGGGACATCATAGTCGTTAACAATTTATCCTCAGCACTGCAAGATGCATTAATAGTCTACTTATCTGCTGAAATTGTGTTCGTTAACTGTATATAATTAAGCTAATAAAATGCCTGTTAAAAAGCCCCGTATGCATATATTAATATACTAATGAATACTTACAGTTAAAGGTTACAGCCTTGATATCTGAGAGCTTGTGATGTGTCCACAACTGCGTGCAAATACATATTGCTGTGTTTGATCTAGTCGTCTTTTGGGGGGAAATTCCCCCCCCAGGATTTATGTTTCCCCCAGAGAGCAGAGAAATAAAAAAATAAAATAATAGAATAATAGATTTGAGACTACTGGAGACTACTGGGGATTTGTGTGTGTTGTGGCAGTATTGAAATTGAAGACGAATTCCTAAAAAGTCATGAAAGTGAGACGAATATCTTAAAAAAGGTCATCAAGTTTTTTCGAAGATGAAAATTAGAAAAAAGTCTTAAAACTCTTTGAAGATGGATGAAATTTCCCCTAAAAAGTCATGTCGAAATTAAAAAATTCCCGACGCTTTTTGGTCCCCCAGAAACCTTGTTTCCCCCCACCCCAGAAGAGGGGGACTAGATTAAACACTACATATTTCTTCGTCAGATTCAGGTTTTTATTTTACTCTGTTGAGTGTGTGTTTAATAATATTTGAGCTAAATAACCTGCTATTTTTGATTTTGTTTAATTGTTATTTCTGTTTTAATCTGGTTGGTTTAGTGCTGAGCATTCGCGGTTGCCATGATGATGAACCACCAGATGCTCAGTTGATGCGTCTCGACAACATGTTGATAGCAGAAGGAGTTGCAGGACCAGAGAAAGGAGGAGGCCCACTGGCAGCCAGTGCAGCATCGCAGGTAGTGGCAGGTGGGGCCCCAATAGCAGAAAATGCCATCGAGCATGCTGACTACCGAGCAAAACTGGCCCAGATACGCCAAATCTACCACGCTGAGCTGGAAAAGTATGAACAGGTTGGGGCTTTGATTATTATGGTCTTCTCCGTGTGATTGAAACTCAGTGTGCGAGTGGCAGCAGTTTGTTTTTAAGTTGTTTCTTATAGTGGTGACTATTAAATTGATCTTAAGAATTCCAGATTACAGTCTTCAGAAAATGATGGCAAATTAATTCATTATTTTTTAGTCTCTCTGTAGCACCAAACTCTAACTACGAAGCATCAGTTAGTAATGCTGAGCAACTGTGTGTGAAGGACGAAAACTGTGTGTGAAGGCCTTGCACAATGTTTCTTTCATTGTGTTATAGGAATCTTATACCTGCCCACGGTTTTGCAAGGCGAGGAGTGAGAACCCAGCCATAGGGTCATTGTGCCAAAGTGAAGGATTGTCAAGTAAATGAGGGGAATATTGTCATTTAATGATGGGTCATTTAGTGGTTACATTTTGAGGGCATGGCACAATGTATTTATTGTGCCATGTCTTGCATTGATTTATTGCCTGCTCTTATGGTAAATCTGTTGAGGTTTTCCTTGCATACCATGAGCCAAAGTTAAATTATTTGCTTGCATTCAAGAATACTTTAGCACTGCTGCATAAGTTAAGCAAAATACAATGGTCCAAGTGCACTGATAATTTGACAGTTTATGATAATTGGTGGAAATGGTTGGTGTGCTATAGTTCTAGTGTGGTCCTAATGAATGGGACTTTCAGAGGGCATTGTTTTGAATTTCCATTGCCAAGGGTAATTGCAAGCAGCGTTGCAGCTTTATGCAGCAGTGATACAGCCTTATGTAAGTTTTTGCTTGAAATTCTGTTGTAGGCTTGTAATGAATTCACTGGCCATGTGGTGAACCTTCTTCATGAGCAAAGTCGCACACGACCAATTGCTCCAAAGGAGATTGATCGAATGGTGGCAATCATCCGGAAAAAGTTCACTGCAATTGAACTGCAACTTAAGCAAAGCACTTGCGAAGCAGTCATGATTCTTCGATCTCGATTTCTTGATGCCAGGTCTGAACACACATAACTGTAATAATAATTATATATGTTTCTTTGTAGTAGGCCTAGTAATTGCATAAGGTATGGTAAAGCCATGCCAATGTCAATGACCATGCAATCACAAGATACAAGGT
Source organism: Allolobophora icterica (assembly GCA_963556255.1). NCBI lineage: Eukaryota > Metazoa > Annelida > Clitellata > Crassiclitellata > Lumbricidae > Allolobophora > Allolobophora icterica. The sequence goes on along the minus strand of OY744608.1, from coordinate 29,845,563 downwards.
ATTAGATTCACATTTCAGTGTGACCGTGTGCACGTTACAAATTTAATTTACAATAATAATAATAATGATAATAATAATTAGTACTAGTAATTGCACCTTTCTAAGAACCTCTCAAGAGCACTGATGATTTTCTGAAGTTAATTAAAAATATGGGAAAACTATCAGAGGCATTCTGTAAATCAGTGTTTCCCAAAGTGGGTTCCGCAGAACCCTAGGGTTCTGTGAGGGGAGGACAAGGGTTCCGTGAAGCAATGGGATAAGTGTTGTTTGAATATGTTGTTACATTATAAATCAGACTCCGAGTTGCAGACAAGGGTTCCTGGAGAAATTTCATTTAAAACAGTTTCTAATCCAATTTTTTATCGATTAAAACTGTACATACCTCGATCACTGTTTAAAAATATTGTACCAGAATATGTTGTGTTTAGGTCGGGGTTCCTTCAAAAAATTTTGAAGTCAAAAGGGTTCCGTAGCCAAAGAAATTGGGAAACACTGCTGTTAATGATTTTTATTTATATAATAATCTTTCGGAAGTAAACTTTAGTGCTATGTATTTAAGAGGTCATGTATGTGAATCATGTGTTGAACAGTCTGAATACATTAAATACTGTGTCTTGGAATAATATTATGTTGTTCTTCAAAGGTTTTCGTGCCATTTATGATGTACTTTCTTTGTAGGAGAAAGAGGCGAAATTTTAGCAAACAGGCAACAGAAATACTCAATGAATACTTCTACTCACACCTGAGTAATCCATATCCTAGTGAAGAGGCCAAAGAAGAACTTGCTAGAAAGTGTAGCATCACTGTATCACAGGTGACTGACACTAGAAACTTTCATCTTCAATCTTATGAAAATTGCATTATGCTCAACTCTGAACTGGCTGCCAGTATTTTTTCATATTGCTGTGAGTTATGTTAGTTTCTATTGTAAAATGGTAGCGTATGAGTATAGCTGAACCAGAAGTGACCCTTGCCAAATTTCAGTACTTTGGAAATGGTTATTTCTGTAGGATATGTGCCTCTATTTAACTTCTTCTATATAAAGCTCCACAGCTATTTGTATAAATTGACCCTTCTCATAATATGTACTTGCCAAGTCAGTGTCTCGTTTTACGAAGCGAGTGTCTCGTTTTTGCTGACAAAAGAGCCTGATGACATGTTTTTAAAGACTACTGTTTTATTTGATAGACATTTAGTAAGTTATGTTTCTTTGTTTTTTTTAAAGGTTTCCAACTGGTTTGGAAACAAACGAATACGTTTTAAGAAAAATGTTGGGAAAGGCCAGGAAGAAGCAAATATGTACAATGCTAAACTGTCGTCCGGGGGTTTGAATCATGCCTCAGATGGCCACTCGCCAACTATGCCAAAACTAGAGTCAGCTGACAGTCAATGTCTAAGTGACAGCCAGGATTCTTGGAGTAAGTTGTTTAGTTTCAACAGTCTAACTATGGATTTAATTAAACTGCATTAATGCTTTATTTTGATTTATTTTCTGTGGATGTTGGCATATAACATCCCATTAAGTTTGATTAACTATGCTGCTCATAAAATTTATTATTAGTGATTTATGCATTTGAATGTCCCAGAATATGCCCATTAGTTTAAGCTGTTGTTGGTTTTTAGACTAAAGCAGATTATTTGAGAAGAAAGTTATTTCAATGATTATAAAGAGTTGACTTGTAACTAATGAAAACTTGTGTCTTTTGATGCATTTGTATACTTCCTTAGGTACTTCAACATACAATGCAATGGTTCCACCTTCTGAAAATCAGCTAGCTGCAAGTCAAGGTCCTGGAATGTATATGAGCATCAATGTAAGATTCACTTTACAATTCTCTATGTAATATAAAGTATCTATCAAAAAGATAGTAATATGTTCCATAATTACAAATTCATTATACAGCTTTGTGACACGTTTTGAAAATTGTGTTTTTCAAAGATTGAGCTGTTGGGGTTTGTGTTGTGTGTAATGGAGTCTACAAAAATGTGGCTAGCCCTCTGGGTTATAACAAAACCTGGAAGGAACACTGTTTTTGCATGCCTGTTAAGGGCATTTTAGGGCAGCCCACTTTTCAAAATATTGAATTTCAGTTCCTCACTATCCTGCCCTTATTTTGATTCACATTATATGTGGACAAACTAACTTTGTTGAAGTTGACTCTGTGGCATCTAGTTTCGGAAATAGCAGAGTTGAAAGCTGTTGTGTGCTCAACGACTTTCTTTGTTCTAAATTGGATCTACTTATGAAATGTTCAACTAGTGACTAAAATTTACTTGCAACCAGTGGCGTGCAGAGGGGGTGCGGAGGGGGCGACGGCCCCGGGCATCCAGCCGGGAGGGGGCATCCAACGGTTGGCGTTGGCCCAGTCAAGTTACTAATATAACCGGCCGCCAATAAATCGCCATTCAAATATTTATGTTTACAATACATCGCGAAGTAAGACATGAGTGCGCAAGTTTTTATGTCATGTTTTCCATACAGGCTATCCTATGATTAGTAATAGTAGCCTTAGCCTAACTTCCTAAGCATAAAATACAAAGTCTACAATTCGGTTTCCGATCGTCAAAATAGGCTAAAAGTACCATACGGCAATGTGCAATTCTCTAAAATTTCCTGGGGGAAAGGGAGAGGGGGCAGCACACTGAGCACAGTGCAGTGGGAGGGGAGGGGAATGAATTAGGGAAAGAACAATTTAGGGGCATCCAATGAAGGGGTTGGCCCCGGGCATCAAAGAACCTCTGCACGCCACTGCTTGCAACATCAGTAGTGGAGAGGAATGGTGGCAGATAAATGTTCAGAAACAATCTACATGTTGCCAGAACTGAGAGAAGCAGCCAGGACCTCAACTGACTTGGTAGCCAGTACCAGGACTTATGCACTGGGAAATAAAACTTTTAAGATGAAAGCAAGTCCCACCTTTACCACTGCACCAAGGTTCTTTTAAGATAAGGAAAGTTGGCAGAATGTGATCACAAATGAATACCAATGTGTCATTAGGTTGAAGCCAAGTCACATTCATAGCAAGTATATGTAAGGAATGCCCACCCACAAAGAAAGTTATGTAGAGCTGGAGATAAATTCTGCTGAGAACAAATGTTTAGATGGCCAATGTTCAAAATCAAAGAATCAAATGAGGGTCATAAAGACTTGATGTTCATTGTTCAAGTTTTGGAGCCTGATTAATTTTAGTATCAGCCAAAACATGCAGACAAAACTACCATGATTATGCATAATGGTTGGTAGAAGATATTCTATTCGAATCGGCACAAAGCATTTAGCTTGCGATGAAGTGATTTTAAATACCTAAATTGAGGCTGTGGGCAGTGAACCAAGGTTGGATCAAGATTTACCTTTACATCCTCTGCCAAAGTATGAGAAGGAAAACTGGAATGTCAATTAATTGATTACACGAGTCGGACCATGCTTTTATAGTGGATGATGCTGTAGCAAAACCTTGCTTATCAAATTACTTGTTTGTTCAGTTTCATAATTCATTTAGGCATAGTACAATTTGTAGCGGCAATTGGTGTTACTTGGAATATGTCTTTATTGGATGTGATGTAATATGCTCATCTATCTCTGGCACGAAAGCTAAGAACTATTATAAAATATAGGCTACAGATGCATATCTAGTTGTAGGCTGTTGAAGTAGTTAGGGTTTAAGCAAAAAATTGAGCTTCAAACATGAATAAATACAAGCTTGTGAAAAAGGTTTTGAAACTTCAATTTTTTCATATTAAAATGGGCCACTTACTGCATTTGTGTATGTGTATTTGTGATATTGATTTAAAATGTGGCAGATGTTATAGATAGCATGTAACGATTAATTTCTGCTTGTTTTACATGAACTTTGATTTGTTTTGGTTTAGGCTGCCAGTGGTTATGTCAATGATGGCCTGCCTACATCGACCTCCAGTCTTTATGACCCTCATTTGCACCAGGTGATACAAGAAAAATTTCAAATTTATTTATAGTAAGATTATTATATGATTAGTTTCATTTTATATTTGTTTTGAGGTTGAAAACTTAATGAGTGAATTAACATTTTATTACTACAGAATGTGATTCCTAGATTTTAGTTTAAAAATCCTCATGTGCTGCTGTTTCTCAGTGAATTTAATAAACCATGAATGAGTTTAGTATCTAACAACTATAGAAGGTAATCATCCTCCAATGCTTTGCTGATAAGACTATGACCAATTTCGTTTGATGTGGAAATGGTACTCGGGATCATAAACAATGGGTGCATTTAGGAATACTTGCTAAGTACTAATTTACTCACTTATATATTCAGCAAATTAACGCATTGTCAGTACAGTTACGACTTTCTTTCTAGTCAGTTAACATCTCAGACTGGTAAACCATGTGAAATCCAGATCTGTGGGACAGCCATGTTACGGTGACTCTGAGATGTGCTGTATGAAGATCACAGTGCATGCATTGCACCACGTCTTGCTCCATTCAGTGCAACAGACTGAGGCAAAAGCGAAGTTTAACAAAAACATCATGCCAGCGTAATAATGTTGACACAGATGCCCTTAGTTTTTTATTGAAAATTATAAAACTGTGTGAAAAGTAATATATTAACAACAATTACAATTAAAGAAAATAAAGTCATAATATTGGTTTAAAGCAATGGTCTGTAGCATGAGTTTGGCAGCATGTGGAGACATACTAGCTAAATGATTAGTTAATATGTAGTCATGTGGTTTTTGGTGGAGGGGTGGACCCGAGGCCCGGATTATATTATGTGTGAGGTTACTTTAGGTTAGTTAGTTAAGTTTAGTTAAGGTATCGATTATGCAGCCCCAAGCGGTGAGGAAGTAAAAGGACTGAGATAGTTTATGGATTGTGCTACCGCAAGGGGGCAACTATAGTGTGCCATCACTGAAAATGTATTAGTATCCAGCAGGGCATCCCCGGTTAGCGGGACCATGGTCCGTTAGGGGCGCCCATTGCCTCCTCTGACCCAACAAGTTTTCCCTATTGTATAAACTCAACTGAATCTAATTGGAACTCATTGCTTTCCTTTTGAATGTTAGATATGTATGATTCCTCATCACTAGTACTTTACAGTGGTTGAGTTTACAGCATTTGTACTATCCATGTTATCTTATTAGTTGGAATTGATTGATAATTGTAGTCATTGGATGCAATAAAGAAAGATGTTATGTTCTGTTATGTTACATGCCAAAGCTAAAAGCTATAGATATGGACAAATGTATCTTCCATGATGCACAGTTTGCAGCAATGGCGGAGGGATGGGCAAGAAGCTATGGGGAAACTCTGTCTTATCTTAAAAGTAGTTAGTGGTACATAATCTGAACCAGTTGTCAGAGGAAGTTTCTCCCTTTGCAGCATGACTGTATCTACTTAAATGCAGTAACTTTTCATTGTAAATAATCATTTGAAGTCTAAAAAGGCACCACGCCTGAGACAAATTTGCTTAAAACTAAACTACGTGGCATCAACAAGATAATGTTTTTTGTTGCAGTAACCGAAAGCTGACGTTTTTGGTGCATCTGGACAGAGAAATCTAGACTTAACCGGCTTTATATGTGTTTCTCATATTGTGAACAGTTGCTGGAAATTGGTGACGTCTAGAAGAAGGTGTTTCTGGTAGCGTTGAAAACTGATGACATGAAATCCTGTAAATACATGTTTTTGTTTGTAATCGATGGTGTCCGTGTCTTGTGGCGTACTACGTGTCTTGCTACTGACAAGAGATTGAGCTGAGATTGAATGTCATTTTGCTGTTTGCTGGTGGCAGTCATTTTGTAATGAAGCATTTGGGCATTCAACGTGTTCATAGAACAATTTCTGCATGCATATTGTCTGTTGATGATCACTGTTGTGTTGTCGTGTAATCTGTATTTACTTTAGGCATCGATAATTAGCAACAGTTTAATACTGCTTGGTGTTTCAAGGAATTGGTCGTGAAAAGTTGTATTGATAACGGCTTGCATGTGTAAGGTATTACATGAATAGTATATGGAAAATAAGACTGCAGTATCAGTGTGTAATATACGGAGTATTAATCATACTCACAGTAGCAAACATAATGTGTAAAATACATTTAAATAATCATTTTTTACTTCTGGCATTCATTCTTGATTTGGAAGCCTCTGAAGAAATGTTTCTGTAACTGAAGTTCAATTAAAAATCTTGATGTTTAGGAAAACATTTTGTGCTGTTGCATCAGAGAGTGGTTGTGTGCAATATCTAATGTTGTCATGGTTATTTTTTAAATTCAGTCTTAAGGGTAAACGGATATTTTTTACAGACTGAATGTATATCATATAATATATATGTGATTAAATATCACATAATTATATATATCATGTGATATACATGTAATATTTATATGCCATATACACTAATGCAAAGGTACTAATTTCTGGAGTGTTGACATTGTTGCCTAATAGCAGCCGTAATTCCTGATTCATTGATCATCCAGTTATTTCTCCTTTAGTTCTCCGGCAAAGATATTCTAACACTGGCAGAACTACAAGACCGAGGTTTATGGATAAATGTAAATGTGCACATTTTCTGTAGTGACCATATGGCGTTGATCCTGTTAATTTTTCAATGAATTTATTGGTTGAGGTCCTTCACCACTATGTCCATTTGAATGGTTGCCACATCATTTAGGATAAGCTTTAATGTTCCCATTGATTATTGTCTTGAGCATTACCTGTCTTTGTTCTCTGCCTTGTGTGAACTAAAGTATAGATTATAATTATTAAGGAGCTTTTATGTAGTGCCCCCTTCAAGGTTATCTACTCAGGAGCAAAAATATTAAATGAGAGCCAAAGGTATTCAGTAGCATGTTTAATTGTTCATACATTCAGTCATATTTGTATACACATGTAATCTCTTTGTTTTATTTATTCATTTGTTTTAAGGTTTCTGTATGTCGATTCACACGTCATTGTTATGAAGCATTTTAAGATTTTTTGTATATAAGATGAAGAGATTAGCATGATAATCATTATGCGAGGCTGGTTGATTTATTTATTGAGGAATTTTCTCTCATTTAAATGCATTACAAGTGAACACTACTGATCGATAAAATATTTAATAAAAATATTGATTTCAATTATAATAATTATTATTTTGCCAGATATAAGTGATAAGGGCATACAGCTGAGTTATCTTAAAACTGTTTTATGCCAATTTATATTCTGAAGGATTCGATGCGGATACAGGCAGCTCTTAATTTGTATTATATACGGTAAGTGTATTGTGTATAAAAGAACTTTCAAGAAATTGTAGGTTAAATTGAGTTTTTTGTTGCATCAAACACTAAGTCATTACCGGTAGTACTCTTCCCTGTGACTTCTTATATTAATTTCTTTGACTTTTAATTGTTTTTGTTGCTTTGGTGATAAGAGAAATATGTTTGCCTCACCAAAATGATCACACCTCTGAGGGCTAATGATGACAGGTGTGTAATTAATAAGTGATTACCTTATTACCTGTGCCCCATTAAATCACAGGTGCATGCATTTATGTATCTGACTATTTATGTAGCACCTTTTAAGAAGCTCAGTAACATACTAAACTGGTTGGAAATGTTTCTTGAGCTGTGTATATGCGTTTTGTGGAAGATGTTCCAAGAGTGAAGCCTATGTTTTCTGACACTGGATTTTGGGAAGTGATTGTTGCCAACGTCTTTTCTTTGTATAAATATGCACTGTCCTGTCTAATTGTTTATATTGGTGAAAATGAATTCTACTCTGCTACTGTACAAAATACCAGATTTTTCAAATCTGAAGACTGTTGTTTGAGTTTTCCAAAGAAGTTTTGATTATTTATGTTTTGTTTAAGATCATTGATCTGTTGTTTGCTGATAGACTGATATTTTACTTTTGTTTTTGTCTGCTGAAGTTATTTTTATTGAATTAAATGTATCAGCTGTATGTTTTTCAAAAACAGCTTAAGTTATAATTTTATGGGTTTTTTAAGTCTTTATTGTGATCTGAGGTTTTGTCACTGCAACAGAAATTGTATGTTTTTTGTATGAGACAAAATGGTTGGCCTAATTTGTGATGGGCCTGCTCCGGATAAATTTAGCTGTATTCTGGAATTTGTGAAGATCAAGTTTAGGATATTTATATTGTTCTGTGGTCCAGATATGTTTGGGAAATCAGTGAAAACTGTAAGTAACTAGAAAACCAGTGCCTTTCCTTAGTGCTTGGAATAGTGGAAGAAACAACTGCTATTTATATAAATTTATCTACGTTCATTTCTTGTTTATGCTAAGATGTTAAGAAATGCAGTTATTCTCTGTGCTCTCAGCACTATTGCTGTATGGTGGTATCCCAAATCTGAGCAGGATAATTTTTCTGTTATGATGGCAATTGTCATTCCACTGTCTAAACATTGGCACAAGAGTATGTTGTTGTGGTTACTACGGCTTGTGTTGCCACTGAAGTCCTATTGCAGTAGTCATTTTATAATTGAAAATTTGTTATCATGAATCCCATACTAGTTTGCTTAAATATAAGAGTTTCTAAAATTGTGTTTGAATAGAGCAAATGAGCAATAGGCTTAAACTAACTGACTTGCTTTTTGTTCATGTGATCTGGTCTGATAATGTGAAATTTATTTTTTACATGGTTTACTGGGTTTATTTTCATGTCTTACAGTTGCCACCCTGTGCTCTATTTATGTCTAGCAGTATATGTTCTGAATTTCCATATGTATAACAAGCACATGGCATGCCCTTTTGCTTATCATGCATTCATGTTATACAGCTTGTTGTTTCATTGGAAGATGGATGATTACTTGTATTTTCTGGTGAGTATTGAAGTGTTTTCTTTTTGAATTTCAGTAATATTTATTATATTTATTACAAATTTGACTTGCCATATATCTGTAACTTATTCCATTGAGCGCTGAAGACATAAGCTGCATTGTAGGGAAAGGAATCTTTAACATTTCTGGCAAAGGAGCTGAAATGACTTGGATCTGAAGAACTCTTAATGACTTGATGATTGCTTACAATGCATTTTTGTAATCATGGGCGTCCACAGGAAGTTTTGTAGGGGAGCAAAATGACATTTTGCTTTTCTTGAACACAGAACATGTGACAACTTTAAAAATAAATAATGGTCAAAGACTTTACCTAAATAACTAAGTGGTTTTTTTTCGCATTGAAAATCGTGTTTGGACTGTTGTAATAATCCTAATCATCAGAAGATTTAAATTTTGTAAAATATTTGCAAAATACAGAGGGGGACAAATCCCCCCTTGTTCCCATGTGCAGACGCCCATGTTTGTAATGCATAGAGTTAAATCCATGCTTGATGAAAACTTACAAAGGCATATCCTCCTGAACTGCCATTTTCTAGATGATTAGCTACATTATGTTAAACAGATTGAAAACACTTTTTATTGTTATCGTGTCTCCAAGCCTGATGCAACTGGTGAATGTTTGCCGTTATCTTTCTAAATGTGGTAGTGTAGCGATTTTGGTATCTTTGTGACAATATTGCACTGTGAATATTCATTCAAGACATCAGGTATTATTCATTGCCATGTAAATGCATTTAAGTTTCATGTGACATGAGATTACTGCAACCATTTTGATTATGTTTAAATTTCTTTCTGTTTGAGTGAACCCTACTGCTCATTATTAGTAGAATGAGTTTTATCAGACTACTATATATATGTAAATCATATTTCCTTTTGCCGCTGTTTGTAGCTCAAGCATTAGGAGCATCCTGTCAAATTTATTACTTTTGTTCAGCCATGCAAAACATTAGAAAAGGTTTCCTTTCCTATGATGTAGTGTTGTTGGAACAAGCTGAGAGATATAAAATTATAGGAGGAAATCATGCAAGACTGCACCTAAAGTGGGCAATTAATTTATTGCAGTGTATTGTACTTTTTAATAAGTATAAAAGTAGAAGTTGTTTCTTTTTATTGCCACTGGCACAAGGTTAGCGGCGTATTTAAATAAATTTGACACTTTACAGATGTGATGTGCCAAAATTGGACTTGATATGTCTGCTCTGGTTGTTATTTATTAAGTCTGTTTATTGAGGTGTATATATGGCTAATTCAAACTTCCTAAATCAACCAACAGCAGAATGGGGTTGTTCTAGCTACTGAAGCTACGAAAAAAGAATTCGGCCTTTATGTTGTTACCGTCTTTGCTCATGCTGGTAAACCACCAGTAGTAATTTTTGATTCTTGGTCAAGTTTTGTTGCTTGCTGTCAATGTTCAGCTGTTTGTTAAAATGACAAACATCTTGAAATCTGTACTGTCTTCAATATTCTCTGGTCATGATTAATTAACTAATGACAATACTATATGCTTACAATTATTATTGTTGTTGTCCTCATTGTTATAATTATTATTATTGTATGTAAGTGGACAATTACTACAGTGCCTTTTAAGTTCCTTATAAAGTGCTGCCAACAACACAATAAATGATGCTAAAGTCAGTAAGAACAAAAACTTAACCAATAAGCGAACAGTCCTCAGATCATCAGATGCTTAGAAACTTGCCACAGGCCAGCTGCTGCAGATATGTAGAGCCTAACGAATGGATTGCCATCCAGAGCTGATTGTAGACACGATTGCTCATGTCATCCTGAGCTATAAAATTGTTGCTGTATGGATATTTTCATATAATTCAAAACTACTATGCCAGACTTCTGCGCATTGCCAAAAGTTTTAATGTCTCCATGAAACTGCAGGCATTATTACTACAAGATTGGAAACTAGTAGTGTAATTTATCAATGAGTGCTGCATCAAGTCAGAAGGGTTGTCCAAGATCCTTCCACTCAGTTGGATTTTCTTCACAAACTTTACAACTGCTCTTTAGTCTATGCTGCACTAAATGTGTGGTACAAATCCTATAAAATATACAACCTTAAACTGGCAAGCCGTTTTTTTTTATTATCATGAACCACTGATTTCTGTCATCTTTTTCTTTGCGTTTGACTTGTCTGCACCCATTCGTCTGACTCCCCTCGATCAGGGTTTGGGTATCCCAAGGTAAGGTTGCTGCAAACGTTCTCCATTTTCTGAATTGTTGTTGAACCAGTCTACATCAGCTAATGCCCAAGGTAGTATACTTTCACCTCAGAATGCAGGCATTCTGTTGAACTTGTCTACCTGTTATCAACGATAAGGTGCAAGTCGGTAAGTCGATGAAGAATAGAGATAACATGGTAGACTGAAGGCACAGGATCGTACTATATGTTGTTTTCTGAAGAGACCCCTTCCGAAACATTTAAAAAACTGGAAACACAAACCACATATTAATTTTGTGTTAAGTCCATGCTTTGTTGCAAAGAAGTTTCTACGATATAGGACAGACGTAAAAGCATGTTGAGACCATCGACCCAGTATAGGTCGATGGTTTGAGACTGTCAGAGACTATAATACAATACAACTAAAGATTTATAGGACTCTTTGACAAGACAAGTCTTGCACGAGAGTGCGTTGTGCTGCATTTCTAGTCAGTGCAATGTGATAAGATGAGTTTTTAATTTTGATTTAAATTGAATAACAGATGTGCATTAAACAAAGTTATATTAAATTATTACTATACACTAAATTTTCTATGCTACACAATAATATAAAATTTAACTGAGCTATTCGGGAGAAGATATTTCGTGTAAAAAGTGTAAAAACTATTTCTCTAAAATGAACTTAACGTTAAAACTTAACACTAGATGACGCACAGTGTTTTCTGACGTAGCTGTTGAAGGCACAAATCTTAAAATACTCCAAAATCTTTGTTGCAAGGAAAAATCTCGCATCTAAGAGACTCGTTGTTGAAGAACTGTTTAAAACAAGTTTTAAATATTATGGTTTATTGTAAGTACAACCAAACAGTAATACTGTCATGTGATAATCGTGTTGCACATCGAATTTTTGTAGACGGAATGATTTTTTTATACCAAGGTTTAACGTCGTCTTAAAGGGGGTCTACCCAAATCCCGATTCCCGGAAATTGATTAAATTGCAAAATAAACCGAATCCCCGAAAGCAGTTTTATACCAAGCGTTCGATTTCTTGAAAACTAGTGTAGATCCGAAACCCGAATCTCTGAAAGTGAATAAAATGCGGACTAGATGAGGCGTCTCACTAGTTTTTGGGCGATAATTGGGAATCAGGAAAATATCGCGTCTTGTCTACATAACAAATGCATTCAGTTAATTACTTCTGTGCACGCAGATCGACGAACAATTATGTTTGCCTGGTAAAAAATTGCCTTTGGAGATTCAAAACATCATATTTAATATCTGGTGCAAAAAATTGAAGCGGGCCAATCTGCGGATACGTGCGAAACGGATATACAATTTTATAATGCATTTATACTATATAATACACGTTAAAACATAGCTGTGTGACAATCTGTTTAATTTTGAGAATTTGACCTCCTTATGACTTTCAGGAAAAGTTTGTGCTATTTCCTGAAATTTGAATTTCGAGGATCCGGCACACAACATCAGTTTCGGGATACAGGTTTTCTTTACAAAATAGTTTCAGGGATCCGACAGAAATACCCATTGAGGCAGACGACCATAAGGCTTGTCAGTCAGTGAAGAAAGCCAGCCAGTCATCCGCAGGGGATGACTGACTGGCTGTTCATCCATCTGACCCCTGAAGCTGACGCTAAGTCATTAGCCAATGATGACCAAGTTGGAATTAGGCTTTAGTACTAATCGGAATCGGCAAATAATGACCTATTCTATCCGGTATTTATAATCATCAAAAAAGCAAAACCGTTTATGCCATAATGGCAACATTGAGATGGTGGGGGAATTGGATTCGATTAGGCTAATTTTGTCAAAGTAGAGTTGTAATAATTGTAACATCTGATATTGCTACTTTACTGAGTTTTACATCTAACGATGTGGCCTGAGCTCTCAATAAACTGCAAAGTACAAATATATATTCCAGATCGTTAAATCATTGTATTGGCTGCCTATGCAAATAATCTTCAAGGTTGGGTTAATCATCTACAAAGCTTGACATTTTAGTCTAATGGGTAATCTTTTGCTTTAAACAATTTAAATTGACATCAAAGTAGTGATCTGAGAGTGTGTTGAAAATGGAGCGCTGAACACCTAGCTGAAATTATCCAATAAATCAGTATGCAAGTAAACAACCATTTTCAGTTTCATGCCTATTCCATAAAATCACAGCATGTCATAACCAGGGTTTCATGCATTCTGTTGTCCATGAACACAACTTTATAGATCCAAATAACACTGGGTGTTTAGTGAATCTCCGAAACTTCAATCCCCGGAAATTGAATTTCCACCCGATCCCAGAAAGTTATTTTTGAAGTGAAAACAAAATTACTTGTGCATCTGTAATGTTTTGGGGTATTTTTTTAATATAGTTTTCAGGAGATTGGCCTACTTGTCCATACTGGATTGGGAATTCTTGGTAGAAACATTGCTTTTCAGGAATTGGATCAATTTTGCATCACATTCGGATTGCTGGATTTAGTTGATTCAGGTAGATCCATGACCTAAAAACATGAAACCATGATCGAACAGAATGATCTTCAAGTGCTTGCAGAAAAAAGGCAGAGGAGCTCAGGAGTTCACTCTGCAGGTTGGCAGGCCCTAGACAATTACGCATAAGCATCAAGGTCTTAAACTCAACGCACTCTTGCGTAGGCAGCCAGTGCAGTTCCTCCCACTTGAAACTGGGTATATGATCAAGTTTAGGTATACCACATGCAATAATGTATAATGGTCCCTCTCTGCCATCTGACTGAAGTTGGTGTTTAATAACTGTCCTGTGGATGTGTTGTTACAATCTCATGTGGATGTGTCTTATGATCGTAGCTTTACCCTCGTATATGTATCCTCCAATTTGGACTTTCAAAATTGTCAAAAATTTCTTGACTTCAAATGCTGGTGCATATGATATTAGGTTGGCTGAAACCTTGGCTAGCCTTGGCTTAAATTTATTTGGTGAGGCTGAAACATAGTTGCTCTATAGAAATTTATGCCTGTGGCCCTGTCGTTGCTTGTATGACACAGTTCAGAGAGCTACCCCAATGACCAGTTCATGTGAAGGGTCATTGATTAGCACTGGGTTTCGGTATATTGTGAAAAGGTTTTCAGACCTAATTAATAATTAGGAAGCATACAATCTGTTGCATTTTCTTATCAGCTTTAGAACTTTTTCTGCTGATGATTTTTTCTGCTTTGGTACTTGTGACTATTACATGTTGGTCATTCCTTTGGAAGTCTTCAGCGGTGACCCATTTACTTGTTGCCCATTTACAAACGAATCCGCTTAGTTCACAGTTATGTCATAGCTACCAATGATACATATTTAACATAAAAGACATGTTGACACACGGTTAATGAACAATGTACATGCACAGTTCTCCTAACTTGTCTGAAGTTAAGTTTTCTTGTTACGTTAAACCACACTTGTTTAGGTCCCTCACACAGCCACGGTCTTTGTGCTTTGGAGAGTTTCTTAAAATGATTCTTACAAAGCTCAGAGTGTAATTGTAATTATAAATTTATGTAGCACCATTTGAAGTGAAAACAAGTTAGAGTTGCTCTCTGTGCTAGCCTATGAGATGTTAAATGTCGTTGAGAACAGAAATTTAGTCAGTGAGTAAAACAATGCACAGAATACTTGAAAAAAGTCACCAGTGGTGAACCTATGTGTACACGTAGAGTGTACCAATGAATTCTCATACATGGTTGACAGATTGCATTATGTCAGTGTCTCTTTACCAAGCTGCCTTGACAATGTGGAGCGATGACAGGTGGTAGCATCCATGACATGCCACAGCCCAAGAGGATCTCCGTGATGGCAGATGATGCCTGTCCAGCTGTCACTGAAGCCGCCAGGTGCACAGAACATGTATTCGTCGCCTACTGGTCGGTTGGTAGGTTGAAGCAGCACCAGTGAGTAAAGGTCGAGATCACTCCGAAGATCATTCTCAACCGAGACAAATGTTACCATGCTTTAGACAGCGTGCATGGTGTGTAGATCCCAGACTTGACCATACTTCAGGAAGCCCCGTCCCTCTTCGTGAAGTCACTTAGGCCAAGTTGACTTGTGAAGAAAATATCATCTAAAGCATACAAAATCCACAGCAGAAATAAAGAGTAAGTTTGATATATGCGAACTTAGCAACAGTAAACTCCAACATTTAAAAAATTGCAGAGCAAATTCTGCACCCGAGACGAAATAATCTGCTGAAATGACAAAGAAGGCAAATATATGACTCACATGGCCATATATTCTCATTTACTAACATTGAAACTAACAAACTGTTGTCACTGAAGGATTTTACAAATATGTATGATTCCTTTAAATTTAATTAACATCCATCATAATGAAAACAGACGGTTGTCATGAAGGTGACAGTGTAAATAACTTGTAGTAATGCCTTAAATTTTATTCATTCCACTGGTGCAGGTGTTTTTTCCAAAGTCGTGAAGAACTACTTTGACGGATTATACGTTAAACTTTTGAAGCCAATGTTTGATTCTGATGCAGTGGCACAATTGTCTGAGTGGCAAGTGAAGAACATTTCTCTATATATCTGTTATCAGTTGCCATAGTTATTTCACAAGTTCTAATATAATTGATGAAGCCAAACTGTGAAAGCAGTAAGTTTATGAAGATGTTTTAGGCAGTTTCACTTTGCAGAAGAAAACAAATTTACAACATTAGATGAAGATTAGGTATACTGGGTACAAAGACTGAAGACGATTAAATATACAAAGATTACAGATATGAAGAAGGTAAAAGAATTGTTGGCTCTGGAAACCAGAGACCAGAAGAGGATAGCGACCTTACTGCTAGAAGGTACTGGCAAACTGATGGAAAATGATGTGAATAAACTGGAGTTCTTTAATGTAGAAAAAAAATGTTTTGGAAATTGGTCAGAAAATCAGTTTTGCGAGAGTGTAATGGCTTGTAGAAATAGACTTTGGAAAATTACGCACAGGAAGTAGATCACAAAGATGGTGAATCATTATATGAAGCCAAACCAAGAAGATCCTAAGCTCAGAGATACATGGACCTTTCATCATCATGAGAGGCATTCCTTTTCTTTGCTGACCATCCGGGTCTTGAGCTTGGTTGGCAAAGAGATTCAAGGTCTGCATTTTCTTAGTTTTGGCATTTGAGAATCGTTGACAGACCTTTACCTTGGTGTCAGATTGTCGGAATTGACAGAGTGCTGATGACCTTCAAGGTACTCATATTTGTAGCTTAAGTTTGATGGACAGCAATGATGGAATGGAAATTTATAAATTTCTTGCTTATCATGCCAGGATTTTAAACCCTGACCTATGGGTTGATAGTCCAGAAAGCAAGCTGTCCACTTGACTATTGTACCACTTAGACTATCATACCAAGCACAAAAAATCTTTAATTCAAAGGTGCTGCAAGCTTTTGAGACCTTTGGTTAAAATGCAAAAAAAGGAAGATACAAGAACAAGCACAACAAATATGTATCACGGGGTGCCAAGAAGTTGATGGTTTGAAGCTAGGTTTGATAAAGCACCAAAAGAACATCGTAAGAAGTGGGAGGCATTTTTGACCATATACAAAATGAGAATATACTTGATGTAACTGTGGTTCTTCAAATCATATATATAAATCACATATTATGTGACATGTATAAAAGTTGCGTTTTAAAAGTTTGAGTATTAGGATTATAACTAGAGGGGTTATTTCCAGTTTAGCTGCTACTGCCAGGTGATCGATGATGAACTCCATCCATCAATAGATTTCAATTTTGAAGTCATCTCCACTCTTGTTCACTAGATTGTGGTCAAGCTCTTTCCATTGTGTGGCCATTGTTGGAATAGCAGAACAAATGGTGGATGTCCTTCCACTTGAACAACTATCCTCTGATTTCGAGTCCAGCTCCCAGACAAATGTTATTCAGCCTGTTGGAATTGCTGTTGACTGTACATTGTACAACTTCCAAATGGCCTCACTGCTGTCTCTTTTGGTACTGGGAACTGCATTAAAATCCCCTACACATGGTACTATAGAACCTATCCTGATAGTCCTCAAAGCTTGCTCTAGAGTCCCATGAAAGCCGTCCTTATCGTCTCTTCCTACACCTTGTTGATGGGTAAAGTAATCCACCACAATGGCAGCTCTTCAGAAAGTGTACCTAAAATATGGCCATCAGGACCTTGTCTCTGTGTGAGTAAATAGCACTTCAGGGCTCTTGTTTGCTGACTGTTCCAGGGCTAAGATTATGCCTGCCTGTCACACAACACCCTATTCATAACCTACTCATAGGATGGTATAGTCATCAACAATTATCTGTCCTGCACCCGGCCACCGGACCTGTTGACTCCAGCCAAACAGCTTCTTGGCCCGTCCGAGATCAGGCATTTCAATTGCCACCCAAACCAGTTGAATTAGGCAGTTCCCCATTTGATCTCTTCACCCTGGTGTGCTGAACATGCATGACCAGTGCAGGAACATCAGGACATCTGCGCTTCTTGGCAACGTGCACAATGAGCGGTGCAGTATGGAATACAATTTGCAACATTGACAAAACTCGGCATTGAATTTCCTTGGATCATAACTCACCAGGTAATCAGAAGAAAATTAGATGGTTGAATCATTCAACAAAAACTTGGAGCCGGTCAAAGGTATTCTAACTTGGTATGCCCTTGTCCACTCTCAGGACTGTTGCCTCCATGGAAGTCCTTTGCTGCTTTGGCCATAGATGTCTTCATTGTTACTGACAAGCCCAGGCAGGGGCCTCACTATACCAACAGGGACTCGGTCCTGGGCAGTAATCAGTTACTGACAAACCGTATCCACCTCTGCAATGTGGACCGGCAATGTCACCTGCAGAGAATTAACATTGCAGCCTGGACCAGTGTTTATATTATAGCAAACACCAGATTATCTGAAAAGAGCAACTTCATGATTAGTTAAGTGAGATTAAAGACTTATTACCAGACTGTTATCAGTTTATTAGGAAATTTCTGGCTGAAGATAGTAAGTCCATACATTTTATTCAGTTGAAATCATTCTTGGAGTCAAGTGGATGAAACGGATTTACTTGATTCAGATAAGAAATATATGAGTTATATTGTGTACCTGATTGTAAAGGTGTTCCATTGCATCTCTTTAGTTTTGTCAAATGTATGTAATCATTTCTCACACAGTTTTTTAGAATTTTTATATGAAGAAAATAGGACAAGATCATCATGAGGTTTGGCTCTTACTTTGATCTCGAAATGTTTCATGATCTGGTGTCAAACTAACATTTTGTTTATGAATTGTAACTGTTTTGCATGTCCTTTTAACAGGTAAAGTCTAACACCTTCAGCTAGTTGTGTGTTAAGACGCACATTGCAAAATGTCGGTTATTATTCGACTTGATAATTTATCGTGGAATGCTAGCTCATTAGACGTTAGACGATACTTTTATGGGTTAGATATTCCCGATGGTGGTGTTCACGTCGTAGGCGGAGAACGAAGCACTGTGTTCATTGCCTTTGCAACAGACGAAGATGCAAGACAGGCAATGCTTAAGGACAATGGACGAATCTGCAACGAACCAATTAAGCTGCTTCTTAGCAGCAAGACAGAGATGCAGAATGTGATAACCTCCGCTCGTGGGTCTTCTGGCCCAATTCATGAGGTGTTCATGGGTCCGGGTTTTGGAAGAAATGGTGGACCAGTGGCGCAATCAGAAGGTCAACAGGGTTTCAAGAGGTTCAGTGAGGAGGCTGAACGAAATCGTGACAATTCTCAAAGGTTTTCGCCATTACGACATGACAGACCGTCGACTCATGTGCGACCATATCCTGATACGTTTTCTGAAAGACAGAGGTTGGAAAGATCAGTTGCTTATGAGGAAGACATGTATCTCAAAGAACCACAAAATACCAGTAGTCAAGGTAGGGGAAGGCCACCTTTTGATGATGCGAGATCTGGGAATGAAAGAGTCAGAGATCAGTGGAACAATGAGGGTAAAAAGGAATCAGGGGCTGGCTTCCAAAGACCAGACTCAGAGAGATTTGGTGATTGGCTGAGAGGCAGTGAGCAAGAGAAAAGAGAAGTTGAAGTGAGACAGGGAAACTTCAGCAACAGAAGAGAACAGACCTGCAGAGATGGGACTAGACCATCCCATATAGATTTTGAACGCAACCGAAGTCGTGGTTTTAGAGATGACACAAGATTTCCACCTTCTAAGGAGGAGTTCTGTGATAGTAGTGGGCTGAGATCACAGGACCACAGGCCTTTGGATCTGGAGTATTTTGAAAATGTGCATCCTGGGAAGAGTGATCATTTGGCGGAGAAATATCATCAGGATACCGATCGAAGGCCTTTTGGATCAAAAGATCAGAGTTATTTAGAGCAGAAAGGTAGTGAACAAGGTCTGGGTAGCAGAAACGAGCCACATGGTGACTGGTGTGTTCACGTATATAATTTGCCTGAGACCTTCAACTATCGTGAAGTTCGGCGTTTTTTTTCCAAATCTATTATTCCTCAGGATGGATTGAAACTCATCAATGACAGAAATGGGCACAGAACAGGAGAGTGCTACATTAGACTGGCAAATGAGAAAGGTTTCCGGGCAGCACTCGACTGTAACAATACACTGCTCTCTGGAAAAACTGTTATTGTTGAGCGGATCAGTGCTCAGGAATTCGATGATGCGTGGGATTCTTATCGACCACTGGGTGACAGGAGTCGTTCACGTTCACCTCTTGAGAGAAGTGCCAAAGAAAAATTGTATTATGTGGCTGTAAAAAATCTTCCCTACAAGTGCAATGAGGATGACCTGATGAAATGGCTTGGAAATCCACCACTCAGCTCGGATAGTGGACCGTATTTTGGTTACGATGGTACGGGAAACAAGATTGGCAAAGCATTCCTAAGGTTGAACTCTTTTAAAGATTTCAAGGCAGTTCTCAGCTGCAACGAGAAAGACTGGCAAGGACAAAATGTGCAGGTAAATGCAATTGGTGAAAGGGTCTTCGATGATCGTAGATCTATTGCGAGGAAGTGGAATGTTTCTGGGAAGAGAGAAAAGAACATTGATGCCGATCAAAGACTAAGGGAAAGTTTTGCGGGTTCAAGAAACACCACTGCTACTAAGGATGAAGAGAAGAAATTCTACTGTGTACGAATACGTGGCCTGCCATTCACAGCCAATCCTCAGGCAATCAAGGAATTTTTTAAGGGGCTCGAGATAGCAAATGGTGGTATACACATTGTATACAACCGAGACAACCAGGCAACAGGATTTGGCTTTGTCGAATTCGTTACATCAACTGACTGTCGCAGGGCCCTGGAACGAAACAACCAGTATATGGGGAAGCGATACTTGATACTCGAGCCAGTCGGAAAGGAAGATGTTCTGCTCGAGTTTAACAATGCTCAACAGAAGTACGGAGGTATGAGAGATGATGGCTCAGGTGATCCAGGGTCACACAGTTGTGGTCCGGATGCTGGTGTCTCAGAGACGGTTGTAAGAATGAAGAATCTGCACTTCAAGGTTCAGCTGGAAGACATTCTACATTTCTTTAGGGGACGTCATCCGATCATGGAGTCAATCAAGCTGCAGTACCGTGATGGTCGGCCAACTGGAGATGGGCTGATATCATTTGCCTCATTTGCAGAAGCTGACACAGCCGTCAAGGAACTGAATCATCAGAAGTTACTTGGCTGGCCTCTTACCATGACGCTTATGTAAACAGATTATCTACAGGTATACATTTATTACATAGCATTTGATTTCCGCTGCATCATGGTTGGATTGTAAGTACTGAAATAGATGTCAGTAAAGCGTAGTTAACTTAATAGTGTGACAGGATCACTCTTTATTCGCTGGTTTACTGGTAATGCATTTTTCGTAAGGAGTCTTCTGCTTTGGTACATTACATCAATACATCTGTGAAGATAAGTAGCTCAGTCAGCCTTGAGGAATAAGTCATAAACTGGTTTTCATGCATGGTTTATTTTTACCAAGTGTTATAGTTTAGGTCTTGTTGGTATTGTGTCAGCACTGTACAGTTGGTATGTAGAGAAACATTGTTGACCTGTTTCACAATGGGTTGTAAGGTGTACTTGTTAAAAGAAAGTACTGACAGGTACTTAATAGTAAATAAGTACTTCATGACTAGTAACCTGGAAGAATGCAGTATTTCTTAGTGTAGGTATCTGGAAGAAACACATGGACACAGAAAAGGAATTGCAGAAAGAATCTGAAAATGAAGATTTCATCATGTAAAAACTGCAAAAGCATTCAAAGAGATAATGGAATATTGAAGAAGACTATAGAAGAATATAGAATACAGAAGAAGAATATAGGAGAAGAATATAGAATATAGAAGAAGAATATAGGAGAACAATATAGAAAACAGAAGAAGAATGTAGGAGAAGAATGTAGAATACAGAAGAAGAATATAGGAGAAGAATATAGAATACAGAAGAAGAATATCGGAGAAGAATACAGAATATAGAAGAAGAATAAATACAGAAGAAGAATATAGGAGAAGAATATAGAAGAAAAACATAGAATTTTGAAGAATATGGAATAATAATAGTAATAATAATACGGACAATTTGTAGAGTGCCTTAATGCAACCATGCCACCGCTACAAGGGTGCTCTACAGACACCACCTACAGTCCTACAGCCTAATATAACATCCAGGCCTATTTAGCAGAAGGATATGCCTTGGTGAAGAGGTGACATTTGAGCTGGGACCTGAATGCCTCAACTAATGGCGCAGAACGGACCTTGGGTGGAAGGCCATTCCAGCCAGGCCCTTAGCCAGAAATAGAGTTGCCTGTCCGACACCGTGAGCGTACAAAATCGCGACCGCCCATAAGTCCCGCCGTCGTATGAGTCTGACTGCAGTGCCTCTGTGCTGTTTAAAGAGCCTAATATCAACCCCTGCTCCCTACAGAACTGTCATGTGAATGCTGGCAGTGGCGCTAGAGAAGAAACTGAATGGTGGTGGAGGAGAATCATGTACAATTTATGCCTATACAAAATAATTTTCACCCTGTCCAAAGGACGGGTGGATGGGTGGCTGGCTAAGGGCCTGATTACAACAACGCAATCCAGAGACGGAGAAGGCCTGGTCCCCAAACTTTGTCTTCGTCAGAGCAACGAATAGGTCCCCTCGCACACACCCCTCAGATGAAGACCCGCAGCGCACAACGACGTCATCCTACAGAAGTCAGCAATGTAGTCAGGCACCATGCCATGAAACTCCTTATAGACCATCGAGCAGAGCTTGAACTCCACGCGCTGGGGAACTGGCAGCCAGTGGAGCATGTCAGGTAGAAGGGGGTCGCGTGGTTAAACCGTTGTTGACCGCAGAGTAGCCTTGCCATAGCTTTAAGGACCGACTGCAGCACATCGAGGAGGCACTTCATTGCTGCCGCCAGAAGACTATTACAGTAGTCTACCCAAGTGAGCTTGAAGCAGGCCACAGCAGTCCTGGTGGCCTCGAATGGAAGCGACTTGAGACAAGTCCTGATGAGGCAGAGTTGACGGAAGCATCGGCTGACAGTCATACCAACGTGGGTCCTCATGGACAGGTCGAATTCCAATACGACTCCCGGGTCATGGACGGACACCACCGGCTGCAGGGATGTGCCCACGACGAGCAAAGGGGAGAGGTCAGCCGGCCGCACTGACGAATCGTTGCACAGCCCAGTAGCTCGGTCTTGGTTGGGTTGAGACTGAGCTGATTGGAAGCCATCCACGTGGCAAGCCCTTCGATAGTGAGCAACATGCGCTCACGTGAATGGTCTGTTGTTGACGGGCAGTTGCTGGTGTAAAGCTGGGAGTCGTCAGCATAGAAATGGGACAACACACCCAGGTCAGCTGCCAGAAGGGTATTTTCAGTCCACCATTGATTGTCAAGATCAGGGATTGAGATTCCAGCAGAGTAACTCCAAGGAAGATTCAGATTTAGCTGGGTAAGAAGGAAAAGTGGTGTTTGACAGACTTGCAATGGGTAAAACAAAAACATGTTGCACAGAAACTTGCTTTGTTGACTGTTGAGGTAGAAACGGCAAAGCATCATGTTTGTTGTGGTCTGAGAACTGTAATTGCATAGACTCCTTTTCTAATCAGATGTTGCTGTGAACTTTTGACTCAAAAACTATGCTCTGATGCAGAGCTTGGTTGCTGATAAAAATTTTCAGGATATACAACCTTACTGTTGAACAGTTTTTGTATAAAATACACATTTCGAACAAGGTTTTGTGTTTTTGGATTACTGTGTGGTCTCTAAGAAATAGCATGGTAGTCTGGACTGTGACTTGTCTTCGGTTGAGTACATTTGCTTTCCAGGCACTTAGCCAGAAATACAGAGTTGCCCATCTAAAAGCATTTGAAGTCATGACCGCCCGACGCCGTGTGCGTACAAAGTCACGACCTTCCGAAGTTACGCCACCGTACGAGTCCAACTGCAGTGCTCCTATGCTGTTTACAGAGCCAAATATCTACTCCTGCACCTTACAGAACTGTCATCTGAATGCTGACAGTGGCTCTAGAGAAGAAGCTGGAGAGAAGAAGCTGGAGGTGGTGGAGGAGAATCATGCACAATTTATGCCCGTCCAAAATAATTTTCACCTGTCCAAATGACGGGTGGCCGGCTAAGGGCCTGTTGCTTTCATGCCTTGGTGGCTAGAAAACTACGCCCAGTACATGTAGACAAAACTAGGATCTGGAAAAATGGTTTTAGTAGAAGCAGGGAAGAGAAGATGATTATGGATCATATGGAACGAAAGCAGAAAGTGTAAAAGGAAAGCTGGGACATGTAAGGTTAGGGAAGTTATGAGATGATGAGTGGGTTTACTTGGGCAGTTCAATGAGTGGAGAGTGTAGAGATATCTAATGTTTGGAAGAATTGATTACCAATGCCTAAATGTGCAGAACTATTATGAATGATTTCTTGAATGGGACGGATTTTCCTGACAGATTTAATATGGATAAAGTAATATGGATTTAGATTATGAGAGGATTGCATATTAGTTGATGGCTCTGCAATGGAAGCTAAGTCTTCAGAAATACATTTTAACATCCTTTAAGTGTAGACCATGGTGAAAGAAGATGAAACTGCTAGAGTCATTATAAATGTGTTCAGGCTGGCTCACAAGCTTGGCGTCATGAAACTGCTAGTCATTATAAATGTGTTCAGGCTGGCTCACAAGCTTGGCGTCTGATGAGCAAGTTACTACCCTTTAGATATACACTGCATACATGGAACAGAAGAAGTGATTGACTGTTACATCGAGTTGCTCATAGACTGGTACAATTTGCCATACCTCCATTTCCAGAACTGGGTCTGGCAGCCTGGCCGCAGGTTATGTTTTGAAGCACAGTTATTTTGAAAAATGACTTGAGAGTAGATGTTGGTGAGCATTATTATTATTATGATGCTGCCAAAGTTAGCAGATTAGTCCCTAATAACTTGCTGAGTTTATTTGTCTCTGGTCCGAAGTAAATGATTGAGTTGCTCGAGTTCAGCGTATAAAGATTTGTATGAGTTGAGAAATCTGAGAAATAATTGCTGGAAGGAGATGAAGAAGAAGATGTCTTGATACATTTGATAACCCACAGGTCTGGATAGATCCCCCTCATTATTGTTGGCCAGTGAAGCGTGTCGTAGAGTCTGAGACATGCACGTGAGAATGCAGATATTTGATTGCGTGGTCTTGAACACCATTGTGATGATCATTCTATCTACAGAAGAAATTCAGTTTTTGACATCACCAAAGAATTTTAATTTCAGCTCTGTCCAGCATACTTTATGATGACCAGTTGTCTCTGAAGGCTTCTCACTGGACGATCCAAGTATGTAAATCGTGTTCTAAGTTTCCGTTTGGGCTGTTCAGTGTTCCATGCAAGCAGGATGATTGTCATAGGTGTGCACTTACATCCAGTAATGTAGGTTCTCAGGACTGAAGGTGATATTAAAGTCAGCTGAAAACAGACTCAGTGTGAGAACTGTATTGATGGTGAGATTGACAAACATGCATTGATATTTAACCATTTTGTTGTAATCAGTTAACTCCAAAAGAACAATAGGTATCTGTTGGTCAGGTTGTCCTATTCCTGCACTTGAATAGCTCATGTTGTTTCTGACTCTCACACATCAATATGTGTACCTCAGTGTTCTCTTTTGTTAAACTCTTTGTGGAGCAGTCTTCACATTGATTGTCGCTCAGAACTGCCTAATGTAGATTGTGTCATGTTTTCGTTAGTTTTTCTGGAGCAGAGTGCCTCTGAAAGATTTGGATAGGATGCTGTTCAGATGTTGAATTACAATTTCAGTAGGATTCTTGATGTTTTCGTTGTGATAACATTCAATAATAAAGGCATTAATAGACAAGTAATTATCTTACCGAAAACTTTACATTGTATCTGAGAAATATATATATATATATATGTATATATATATATATATATATATTGTTTAACAGCATGACTAATGTAAATTCTATTTCTGTTTGTTTTAGAGTTTTTTCGCTGAGAAGACTGAGGTTGTTATAATTCCAAGTTTCACTGAGTTGAATTGTCTTCATTAACCTGTTCCCATTTTACATTTTGTTGGACTGGGAAAGTTCGTGCAACGGTTAATATATTGCATAAAAAGAAAGCCCCTTGTTTTTGTAACTTTTTGCCTGTTTAATTAACAAACAATCATCCTATTACAGAAAATTAGAATTCTTTCAGTGGTGAAACAAATAATAATATGTCTTGCATGCAATTCATCAGTTGAATTTTTATAACCTGTATTCCCGTAGTGATGCTTGTTGTTTGTTTCGAGCAAATGCAAGGATTTTTCCAAAACCGTTTAGTAAACCACAGTTAGTTGTATTTACGTAAAATTGGCAGAAAAGTAATCTGATTTTCTTTAATATTAAAGCCAAAATGCTTAAAATGTAGTATGTGATATATTATTAATGAATCCAAGGAGTAATTTAGGCATGCCCATATTTGTCGTGTAAGCATATTGCTATTGTGTTTTTTTAACTGATATACAGATTTAACCAAAGCAAGTTGTAGATGTGGTTGTAGTTTTGTGGCTGTTGGGGCTTTGAGCTGATGTACAGATTTGACTGAAGCAAGTTGTCGTTGTGGTTGTAGCTTTGTGGCTGTTGGGGCTTTGAGCTGATATGCAGATTTGACTGAAGCAAGTTGTAGTTGTGGTTGTAGCTTTGTGGCTGTTGGGGCTTTGAGCTGATATGCAGATTTGACTGAAGCAAGTTGTAGTTGTGGTTGTAGCTTTGTAGTTGTTGGGGCTTGGAGCTGATATATATATTTGACTGAAGCAAGTTGTAGTTGTGTTTGTAGCTTTGTGGCTGTTGTAGATGTGGCTGTTGGGGCTTTGAGCTGGTATACAGATTTGACTGAAGCAAGTTGTAGTTGTGGTTGTAGCTTTGTGGCTATTGGGGCTTTGAGCAGATATACAGATTTGACTGAAGTAATCCAACATTTTGACAGCTTTCCTTGTTATTTTACAAATGTCACGATTTGATAGGCAGATGCGGAGATGCACGGTCAGAACTACTCTCGCATTTGCATGTTATGTGAAAAGTGACACACTGTATGTTGTGGTTCAAATGATGCATAGAAACAAAGATTATTTAGAAATAATTCTGAAAGAAAATTGAAATCAAGTACTGTATTTATTGTTCATGGTGTACTTATGTGATTGTTGTAAATGTTGTTTATCATCTTTCCAAACTTAATAAAACGTCTCACAGGAGCTGGATGAACCAGGACTGTAATTTATTTTTAATGTTGATTATTGCATGTTATTCTGTTGCGCTGATGGCACAATGCATCAACCGATGGAACACCAAAAGAGACGCAGTCATGTCAATATCCGGCAGCTTGGTCCACTAGACAGAGAGGCAGCTTGTGGCGCCAATCTTGGCAATCTGTATTAAAGCTGTACCGATGCATCGGGAGCATTCGTAATTGGACCAATTATTAGAGGAATCGGCATAATCGGTATCGGCAATAAAGTATCGGCGCCGATGCAAATTATTTTACAATTTACATTTTTGCACAATAATCGTTAAAAAAATAAAAATGAGCACAAATATCTTATGTTTTGTTTCTTATTATTGATTTATATCTATACAGTTTACACAGGGGTGGACAAACTACGACCCGCGGACCAGATTCGAACCGCCAACACTTTTTATTCCGCCCCCCAACACTTTATCCGGCCCACACAATTCTTCGTAAAATTCAAAAATATTGAAAAATTAAAATCACGAGAAGTTTTGGTCATTTTTATCAAAGCAAGCACTAGCAGCGAAAACATGCTTGCATAATGCATTGTAATAGTGTAGTTATAGCGCTAATAGGTTTATGTTTGGGAACCGAACATTTTCACTAACCAAATAAAAAACAATCTGCTTCGTACGCGGTATCGGCTATTGCAATAATCGGCTATACGTGGTAGCAGAATAATTGGCAAAAAGCCATATCGGTACAGCTCTAGTCTGTGTGATGTTAAACCTCATTAGGAGCAGAAATGTAAATGAAAAGAAAAGCTGCATTGGCTTCCTGTTGAATTCAGAATAAAATTTAAATTGGCCAGTTTGTCCCATAAAGGCCTCAGCACAGCACACCTCCCTACCTCCAATCACTACTTACATGTACTCCTTATTGCATCCCTCCTTTTTGCCTGTGATCATCAAGTACGGGTCTTTTAGCTGAGCCACGATGCAGAACAGTTATTGGCTCGAGTCGCGTGCATTCAATGTCTCTGCCCCAAGGGAATGGAATCGACTGCCACTGTCTGCGAGGCTCAAATTCACTTCTTAAAAAAACGGCTCAAAACGAACTGTAGGCCTATCTCCTTGGCTTTCAAGCACTTGGCTATCTGCACCTTCTGGCGGCTGACTATCCGCGCATTAGATTTACATTTCGGTGTGAACATGCGCACGTTAGAAATTTAATTAATAGGCAATAATAATAATGATAAATGTCATTTTGCAAGCAAAACAATGCGCAGAACACTAGGAAGTGAAGCAAGCAAAACAATGCACAGAACAATAGAAGAGTAACCAATGACGCGCCCACGCACACGTCGAAACCAACGGATTCCCAACCAGAGTTGACAAATAGCATCACATTGAAAGTCTCTGAACGAAGCTGCGTCAACAGTGTGGGACGACGACGTATGGGCGGTAGCGTTCGCAGTACACGTTACGTCCTCCAGCCCCTTACCGGTGGAAGATGACGCGCAACCGTGTATCCTGGGAACCACTGGGCGCACGGAGATCAGGTAGGCCCTGTAAATCGTCTGCCAGTCGGTAGATTGGAAGCGCCAGCAGGGGCCATCCATGTAGTACGTACGCATGGAGGGGGTTAACCCAAATGCATGTGCTTGCGTATGGGGTTCCTCTGATAATGTACATACGCATAGGAAACGCGGGGGATGGGGGGGGGTAAAACCGACAATTTGTCTATATGGGCTTCAAATTGATTGGCCTTCAAGTGAGCCAGAGTTCAGTCTTTTCAGCTATCAGGTACTACCAGAGGAAGTAGGACTGTGGGAGAGGTGTCGCTTGTATGCCGCCTTAGAGTCCTTACCTCTGAACGCTATTATTAAATTATCACAGCTCAGCAGTGAGTCCATCCTTCAATCTGGCCTAAAGTGCAGACAGCCGCTGCCTGGACCTGTCGTACTGACACATTCTGCAGCTGGTCTTGGGGAAGGGGGCGCGTCAAGCGTACGTACACAGGTAGGGGTGGGGTGGAAAAAAGTACGTGTGCGTTCAGGGAGGGAGGGGTCCAATTTTCCCGGATTTTTGCGTACATGAGTCATTTTCCGGTAATATGTCACAATGTCACATTCACTAATTGAAGAAGCAAAAAAATTTTTTTGGCAAATTACATTGATTTTTGTTTGGAGCAAATCTTTAATATTTCTATTTCACTAATATATATTTGGTTTTGCACTGATATGTAAAATTATGAAGTTTTTAGCAGAAAGAAAATAACCCTACGAAAATGTTTGTCCACTCCGTTACTCCGTTACCAAAACACATATCAGCTATTTATATATAGTAGACAGCTTCCTACTGCGTAGTTTGACATGCCAATATGTTTTTAGTATTAATGTTAATAAAAGAAATATAAAAGAAATTACAATACAAATGATTATTTAATTCCATCACATTTTAAATTTTGTTAAGAAAGTCCACTCCGTTACCGAAAGAAAAATAGAAAATCTAATCAATGCAAAGTTGACTGTATTTTTTTGGCCAACTAACAAAATAAAACTCACTTGAGCCAATCATTACCAGTGATCAAATGAACAAAACAACATTAAAATATTTATGATGGTGTCTTAAAAATCTGCTCATAACATCAAAATTACATAAAAAATTACCATAAAAAGGTCCGCTCCGTTACCATCTGTCGAGAATTGAGCACAGAATGTGAAAAGTGAACTTAAAAAAACAGTCTGCCGAAACAAAAATTTATTAAAAATGTCATATATTGTCATATAAGTTGCATGAGAAATGATAATTTAAGTAGACGACTTATCCTGACAGCGGAATAAATTTTATTACCTCAAGGGTCACATTTATGGTAACGGAGTGGACAGTTAACGGAGTGGACAATTTGTGTATCAGCACGGTAAATATCATATTATCTCTCATGCGTCCACATTAATCGTCGGTACACTCATTATATACCTTATAAATGTTATATTAAAATATTATTTATATTAAATTTATTCATAATCATTGTAAAAATGCAGTAACGGAGTGGATGTATAGGGGCCTAATGAAAAAACACATGAGGCACGTAATAAATGAAAATTTGTAAGAAATTTGTCTTAGCATCCAGTCACCCCAACACTGTCTTCACCAATTACTGCCTGCAGAGCACCTTCATAAATTCAACTTAAGAAAAAGGGGACATGCTTTTGAATTACCGCACTTTAATACATTGCTACATAAGAAATCCTTCATCATTCGCTCACTGTACAAGTATAAAAACTGGGTTAATGCTGGTTCTAGTACCTGTTCTGATATCTAAACTGGCTCTTTTTGTAGACCATAGTAATGCTTATGTTCCTTAGAATGTAAGGCTTAGATCATAACTTTAGTTATAGATAGGCCTATGTATGTAAATAAGACACTATCGTTTATTGTTTATAATACTGTATAATGTATATGTATGTAAATAAGACATTATATAGAATTGCTTGTGTTTAAACTGTCTTACAGTGTTACTGATATTGTGATCATTTTGTATGTATTGTTGTAAAGTATGAGCGTTTGTCTTATACTAATAAAAGATTACTTACTTATTACTTACTTAGATCCTGTATTAAGACATACTTACTTACATAGATCTTCACAGAAGAGATGTGTTAAGTAGCGAGACCAAAGAACTGAAAGGGTTGTGAGATACGAGATAATTTTTACATGTTAACGGAGCGGACATAATTTTCCGGGGACAAGTTAAAAAATATTTTTTTAAATTATACTGAAGATCCGGTTCACCAAGTTGTATTTAGAAATATGCAATTATGTTTATTATAAAAGAAACAGTCACATTTCTTGGTTTAATGCAAATCATTTTGAAATTGTAGACGAAAGCAATATGTACTATAGACGGTAACGGAGTGGACCATTTTAAATTCAAAATAAATTTTAATAAATTATTTTATTGCTCTGAATTACTTTCAAAGGTCTTAAATTGTTGACTGATCAATAACGTTTTAATCTAATCACTTAGCATGATCAGACTAGGTATTGTTTTCTGAGGAATGACCGGGGACAGCTGAATTGTCAATTTATGCATTTAACGGAAAATGACTCACATACTACACTGTGAGGCATAAAAAAGGAAGCCCCTGGAAAAATCGTTTATTATTTTAACAATATTTAAACAATGTCAATGAAATTCATGAAATTTATAGCTAAATAGCAGGCAATGTAAAAAAAATTACAGTTTGTACTCAAACTGTCCGCCTTCAGCTTCTACGCATGCGCGAAGTCGCTTGCGCCATTCACGCACCGCCGAGTCAATAATTCGTTGGTCAAGATCGTTCCAAGCTTGCATGATTCGCTTACGAAGATCTTCAACATCACGGACCTTTGTTTTGTACACCATTTCCTGCATGCATCCCCATATTTTATAATCTACGGGATGCAGATCTGGGTTGTTAGGGGGGTCATAGTGTAGGAATTATGAAGTCAGGAGTTTCATTCGTCAGAAGTGCAACCGTTTCTCGAGCTCTGTGCGCTGGAGCACCATCTTGCTGGAAAATGTAAAATTCAGAGAATTCTCGAATTTCAGGTAGAAGGTCTTCCATGTTTAAAAAATCTCTGTAGTATTGGCCGTTTATTTTTACCCCCGGTTCAACAAAGTGAATTGACGTGCGCCCCAGAGAAGAAACACCGACTGACACCATCAGGGATTTGCTAAATGTCGGACGTGTGCGTAAAAGGCGGTCGGCAGCAATATCTCTCTTTCGAGTTCCAACTGCTACATACAGACGATCATTTTGAGCATTGCTAGGAGAAGCAACTGTGAATAATTTTTCGTCAGTAAACCAGATGAAATGCACTAGACTAGCTGGGTAGCGACGCAACAAAAGGCGACTGCGGTCAAGTTGAGCTTGTTTGTTGGCCACGGTCAATTCATGTGCCCTACGTTTTTTCATGCATATCAAAGGTAAGTCTTTCTTCACAATACGATTAACGGAACGTTGAGATATACCAACTTCCCGAGCAATTTGTCTTTGAGTACGGTGTGTTTGCGGCAAATCTTTCTGGCTCAAAACAAGTGTTTCAACTTCTTCAATTTTGTCAGCAGTTCGAGCAGTGCGCGGACGGCCACTGCCGGGAAGACGTTGCGAAGTTCAAGTACTATCAATCTTGCGAATAATCTTCTCCAATCCACTACGAGACCAGCTTTTATGAGGAAACTCTTTTAAAAATCTTTTTGCTCCATAATGTGTATTTTGTCTTAAAAATTTTATAACGTGTTTATCTTCCTCACTGAACGCCATTTTCGTAAATGGTGGAAAATTAATGACGTCATTATTATTACGTCAACGATTTAGCGGAAATTTGTTATAGGGCCTTTTTAAAAATAAAATTATTGATTTTAACGATAGATGTTTTTGCGTAAATTGCATTTGTTTTGATCAATTATTGAATGAGTTATAACGATTTTTCCAGGGGCTTCCTTTTTTATGCCTCACGGTGTAAGTATATGGATGAGCCCTCAGTGGCTAACGGTGGTAAACGGTCGATGTCGCTGTCCATCATAGGTGTAATTTGTGGGGTGTTCGAGGGGTACTCGTACCCCCTCCCCACTTTTTGGACTGGGGTACAGTACCCCACTTTTTGAACAATGCCGATCAATATATTTTGTTAATGTGCCTTCCCGGAGATTGCAGTATCCGCCCTGCTTCATGCATGCAAGATATTGGTACCCACCACTTTTTAGACCAAAGTTACGTCCCTGCTCTCCATGTCTGCATTTGGATGACTCGATCCCACCTTCCTCTGCGGACGTCATAACTAGGTTTCCAATGATAACTAGGCTTCTAACTGCGTAAAACTGAAGGGAGACACGTATGTCCTGTCAGGAGAAGCGACTTGTTTTGGAGCCAAACTTGTTTACTATATAGTGATAACACTGAACCACAACTGAGAAGCGCATTTCCAAAACTCACTCAAAACACGAAGTTTTCAAATTTTAAATACTGCCAAGTCACTTCTTTCACATATTAGTGAGTTCTGGCACTTGCTGATAGAGTTGCTAGTTGATACATGTACAGTATGTACATTTATAGCATTTCATAGGAGGAATTAACATGGCGGTGATGAAAGTCCTAAGTTAAAAATTAAGGTGGACTGATTGAGTTTTGGAATACATGTAGGCTACTACTCCCGGGCGGCGATCTTGTTTGACAGAGGGGGGGGGACACTTTTGAACTGATCTGGTGAAAAAACAGCTTTGAACTGATCTGGTCAAGAGGTCAAACAAATTTCGCAAAACACTCGACCTCTTTGGTGTTTCTTCAAAATGTGGGGGAGACGACTGTAATATGGTGTGTCCCCCACTCTTAGAGGTGGGGGTCTTATCCCCTCAACTCCCCGGGATCGCCGCCCATGCTACTCCTCGATAGCTTCTTGGATCCATAGCTTGGAAAGCATTTTCGTTTGGGTGTGGCATCTCTGACCCCCCACCCCTCTGGCGTATATTTTCTGCATTTGGGAATCTATTTCCAGAGTTCCATACAGCCATAGCTAGAAAGAGGCAAGATTGTCGATGGCCTTACATCTGCTTTTCACCTCTGATCGGGTTTGAATCCGGAACCGTCATGCGATATGGACGGGGATCGCATTGTCGAACTGTGCTATAGCTATAGCTGCATGCTCTGTAGTGGGCAACATAGGGCCTACACCTATTACCAAATGGATGAATGTGAGTCATTGAGTTTGCAAATTGCATAAATTAATGCCGTTCGCGCTATTGTAAGAATCGTCTAATTGCAGTTCTATTGTCGTTAGCGATGTTCGTATTGTCTAGACCCTGATTGTCACGCGGTCGGTCGCTTTGTTGTGCATATTTGCGTGCGAATGCTAAGGGCGAAATTGATGGAGCGCTTATGAATTATTCATCGCATTCATACCAATCATTTTCTGCCATCAGTGAAAAACGAGGCCTATTACGTGGACAAATTAATGCCTTTTCATTTGCATGCGCTCTGCAAACTAAGCTGACGATCAAGTACGAAACTGTTAGTCTTATATTGGACGAATAGCGAGGCAAATGGAGCTCAAATGAATTGACTTTGGTTGCTGAAAACCATTTTGTTCGACCGTGGTACATGTATTGTGTCGTCAGGTCTGGAACACCTCTGATGAGTCTCTGTTATAGAGGCGCTATACAGTCTTGTTGTCAAGACCTTAAACCTCAAGACCAAGACCAAGACCAAGACTTTGAACCTCGAGACCAAGACCTTAAACCTCAAGACCAAGACCAAGACTTTGAACCTCGAGACCAAGACCAAGACTTTGAACCTCAAGACCAAGACCAAGACTTTGAACCTCGAGACTAAGACCAAGACCTTAACCTCAAGACCAAGACTACTTCGGGTCGGTGTCATTCTGTATAATCGGCGCAGTCGGTCTACTGTTTCCGTTAGTGCGAATATGTTGGTTATTCTCTACCTGCGTGCATGAGACTGTTTTGAAATGGTCTCCAACTAAACGATCATCATTCGAATAAGCTTAGGCCTACTACAGAAACGAACTTGTTTTCAGAACTCTTGCGTCAACTAGGCTCTCCAGGCTTGCTCGTATATCCTACGCCTAAGTCATATATGTGGTCAGGTTCAGCATTATTTAATCGGATTGGGACTTTACGTTTAACATTGTTCAAACCGACTCCATTACAGATAACACGTGCCCCTATATTGTTCAGAACTACAAACATCCGCAGGAACTGTTTTGAGGACGATCTCCAGAAAGGCAGATTCGGGCAAAGAGCGAGCGAACACACGAAAGTACTCGACCAAAAGAAGCAATAGAACTAAGAACAACTGAGGACCATCACGTCGATATAATTATGTGATCAGTCATATATGTGATCAGGTTCAGCATTATTTAATCGGATTGGGACTTAACGTTCAACATTGTTCAAACCGACTCCATTACAGATCACACGACCTCGAGACCAAGACCTTGGTCTCGAGGACAACAAGTCTGGCGCTAAATAAGGCTGTGATTACAGTATTGCAATCGCGTGGGAGTTAGTGGGCTGCATGGTGAGAGGCAGAGCAATTTTATTTTTCTCTGCAAGGCTCTTTTATCCAGCAGCGTCGTGCATGTCCGTTTGTCTGACGGAAGAGAAGAAGTAGGACAGGGAGAAAGCGAAAGAGAGACACAGTCAGACAGATAGCCGAACACAGACACTGAATAGTATTTCTGGCTATTGTCGTTTTCCCTACCTTACTCTTTGCCTTCTTCTTTGCTTCCTTATTGCCTTCTGCTTCGTCTTTTACTTACCTTCTTCTTTGCCTCCTTCTTTGTCTTTTAATCTACCCTATTCTTTGCCGACTTCTTTGTTTTCTACTTTGCCTTCTTATACACCTTCTTCTTTGCCTTCTTCTTTGTCTTTCTACTTACCTTATTCTTTGCCTTCTTCTTTGCCTTCTTACTTGCCTTTGCAGGATCTGTTTACCTACCTTCTTCTTTGCATTCTTCCTTGTCATTTTGGCTACTTTATTCTCTGCCTTCTTTTTTGTCTTTTTCTTTCAGTTCTTCTTTGCCTTCTTCCTTGCCTTCTTCTTTGCTTCTTCTTTGCCTTCTTCTTTGTCTTTTAACCTACCTTAATCTTTGCTTTCTTTTTTGACTTCTTCTCTGCCTTCTTACTTGCCTTCTTTTTAACCTTCTGCTTCACCTTTCTGCTTACCTTATACTTTCCTTCTTCTTTGTCTTTTTACTTACCTCCCTCTTTGCCTTCTTCTTTGTCATTTTACCTCCTTTCTTCTTTGCTTTTTTCTTTGTCTTTTTAGTCAACTTTTTCTTTGCCTTCTTTCTTGCCCTTCTTCTTACCTTATTCTTTGTCTTTCTACTCATCTGATTCTTTGCCCTCTTCTTTGTCTCTTTACTTACTTTACTCTTGTTTTCTTCTGAGTGTGTATACTTACCTTTTTCTTTGCTTTCTTCATTGCCTTCTTCTTTGTCGTTTAACCTACCTTATTCCTTGCCTTCTTCTTTGCCTTCTTGCTTACCTGCTTCTTTGCCTTCTTCTTTGTCTTCTACTTACCTTATTCTTTGCCTTCTGCTTTGTCTTTTTACTTACCTCCTTCTTTGCCTTCTTCCTTGCCTTCTGCTTCGTCTGTTTGAATACCTTCTTCTTTGCCTTCTTCTTTTCATTCTTCTTTGTAGTTTTACCCATAGGCGTAATTTGTGGGGGTACGAGGGGTACCCGTACCCCCCCACTTTTTGGACTGGGGTACCGTACCCCCCACTTTTTGAACAATGCTAATGAATAGTTTATTATTGTGTCTCCAGAGATCGCGGTCTCAGCCTTGTTTCGTGTATGTAAGAAATTGGTACCCCCCACTTTTTAGACCAAAGTTACGCCCCTGGTTTTACCTACTTTGTTCTGTGGCTTCTTTGCCTTTTTCTTACAGTTCTTTTTCGCCTTCTTCTTTGGATTAATCTTGGCTTCCTCTTTGCCTTCTTTTTCTTTTTACATTCCTTCTTCTTTGGCTCCTTCTTTTCCTTCAGGTTTGGCATTTTCTTTTTCGTCTTACCTTCTTTTTGCCTTGTTCTTTATCTTTTTACTTACCTTCTTCTTTGTGTTTTTACTCACCTTATTATCTGCCTTCTCCTTTGCCTTTTTTTCTCTTATTAGCTTTCCTTATTCTTTGCCTTCTTCTTTGTCTTTTTGCTTACCTTTTTTCTTTGCCTTCTTCTTTGTCTTTTATTTACCTTATTATTTGCCTTGTTCTTTATCTTTCTGCTTGCCTTGTTCTTTGCCTTGTTCTTTGTCTTTTTACTTACCTTCTTTTTGCCTTTTTTGTCCTTTTACTCACATCTTCATTGCCTTCTTTTTGCTTACGGTCTTCTTTGCCTTCTTCTTTGCCTTTTAACTTACCTTCGTCTTGGCCTTCTTCACTGCTTTCTTATTTGCCATCTCTTTGTCTTTTTACGTACCTTCTTTTATCCTTTTTATTTGTCGTCTTTGTTGCCTTATTCTTTGCCTTCTTCTTGACTACTTCTTTGTCGTTTTACTTACCTTATTATTTGCCTTCTTCTTTTGTCTTTTTGCTTACATCTTTTCTTTGCCTTCTTCTTTGTCTTTTTACTTACCTTTTTTGTCTCTTTACTTGCCTTCTTCTTTGCCTTCTTCTTTGCCATCGTCTTTGTCTTTTCTGTCTTCTTACTTGTCGTTTTAGTTACCTTATTCTTCGCCTTCTTCTTGGCTTCTTCTTTGTTTTTTTCCTTCCCTTATTCTTTGCCTTCTTCTTTGTCTTTTTGCTTACCTTATTCTTTGCCTTCTTCTTTGTCTTTTTACTTACCTTATTATTTGTCTTCTTCTTTGCCTTCTTCTTTGTCTTTTTGCTTACCTTATTCTTTGCCTTCTTCTTTGTTTTTGTACCTACCTTATTCTTTGCCTTCTTCTTTGCCTTTTTGCTTATTTTATTTTTTGATTTCTTCTTTGCCTTCTTATTTTTCTTTTTACCTACCTTATTCTTTGCCTTTTTATTTACTTTATTTTTTGCCTTCTTCTTTGCCTTCTTCTTTGAGTTCACAACTTCTATCTGACAGGCAAACACGCTAACCACTAAACTATTCACTACTCTACAGTGTACACACAATACAACTTTTATCATGATTTATCGTTAATGTTTTAATCGTAATCGTAATCTCCAAACTTCTAAAGCGCCACTCGAAGGCCAAAGCGAATGGCACCAGCCTATGCACGAGCGCTATGTCAAATCAGAGGGTGTTTCCAGAGAGTTAACACCATCATCATCATCATCATCATCATCATCATCATCATCATCATCATCATCATCATCATCTTCATCATCATCATCATCATCATCATCGCCATCGTCATCATCATCGTCATAATAATAATAATAATAATAATAATAATAATAATAATAATAATAATAATAATAATAATAATAATAATAATAATAATAATAATAATAATAATAAAATAATAATAATAATAATAATAATTTTTTCCAAATCCTGAGGGATCCTTGATACCTCGGGTAAAAAAGAATGATAATAATAATTAACCTTCTATGAAGACTAGCCATTCCAGTGCCTCATAATTTTCACAATCCCGAGGGATCATATGTACCTCGGTGAAAAAATAATAAATATAAATACCCGAGGTAGGCCTAGGCCTAAACGGCGTGCCTATAATCCTGACGATCGCAATAATAATGAGTATCATTGATAGCAGTGTATTAGGCGAATGAAATTGGTATCCCCACGTTTTAGATCAAAGTTGCATCCATGAGCGCGATTGCTCCGAGCGGGTTATTATCCTTCGGTGTTAGTCGGTAATTGTTAGTCATCGTTACACACTGGTTTTGTGTGAGGACTTACCAGAGTAGCTGATGCTCGGCTGCCGTAGCCTGGCCATGATTGTGCTGGAATCTTGGCTTCGTCCGCATGGCAAAGATTATCAACGTCCTCGTGTTTCAGCAGGTTTACCTGAAGCTTGAACTAGAAATGAATATGCATACTTCGCATCGAACCGCCGGAAATATTCAGCTTTGATTTACATAATTGACACTGAGCCGTTTGGCCTAAAGATCGCCTTATTCCCAAACAACGCCCGTTAAATTCGTTACTTTGGACATTGATATTATTGCACACGCCAAGTTAAGCAAAAATGGCTGCAGTTTGCGACAAAGAACAACGTTCGTCTCTAGTAATATGGCGTCATATGCCTATGACGTCACCAACAAACAAATGATGGTCAAAACAATTACGTAGCCAGCGCTATCGTTATTGCTACTACTGCATCGTGCTAGGCCCTATAATTATATAGGCCTACTGTGCATAACTGGAAGTTAACATAATATGTAGCCTACAGAATCCGAAACAAATTGCACGTCTAATATCCAAAATTTCGCTCATTTTCGAAATATCGTTTATCAAAAAATAAAAAAACCGCTGTAGGCCTGGTGTACTCAAACGTTCACCCAACCAAGTAGGCCTAGTAGAAAGAGAACCTGACGTTGCTTTTCCTTTTTTCCTCTTGCTTGTTTAATTGATAGAGATACAATGTTTTCCACGTTATCAGACCGTAGACGTTATAGAAACAAGAAAACAGACACATTAAAGTCGTCATTTATTTTCGTCATTATCGTAATAGTTTTTATTGATTATAAAATTATTTATATTTTGATTCACTCTTGTCCTATAATGTAGGCTTCTGCCTCCAGATAATAAAATAGGGCCTGTAGCCTATAACAGTTGCTACTACTACCACCACCACCACCATCACCACCACCACCATCACCACCACCACCACTACTACTACTACTATTACTACTATGATAGGGCCTAATATTCGCTATGGAGACAGACACTCGAACTACAAAAAAGAAGAACTGGAGAATAATTCTGTATAAAAGCCTCCATTATAATACACTGCCCTATGGGAATATTTTTATACACGTGACCCAATCTTACGATACAGTTCTATAGATTAGACAGTGGACAGATCCATCTAAGATCTGTGGGATCAGCTCAGGATACGTATACAGTATCAACGAATATAGGTAGGCTCTATACGCTCTCGTATTCCGCAAGAATACATTATAAGCTTAGCCTATACGTGACATCCTGTTACGTTGCTTTCTTCTGTTGGACGAAGGTGTCGTCAAAAGAATAGCCTACCTTAATCATCAATACAGTTTCGTTATTATAGTGGGCATAAGTTTGTATAGGCCCTAACTGTCATCACAATGACATGCAGATGTTAAGGTGTGCGTACACAAAACGTCGTTTATCTGCAGGAACCAAGATCCGTTGTATCATGTTGTTATGTCAGGAGCAGTTAAACAGGCTGTATCATGCCATACGAACGGTGAGAACTGTTCAAACTAATTTCCGCTGACGTCAACACTCAACAGCCTTTGTTGCCATAAGATGTCGTTAACTGCGGATCCTATCCTATAACCGCGAAGAGTAAACGCGTGTGCTGCGAGCGATATATATATATAGCCTACTTCGGGTCGGTGTCATTCTGTATAATCGGCGCAGTCGGTCAACTGTTTTCGTGAATGCGAATATGTTGGTTATTCTCTACCTGCGTGCATGAGACTGTTTTGAAATGGTCTCCAACTAAACGATCATCATTCGAAAAAGCTTACTACAGAAGCGAACTTGTTTTCAGAACTCTTGCGTCAACTATAGGCTCTCCAGGCTCGCTCGTATAGGCCTATCCTACACCTAAGTCATATATGTGATCAGGTTCAGCATTATTCAATCGGATTGGGACTCAACGTTCAACATTGTTCAAACCGACTCCATTACAGATAACACGTACACGTGCCTCTATATTGTTCAGAACTACAAACATCCACAGGAACTGTTTTGAGGACGATCTCCAGAAACAGAGGCGTTACTTTGGTCTAAAAAGTGGGGGTTACCAATATCTTATATACACAAAGCAAGGCGGAGGCTGCGATCTCTGGGAAGACACAATAATAAAATATTGATTAACATTGTTCAAAAAGTGGGGGGTACGGTACCCCCAGTCCAAAAAGTGGGGGGTACAGGTACCCCTCGTACCCCCCACAAATTACGCCTAAGTCCAGAAAGGCAGATTCGGGCAAAGAGCGAGCTAACACACGAAAGTATACTCGACCAAAATAAGCAATAGAACTAAGAACAACTGAGGACCATCACGTCGATGCCCGACCAAGCAATTTCTGGGTATCGTTTGGAGGGTTTCTGCTTGCGAATAATTATATCCGTCTGACCGCGACAGACATTTACCAGCTGCAGTGAGAGCCCGTGGCGTGCAGACCATCCAACTGCAGAGCACCATCTTGCAGCAACTACAGAAGGTCCTCTCAGTGGACCCCGCGTGCTTTGGTATACTCTACTCCGTTGCTTGTGCATCATCGTTTAAGGAGCAGGACAATAATGAACATAAATTTTACTGATACTACTGTGGCTTTGCATCGAAATGTCGTTCTCACGTGACACATCGTGATTCGAGTCTCAAACTCGTCAGTAGTTGTGGTCACCTATAGGATTTACCCTTTGTTCATCGACATACAAAGCTGACCTTTATCAGGCTTCTGACTGCGCTGGCTTCTATATTCTTCTACATCTAAAGCGTATACGTGTATCATGCATAGTTCTAAAGGGATGCATTCCACTGACATTAGACTAAATGAACTTTGCCCGATACAGTAACATAATTATGTAGACCTATTGCAGTGTTTCATGATACATTCGTCTGTCGGCGTCTCACGGTCATTCTACTGACAATGAAGCACGTGAACTGGTCATTTGTAGTCTATCAGTGTCCGACCGACCAGGATTTACCCTGCGCATTGACCTTTAGTTGACCTCTGACCGATATAGTGCCATTAAACTGCAGTGGGCATCAACAGCAGCCCGTGTTGATCTCTCGACTCTCCAGGAAACGACTCAGGAATAATGACGAAAACCTGGAAAATTCCATTCGGAATCAAGACGACTGACTATATATAGGCAACAAATCGTCCACTTGGTCTGCTGTACTGGAACCATCGCTCTTCATTCAGCCTAATTAATGTCTAGGTCTACCCGACGACGGCTGTAGCTATTTAAGCCCCCCAGCTGCTGCTGTGCGTCGCAATTTAAAGGCAGCTTAGGATTTGCATCGTCATCAAAGGCTCATCGAGTGCATTGCACATGATGTTAATTTGGATAATATATCATATAAGGTGAATCGGTGCGTGTTTTTATGTATCAGCTCTGTAGGCCGTATATGGGTATTTTTAAAGTGCCTTGTAAGAACCTCTCGGCGTCGCTGAATTTGGCAATCTAACAGCTATTGTTAGTATTGTTATTGATGACAATGATTTCGGGAGAAGATGGTTAGAATACCAATGCCAGCACACGCTTAGCAATCACAGCAATGCTATAGTGAGTATGTTGCGAAACACTTCAATCGTCCCAGCTCTTCCAACTCACCTACAGCACCAATCCTCCCGGCCCTCCTATCTTCGGCAGTACCGGTAATTCACAGTCCAACCATGCCGCTCAACCCGCTCCTCTTCCGCCCTAACACTTCGCCCTTCCGTCACCTCATCACAAAAATTTGCAAATCGCTTCATATAGGCTATGTAGCCATAGCTGTTCTGCTTCCCTTGAATAAACTTCCGCCAGAATTACGACAAATAGGCTATCACATCTTACTATCTCTTTCACTCAAAACTGAAAGCACTGCTCTTTCACAATCCTCTCCTGATTCTTCCTCTTCCACCCGCCTTTCTCGTCACTTTAATTCTAAACATCACCCACCGTATCCATCTGACTGTATGCCTACCTGACCCTTTTGACCTCGACCCCTTCCTATCGATTTTGTTATGTCTGAGCGCCGGTGAATAAGTTGTTTCCCGAGACTTAGCTTGCGTAGGCGCTGAAGAAATCTCGAGATTACGATTACGATTACGATTGGTTTAGATAGGGGACTATACATGTATGAAGCTTGCATGTATCTTCTACGTACGAGTGACGTCAAAGACTTAATCAAATGACAATCCGATCCATTCTTCTATTATATTATTTTTTTCTCGCATTCTGACCTTTTCCTCTTCTTATCTTTCTGCTTCAATTCATTTCTTTGTGTTCGAGCGATAATGAGTTCTTCCTCTTTTTACTTCCTTATTCACACATCTGCTCTTCTGTTGAGTCTGTGTAGGCTTAGGCATACAGGCCTGACTTAGTTCGCGATTCATCGCTTCGTCTGAATTAGTCGATGGATTATCCTTCCTTTCCAACTTCCGTTCATCCACTCTTGATCATTCCCATTGTACTGTCAATGTCGGCATTAAGCCGGACAGAGTTACAGAGCCTCTGAATGAAGCATCAGGTCAGCAGGTCGGTCGGGCGTTTGGTCGGTCGGTCAGTTGGTCGAAGCACTGTTCGTAATGGCTATTGTGGTCACTGAAGTGTTACCATCAAATTCGTAGGCGTAATTTGTGGGAGTACGAGGGGTACCCGTATCCCCCACATTTTGGACTGGGAGGTACCGTATCCCACCTTTTGAATAATGTTAATCAATATTTTATTATTGTGCCTTCCCAGAGATCGCAGCTTCCGCCTTGCTTTGTGTATGTAAGAAATTGGTACCCCCCACTTTTTAGACCAAAGTTACGCCTCTGCTCAAATTCCTCAATTCGATCTCCTTTAGCTTCGATTCATACGCAGAAAAGAACTTTCGTTTCGGTAATTGAAGAGGATCAGTCACGCGCAGAACAAAGATTAAGGTCTATTTGAATCTCATCTCATCTTTTCTTATTTGATCACCGAATCTTAAGAAAGGCAAATATAAATTCAATCTAAAATACGCATTGTAATCCTGTCCAATCCTGTATCTTATCATATCCCATTTTATGATTTCATATCCTATCGTTGGTATCCTGTGAAAAGGGCAAAAGTGAAAGGGCGAAAGCAAAAAATTGCAATCACTTAAGATGAGGCGAACATTAAAAAACAACACAATGACAAAGGCGAAAATAAGGTGTGCGAAAATAAAGTTCATTATAATTAGGGCGAACAATTAAAAGAGCGAAATAGAAAGAAACCTTTTATTGTCTGATATAACGAAGTTTATGGTTTACCTGAGTAGGCCTACACCTATGTCAGAAATGAGTTTAGACAATTTTTAAACTAGGCCCAATCAAAATCAAGACCGTGGTGTTTAGGCCTATGGGTTTTAGATTTACAATAAAGAATACTATAGCTATCAACAACAACTTCTATGGGAAATTTACAGGATATCACAG
The DNA here is from genome assembly GCA_963556255.1 of Allolobophora icterica. Lineage (NCBI taxonomy): Eukaryota > Metazoa > Annelida > Clitellata > Crassiclitellata > Lumbricidae > Allolobophora > Allolobophora icterica. The sequence continues at coordinate 29,802,030 of OY744608.1, read as the reverse complement.
TACACTGGAAATTCATTGATGCACTGAAAAAGAACAGAGCGAGCGTTACGAGAACTGAAGCCATAATGCATTTTGTTAACATTAATTAGTTACAATGAAATCATCCAGTAAAAAGTAAGTAAGAAAACATATAGGAAAGGTAATTATGAAGTTAATAATGAAATTTTAATAAGAATTAGACAACTTTTAATTAGAATTAGAATTATCAAACTTTCGGTAACTTATTAATTAAAATTAGCTACCAGGCTAATTAATTACGTAATTAATTAGTTCCCAAATAATTAATTACCCATCACTGGGTAACGAAGATAGGGAAATAATTTCCTAAAACAACGAAAACTCTGTAATATCGAGCTACTCTTACACAAACTTAATCACAACTGAAATTTCAGTCATTTGATTATCTTCGAAGAAACGAGTTGGGAATAAGAAAGATAATTAAATTCTAAATAAGCTGTACTTCCGATTGACAACGCCTTCGTCCATGATTTTTATTCCAAAATAGGCAATGCATAATGAAAAGGGCGCAGTTGATTTGAAATGAAGCATCGATTGGTTGCTGCGGAAGTGAACTAGACCTAGAAATCCTGCGGAATGAAAATAAGTACAGAATGAAAAGGATCCATTCCGTTTCGTCAAAGGATCCAATCCATATGTACAAAGCATCTAATCCAACCGAAGCGCCAAGGGCTAACAGTCGCTAAGTTGCATTCAGTTCTATAATTATATACGCCAACTGTTGTAGATCTATTTGATTGCATGAGAACGACTATAAATAGCAGAGTCTATTTAATTCCAGTGTCTAATCTGAAAGGCAAGTGGACTGGAATTCAACATTTGCAATGCAGCCTAAGTCAAGTGAAACCCTCTAGATCTCCTAAATAATTAAGGAAATGCATGCAACTGCTCTGCAGTCTGAGCAAATAAAATCTGTCTACGTCAACTTTAGCAAGCTGAAAAACGAAAATACGAAAAATCTATTTCATCGCAGTATATATATATATATGTATGTGTATATATATATATATGAGCGTTTGTGTAGGTGGGTGTGTGCGTGTGTGTATGTGTGTGTGTGTAGTTGTGTGTGTGTTTGTGTATGTAGATGTGTGTGTGTGTGTTTGTGTATGTAGATGTGTGTGTGTGTGTGTGTGTGTGTGTGTGTGTGTGTGTGTGTGTGTGTGTGTGTGTGTGTGTGTGTGTGTGTGTGTGTGTGTGTGTGTGTGTGTGTGTGTGTGTGTGTGTGTTGAGAGCGCTGGATAGTTATATAGTACTAGGATTATAAATTATTTTTGCGGAATAATTGGCCTATAACTTACGTCAACGAAATATCGCCTCCTGAAATCCACCTGAGGTTCCCACAGATATAAGCATAATGGCTGGGCATCGTTGTTAGCATAGAGCAACAAGACTGACGCTTTGACCCGGAGTTCACGATGAAACAAATTACTTCCCCTAAGATGTTATTTATAGTAGGACGCTGCTCTGTCCGATATACGTATTATGCAATATTAGGAATATATATATATATAGCCTGATCATGATGTAAATCTTGGAAACAGCTAAGCTCAAGCGATATCCGTGTATTAAGTCCCTTAAGTCGGCAGATGAGATCAGAGAGTTGATGCGAAGGGTCGTCCACTGTGAGTGATGATCGTACTGCAGAAGAGCCGCTGTTGAAGATGAGCTGTGTAGGCCTACTTCTCCGGAGACAGCATCTTATGAGGATGCAGGAAGCATCTGTGACTGCTGATAGCAGCAAGGCATTTACACGGACCAGACATTTGCACGAATCAACACCAAGGCAAAAACGACTGTATGAATAATAATAGGCCCTATATTCGTATTTAATCGCAGGCTCACTGACAAACCGCAGTAGGCCTAAGTTACATTAAAAATTGACGGTACAATTATCAAGATCTTATTGAACACACGTCTTGGTAGCCTGATAGGTGTCCGCTCATTTTACTTCTGCCCCACAGGGAGTGAAAGACTGAGTCGGCCTACAGTACATGGAGCTTACTGATATCGAACCGCAACTTTCAAGATCTTATGTTCTTCATGCAAGAGTGTTACCATTCATCTATCCCCCTCCCCAAGTGGGTCTAAGTCACCGAAAAACGGATTCACGCTGCAAGCTGCAGACACGTTTGGTTCCGACGGTGACGCCTGAAAACAAAACAACAGCACGACAGAGATAAGCGACGAAAGACGCAGACGGTGACGCTTAAGACCAAAACAAAAGCACGACAGAGATAAGCGACGAAAGACGGAGACGGTGACGCTTAAAAACAAAACAAAATCACGACAGAGATAAGCGACGAAAGACGCAGACGGTGAGGTATATAAATAAAGAGACAGACGTAGAAAGAGAATAAATGCTGCGATAACGCATGTATAGCCAGCGTCATCAACTGACACGTAGAGATGATTGATTGATTGATTGATTGATTGATTGATTGATTGATTGATTGATTGATTGATTGATTGATTGATTGATTGATTGAAAACGAGACGACGATCTGCGGTCGTTAAGAACACAATTGAGTTTTAGTTAGGACCAGTTGTGAGTCATAGCTGCGAGTTTCTTCTTGGCAATCTTTGTCCTGAATTAGAGTTTAAAGAAGGACGGAACACTCGATGACATATCTTTCTATAGCTGACTCGAAAAGTCGCACATGTCTTCATAGGCAATACAGAACCGATCGATACATCAGCATCAACTGGTTTGAGTGCCTTGATTAGCTGGTGACGATGGATGCCATTATACGCCTCCGAAATGCAATCAGGAAGAGAGGAAGGCTCTAAGTCTACACGACATTTGCAATTTCTTGGAGTGCTGTGATGTCGTCTACATCGAGGTGGCTGATCCTCCGATATAGCCTCCGGGTGTTACACAGTATGTTGTTAGCAGTCGACAACCGGTAATTCTGAACGAGGAGCATGATTACTTGTATACTTAGGCCTACATCTCAATGTCAAAGATCAATTATAATTAGGAAACAACTGTACGCAGCATGTTGGCTACATTGAGTTTTCTTGAAGAAGCGCTGTATAAATGTGCGGTTACGATTACAACTACGGTTGTGTCTTGAAAAACAAGCCAGCGTTGTAATGAATTTAAAAGGCGCGATATAAATGGCTGAGTACATAAAAGGAAAGGCTGTCGGGATCATTTCCGGCGTGCAATGCTGAAACCTGTATTAGCTCGAGAAGCTTCAATTGTCCAGCCTCTAAAAGCAAATACAAATGTCACTTGGATCGAGCCTCCTGCCATCTTTGCTCAATCTGTACTCGATTTTGTTGTAAAGGCCAGTGCTTCTCAGACTTTCTGACGCTGCTTCATCAGCCGGTAAATTAATTGCTTTACCAGCCTTACTGTAACTGCGGACCGGTCCTTTTCAACACCAGCTTACCTTTCATAGGCTAAATTACGTGTATTAAAATTTAGCTTTCATAATAATTAATTTATAGTCACTTTTTGCTACAACTAAGCCGATGCCGGTACTTTTGTTACTGTTAGGCCTACATAATAATTCAGTAAACAGCAATTCTTCAATTCATCTCACGACTTTGCATGTTTGATTTTAAGTTAGAGCATTCACCGGGATCGATAACTGGAAAGTTGCTCCCTGATCTTCTTCTTCACCTCGCGATTCCATTGGATTATGTTTGCATTTTGTGCATTTCATGCTCGAGATATTATATACCACATTATTGTTTCGTCCTGTGCTGTTATCGGGTTAGCTTATAAGTTCCTGTCTTCAGTGTTTTTTCAGTTGATATACTGAACCCCGATGTTTGTATTAAAATCAAGTAAAGTATTTATATACAAATAAAAGCAAAAATGATGGTCGATGGTAGTGACCTCTCGTTGTATCGAATCGGGCCCCAGTTTCTATCCGTGCAATTCCCAAAGAAACGAACATGCGCGTGCTAGTCTAATACACGTAGGCTAACTTAAAACCTGCCGAACTGCATGCAACATATCCGATAAACCCCATTGCGAAAACCACTATCACAGTATTATTAATAGATGATTTTTTTTCAATCGACGACCAACGGACATTTTTTCAACCTCTAAAACACCTACTCCAATCACCTTTTCGGCCAAGGCCAATGATTAGAAATTAAACTAATTCGCTAAGAATATATCGTATAGTATCGTAGCTTACAGATTAACTCAGCTTTGGATTCTTGATGTTATTATGCCGACATAAAAACTTCATTACTAGCCACACTAATCAATCTGACACAGAATGTACTGTGTCCGATTAACGTGGCTGGTAATGAAGCTTTTATGTCAGATTAATAACGCCAACAACATCTCGCCTGTCATGTCTGAAATCGTGTATTAGGCACGCATGCATCACGCAAGGCAGCAATTTAAAGCAGCCTTGATTTTAATTGGAAAATAGAAATACTGTCAAAGCCATATTTCAAGTGATCGAAAACAACAAGACGTATCTGGGTCATTATCCGAAATGTTTCAAATTTCGTCTCCGAAAAACAAAAAAGTTTCCCCAAAATTGGTTGCAAGTGTTTTTTTTACTCATGTACATAGTTAAATTTAACTAATTAAATCCACTATATTTTTAATCATAAGTTAATTATTTTCAGAATTTATAAAGTCAAAACTCTTCTTTTTTCATTACAGCCCGCCCTTTTTTGTAATCATATTTAATCACAGGGACCCGAAATATTCCTCTGGTGCTTATAAAATGGCAATTTCTTTAAAGTAGATTGATAGCAAAACATGGAGAAAAGGTCTTACAGCCATAATCTGTAGGCCTAGGCCTAAAGCTTCCAGGCATACGCTCCATGTATCAAAACATTTATAGTGGCTTATGTGTTTAAATGGTAGCTTCGTCATCCGCGGTTGGCCTTCGCTCTGAAATAACCTTCCATGTAACATGCGACATGAGGTGTTGAACCGCCTATGTTTCATCAACGATTCCAGGTCATTCAGCTATGAATGTCGTGTATTCGGCTGTGAAGTTTCATTGAAACGCCTAAGTCTCCAGGTTTAACGATTTCCAGCTCTCATGATCTAATATTCCGACAAGATGTACCTACAGCACGTAGTCACAGCATTTAATATTAACATGTTCTGCAGTGATCTTAAAACAGACCAAACTTCTGACATGTTTTATGCATTTAAATGATCACCAGCTTCTGTATCCATAGTTTCAGAATACATTTTAATCGCCGGATAACCGACCAGTAATAATCCGATAGTCGTATCAAAGTCATCAAGCATCATGTCGATACGTACATGCCCGTTGAACTGTCAGCCTCATCAACCTGTCATGGGTACAGATAGGTTAATGCGGAAACAGTCGGCGCTGAAATATGACGCAATTAGTTTGTCCATTGTCGGGTCGCAATTTAAGGGTCAACGGGAACGTTTGCATTAGGCCTCGGTTTAATGCAGAAAACGCATCACAGCGCAAATGAACGGCGACGGTAGGCAGTAGATTTTGACGGACTATCGCGTTAGAATAAAAAGCATTGAGCAGAATAACAACCGTGCCTTTTTTTGGATCAACAGTCAAACGCTGAAACTCAGCAGCAAATTCCACGGAGAATTCAGAATTTCGTTTTGACGAAATCCCAGACGCAGCCGTCGCTACCGTCTGCTTTGTATGTATAACATTATTATTATTCGAGATTATTATGACTTTACATGCAATGTTATCATCGGAACCCGGTCAGTCAGTCAGTCAGTCAGTCAGTCAGTCAGTCAGTCAGTCAGTCAGTCAGTCAGTCAGTCAGTCAGTCAGTCAGTCAGTCAGTCAGTCAGTCAGTCAGTCAGTCAGTCAGTCAGTCAGTCAGTCAGTCAGTCAGTCAGTCAGTCAGTCAGTCAGTCAGTCAGTCAGTCAGTCAGTCAGTCAGTCAGTCAGTCATGTATGATTAGTATAATTCGGAATAATTATTATTCCACATTGTAGTTAGCAGTAGATTGCATGCTACATGAACTGTATTTCGAAGTTTTACGTAATTACGACTGAACTTCTTTATATATCTGGCCCATCTGGTAACCGGACTCGGACCTCCTTTGAACTGCTCTTTGAAAAACACGAGAAATCTATTTCATCGCAGTAAATATATATGAATAGGCTGATGCTCTACGCTTGGCCTTCGAGTGGCGCTTTAGAAGTTTGGAGATTACGATTACGGATAGCGTTGCTTTCTGTATCGTCCACACATCGTATAGCCTTAGTTTTTAACACACGCCTGAAAGCCAAGTAGCCTTCGTCCGTAAACATGTTTTGTGTGGCAATGCATGTTATAAGACTATCATCTATATCTAATGTATATTCGGCACTGGTAGGCGGCAGGCCTATATAGACACGCCAGTCTTTGCGTGGCCTATTCATCAAATGGAACAACAGCCTCGACTCGCCACAAAAAGACAAAGTAACAGGAGCTCATAAGCCAAAACAGAATAAGAATGACTGAGACACAGAGAAACGATGTCTGTGTCTCTATGTCTTTGTATCTCTGTGTATCTGTGTCTCTGGCTACGTGTTCAGGTATAGAAGCGGATGGAGTGCAGGGGAGAACAAAAGCCAATTGTCCATTGATTCGGATCAGCCGTCTACATGCCGAACAATATCGGACGACTTAACAAGCAGACCTCTAGCAGTGACTAACTGCGTTAAGCAGAAGAAAGACGAGAAGGACAACCACGAAATAGAATCATGGAAACGAGGATGAAGAGGAGTTAGGGAGGAAGGGAAGGAGGAGGGAGAAAAGGATGTGATGAGTAGTGCATGGGAAAGACGAGAAGGAGAAGGTAAGACACACGAGTAGGAACAAGATGAAAGTGAAACGATTTTAATTAGAGCAGAAGAAGAAGAAGGAGAGGAGGAGGAGGTGGAGGAGGAGAAGGAGGAGGAGGAGGAAATGTGATAAGCGAGAAAGAAAAAGACGAGCGCCAGAGAAAGAGGAACTGAGAACCACAAGGGAGCCGGAGGAGAAAGTGGAGAATAATAGGATGACGACGAAGAAGAAAGGCGAGGAGGAAGAAGGAAAGAAAAATCGATGAGCATCAGCAGAAGGCGGAGGAAATTGAGGAATAGAAGCAGAAGAAGAAGGAACACAATGATGTGGCGGTGCGATCGAAAGATGTGTAAGGGCAGATATTTCTGCAATTCTCTCGCAGCTGCAGCTTTGCCAACGCTTAGAACGCCTCTGAAATCCTAAATTCAATTATTCCACTCGAGCCGTTTTTGTGATGACTGCCGCCTCAGCCCATTCAGAGCCCCCTGTGCAAGACCCACGACGCACGCCAGACGATCCGACCACTCAACCCTCCGTCCTTCCGTCTGTTCATCCGTCCGTCTATCTGTCCGTCCGTCTCCGTGTGCATCTGTTCGTCGGTGCACCTGAGTTGCTACTTTCTAATCTAATTGTGTCGAACGGATGTCGGCTGTTCATCAGAATTAGCATTCGGATTGCCTACTCTCCGTCCTATCGGGAGACGACGCAGTTCAGGTCGTATCAATCCGCGAGGTTGGCCAGGGAATCTCTTATATAATGATCAGCCAGCTGCCTGGCTGTTTCTTTCTCCCTTCCTGTCTGTCTACGTCTTCCTGTCTATACCTGCTTGCGCCTCGGGCACGAGGATTGCCCATCATTCTTGATTTTGGGATGAAGCTGACACCGTGCAGAAGAAGAGGATCTTCGTGAAATTAGTGTTGCTTATGAGCATCTTGCCGCAGCACGTGATCAATAGGATTGCACTGTTCTACCCTGTAGTCCAAACTCATTGCCGAGTAAAATTGAAGTCAGTATTTACAGCTAGCTATACTGTACGTTGACTCGATCTGAGATCGTGGGGCGTGGTGGCTCAGTGGTACGTTCGGCGCCTTGTGACCGGAGGGTTGCAGGTTCGAATCCCACTCTAGGCGCTGCGTACGGACCTTGGGCAAGTCCTTCGCTCGCGATTGCTCGTGGCGCTTCGGCGTGAAAACTCCGACACGGTGTCAATGCTGTAGTCGGGAGCGCCTCTGAGTAGTGGTAAACTTGAGGAGGCGCTAAAGAAATATCCGAAATAAATAAATAAATAAAGTACTCCACACGGATTATACAATTGTTAAGCATACTTGTTCGATGAGACTTATTCCGCAGTGCCTATGTATTATAAACTGCGTCATGGCCGCCCATGAAAATTTATGCAGCAATGGGTAGAACATGAAACTGGGACACGTCATAACGGCCTAATGTGGGCTAGTTTCTCTACACGTGAATTCCAGAGGTGGTAAGTGCGGCGTAGGGCCCCAATCTTTATGTGTTTTTACTTCTTGCACAGGAACTTATACTTGTGAAATTCGTCTTCACAAATCAAAATCACAGTAAATCGGTTGATATTGTGTCCGAAATTGATAAAAACGAAGGTGGTCTGTACACATATGATTCAAAATTACGATAACTTTCATAACTGCAGCCGAGGTTTTAATTGATATGCGTTGTCAATTTATTATTTAAGTCTTTATTGATCGGTTCTGGTTCTCTATATAGAAGAAGCCGAGGCACAAGTCTCTTCTTCTATCTGTCGTTGATTGGCTCTTGCCTTGTGTGCGCTGAACCTATCTGTCGTTGATTGGCTCTTGCCTTGTGTGCGCTGAACCTATCTGTCGTTGATTGGCTCTTGCCTTGCGTGCTCTGAACCTATATTTCGTTGATTGGCTCTTGCCTTGTGTGCGCTGAACCTATCTGTCGTTGATTGGCTCTTGCCTTGTGTGCTCTGAACCTATCTTTCGTTGATTGGCTCTTGCCTTGTGTGCTCTGAACCTATCTGTCGTTGATTGGCTCTTGCCTTGTATGCTCTGAACCTATCTTTCGTTGATTGGCTCTTGCCTTGTGTGCTCTGAACCTATCTGTCGTTGATTGGGTCTTGCCTTGTGTGTTCTGAACCTATCTTTCGTTGATTGGCTCTTGCCTTGTGTACTCTGAACCTATCTGTCGTTGATTGGCTCTTGCCTTGTATGCTCTGAACCTATCTTTCGTTGATTGGCTCTTGCCTTGTGTGCTCTGAACCTATCTGTCGTTGATTGGGTCTTGCCTTGTGTGCGCTGAACCTATCTGTAGTTGGTTGGCTCTTGCCTTGTGTGCTCTGAGCCTATCTGTAGTTGATTGGCTCTTGCCTTGTGTGCTCTGAACCTATCTGTCGTTGATTGGCTCTTGCCTTGTGTGTTCTGAACCTATCTGTCGTTGATTGGCTCTTGCCGTGCGTGCTCTGAACCTATCTTTCGTTGATTGGCTCTTGCCTTGTATGCTCTGAACCTATCTGTCGTTGATTGGCTCTTGCCTTGCGTGCTCTGAACCTATCTTTCGTTGATTGGCTCTTGCCTTGCGTTCTCTGAACCTATCTTTCGTTGATTGGCTCTTGCCTTGTGTGCCCTGAACCTATCTGTCGTTGATTGGCTCTTGCCTTGTGTGCTCCGAACCTATCTGTAGTGGATTGGCTCTTGCCTTGTGTGCGCTGAACCTATCTGTCGTTGATTGGCTCTTGCCTTGTGTGCTCTGAACCTATCTGTAGTGGATTGGCTCTTGCCTTGCGTGCTCTGAACCTATCTTTCGTTGCTTGGTAAGTAAGTTGTAACTAAAATTCACTAGCGCTGAAAAATGTTTCAAGGTAAAGCACTACATTATTTAAAATTATACAAAATTAGGAATTTGCTCCGGATTATGGGGCCCTCAAAAACGTTGTCGAACATGTGGGCCCTAAGCCGTGGCTTAGTTGGCTTATGCTTTTATCCGGCACTGCTTGCACCTGTGCTTCATATGCCTTCGTCTACTTTGCCTTGCCTGTTGTGTCTTCATTGTAAGCCATTCTTTGTTTTCCTTGATTAGCCGCATCTGGCCTGGTCCGCAAATGCATATGGGACACACCAGATATACATAACAATAATAATAACACAGGACTGAGCTCCGTTGTCTCATAATATTTAGGGGTAACTGTAAATAACGGACCAATTTCGTATATATGTCTTCTTAGGAAGAGTGAAACAAAATTTATGGGCGTTCAATATGCGCTAATGTTGATTTATGTCTGGGTTCAACTGAACCGCCTATGCCATTATTTATTTACTTACATATTTATAGCCCATGTATATATATATATATATATATATATATATATACATTATTAGGGTGGTCCAAAAACAATTTGTGTGTGTGTGTCTGTGTATAGATGCGCAGATACAGTTTGGTCCAATAAAATGACTCTCCGTTTTAGAGAGTAAGACAGATCATGATCTTTGACTATACATTTGTGGCACTTTAACGCAAAAATGTTACGTATATTTAGCCATGTGAATGACAAGATTATGGTGGGTTTGTCTCATTTGCAAAAGTAACTGGCGCTCTCGTTGATTGCTTTTAGATCCTACGCGGTTCCCAAACTTCTCTGGGTCGCGACCTACTTGTGAATATCTTGGCAGTCTCGATACCCACTGTGTAAAATTAAGCATTGTGTACTAAAATTTGCTTCGTAAATATATCGAAAATATGAGGATTTACGTATAGCGCTTAGAAATTTAAAGCAAACTTGGGTTAAAACAGTTTACAATTTATTGCAATCCAGCTAGTTCTAGCCCAATCATAGTCAAATGTTGTTGCTGCCAAAAATTAATGTTTCTCGAAAAAATTTGGCGACCTACTTGCCAGAGTTTCGCGACCCACTATTTGGTCGCGACCCACAGTTTGGAAAACTCTAATATAGAATAAGCCACCAAACACTTGGCAGATTTGAAACGGCGGATTTGGCTCGTCAGAAAATAAGGAATCGTACATTTGACAAATGCCTACTTATAGTAGGCATAGGTTTATAGATTTTCACTACCGCATTCAATCTGTGAACTGTAAACGGCTGAACACATACTTAAACTGATTTGGTTGCTGTCGACTGATCCAACGGCGCCTACATTCAAGATTCCTGTTTCAACCGATGTCGTTTTAACAAATGCTTACTTATTTACTTACCAAAGCTGCTATAAACTATCAGGTATACGTAACACAAGTCGAGTTGCATACCGCATGCGACATATTGAAAGGACTTATTTTTTCGGAACACGGTGTATATTTTGTGCTTTTCGATTCGCACGGGGCAACGGCATTGCGAAAGTCGTGACTGTTGGCGCAGTGATACTTCCTATATCAGTATACGCAGACGTGTATTATGATATGCCATGTTGCTTGTCATTGCCGTCGTGTGGCTAATACGTCGGCCGTTGGTAAAAGCTTAAGCAATATGGCGCGCATTAGACCAACACGCCTTTCACGCAGGCAATATTATTTGTGTCTAATATCGATATTATACGTGCATACAGGTACGTATGTGTGATAAATGGGAACACAGTCTGTATTGTTATAGGGCCGAATAATGAGTATATATTGTTATAGGGCAGAATAAATTCTCAGTGACAAGACAAACACAATAATAGGGCCTATAGCATATAAATATCACTTACATGGTTAGAGCAGCATTGTATGCTTCAACTGACAATAGGCCTATATATGACAGACTACCGGGTATGCATTGTCCACGGAGTTCCGTCTCAAGAATTAGTTACGCTGAGCATGATACATCTTAAAGATAGCACCTCAAACCGCGACATATATATATATATATATATATATATATATATATATATATATATATATCCAGACCATCATAGCTATGTGTGGGTCAATTATAATATTAGATATTATATTCAGAGGAGATGAGTTTCGTGTGGATAATTCTCTTCAGTTCGCGACATCGGGTGGATGACGGGGAGTCACCTGAATCTTCATCTCTACCATAGCAAATGTCGCCACCATTAAAACGGCAACATAGGCCCTATTCATCACCATCGTCGTCAATATCATCGTAGTCACCATCGTGCTTTATGCAAGCAATAACAACATAACAATCGTCATCATCATTGTTTCTGTAACAACATCGTCCGTTAAAAATAGCGACATCATCATCATCATTTACACAACAGCGTCGCCTTCATCATAGACATCGTCATCATTATCATCATCATCACCACCACCACCACCATCATCATAATTATCATCACCACCACCATCATCATCACAGACATCGGCACCATCATCAGTGTCATCATCATCATTATCGTCGTCATCATTTATACCATGACAATAACCTTAGCAGCAGCAATAACAATAAAACGATCACTGTTAGTTTTAGCATCAGAATCATTATGATCAGTCTATCGGATAGATCATGTTGACCGCTCTACTCTTGCATAAGCAATTAGTCAACAAACTATGTCTTTCCATATTTTTACATGACACGCTGCAGTAAATTCTTATCTCACTTAAACACATCTTTTCCGCCACAGTTGCAGTAGGCCCTACGCACAAAGCGCAACCAGTCGGAAGCCACAATTCGCAGGGATCAGACCACAGCTCGGTCGGGGCTTACTTCCTGGTATGCGAATCAGCATCGACACACATACACCCCCAAGAGCCCGCGAGCAGTTCCTGGAAGGTGCCAGCACATTTCACCTCACGCTTCGATGGCTGTTTCAGGCGCTGTTTCTACTGACAATAGGGACCTGTATTCTTTGAAGCGTTGCGTTAACGGCTCGACGAATCGCATGAATAATTGAGTGCACTAAGCTACCTAACAGCGACACTTATAACAGGCGCCTGGTAAACAGTAGCCTTCCATAACATACGTTGTCTCCACAGACGCAGCTGCAGCAATAACTGAAGCACGTGTTCATGCACGCGGAAAAGCAATCGGTCAAGTGAGTTTGTTTTGCCAATTCTTTCACAATTAGTTTTCAGTTAATTAGACGGCGCACACATAGCGACGGAAAACATCATGACGATAATAGATACTCAGTCTATTTAGGCCTATGACGCAAGTAAAGTTGCAAGCTGTTTATAAATTTCTGGATCTCTCCACATCTATAGGCTTATAAGAAACTGCATGACTGGCACGCTTCCACTTCATCTGATGTCAAATTACTCCAAATGAACCAAACAAGACGCTTCTGGCATGTCTAAGTAGACATCGAAATGCGACATAGATCAAAGATACTTGGTAATCATGTTTACAAATTATAAAAAAGCGCAAACATTACTTGAACTAAGCGCAGGCTACCAGCTTATTCCTCTACCCCTTCACTCAGTCATTCCTAGACACGACATTGTGAGGTATAATTGTTCACTTATGGCACACCTCTACCCATATTCTACGCTAGTCCATGCTTTCGTGGTCTCCCGCCTCGATTACTGTAGCGCCATATATGATGGGCTCCCAACCTGCCGATTGAGGTGCCTCAATCGGGTGCTACGCACGGCTGCCCGGCTGGTGGGTCGCATCCCCAAATTTGGCCGGGTCTCGGAGTACATGCGGGAGGTGCTCCACTGGCTCCCCTACCCGCAGCGCATTGCTTATCGGGTCTCTGCTCTGGTTCGGCGGTCCCTTGAGGGTTTGGCTCCTCCTTACCTCCGGGAGCTTTGCTGCTCCACTTTGGCTGTCCAGCGTCGTGGTTCACTTCGCTCTGCAGCACAGGCTGAGCTCCTTGTCCCCCGTGCACGGACTGCTATCCGGCAACACCGTGCCTTCTCTGTCTCTGGCCCAGCGACCTGGAATGGGCTTCCAGTAGCGCTGCGCTTGACCCCAATTGATTGCTCTTCTTTGTTCTACTCTTGTCTTAAGACTGTTATGTTTGACCGTGGTTGGACTGGGAGCGCACCTGAGTAGATAACCTTGAAGGAGCGCTATATAAGACCTCAGTAATAATAATAATAATATTAAGTAGCTTTCTCAAAGATCTCAGAGATTTGAAGCTCAAAGACAACACTAAAGAACAAAATTTTCTTACGGATTACATCGCTTGACGATTCGCACTGCACCGGAGTTTCAACCTCGGATGCAGAAGCTAAAGGCAAACACACAATATGCCACCTCACCACTGGATCAACTACTACCAATTAGTTCAACCAAATGGGCCTACGCGTCGGTAATAGATTTCCTAGAAACGCAGTGGGTCTCGATATGGCGATTACTTTGACTTCAACCCAGCAATCACAGCAGTCTGTGAAAATTTAATTTTTGCATCGGTTTCATGGATCAAGTTTCAAATACAATGTCTTCCAAACAGTTATCCACATCTTTTTATAGCGATAGAGTGTCTTTCCTCTGTTTTCTTTCCTCTCTGATCTCCTGGAAACTGGATGTTATTTATTTACACATTATCTCTGTAAAACCCCGCAGAGTTGACGCAGCACTCGTGGCATGCGGCACGGTACCATAAGCTTAGCCCTTAAGTATAGCGTTTAGAAGTTTTCAAGTTTAAAATTTTAAATGATCTCAAATTCTTTACCTTTCATTATAATATGTTATTGATCATTCAACCTATTTTAACACTTCAATCAGGAGATGAAAGCCGTGCACCATTTGTGATGAATGTCGTGCACCTTAGCTGCACCGGATGATCACATCCTTAGACCAGATGGGTTCACGAAGCAAAACATAAAAACAGCTATAAATGAAAACACTCAAAAACCTCACCGAATCAAGAGCCGCTGGGATTAGTTCAGCCCCCGTAAGACTTTCTATTCATTAACTGATAAGTCTGATCCGTGGACTTCGTTGAAGTTCTATATATCATAGTAGATTAAAAATCATGATACATGCATATGATTTCCTACTGAGATTATGACGATGATAACGACGATGACATGATGATGACGACTACGACGATGACCAAGAAGTCGAAGATGACGACTTTTGTTCTTCTGACTACTACGACGGCGACAACTACAATGATGTTGTTGATGTTGTTGATGTGATGATCGCAGCAGAAACCATTTTCTGATGTGACAGAGAAAGAAGCGAACTCCTGATAGAAGGCGATTAGACGAAGACAGACGAAGCCCCGCAGTCGACCGTCGATCACCGCACTAAGCCAACCAGCTCACAAAGCCAGCCAAAAAGCCACCCAACCAGCCAGCCAGTCAGATGGACAGACGGAGGACAGGCATATGCATGGACAGATACACACACAGACACACAATTACAGGCAGACAAGCAGTGACGGGCAGAGTCAGCCAGATAAGCAGAAAATATGGAACAGATATACAGAACAAACAGAATGAACAGTCATACATACATACATACATACATACATACAGAGACAGACGTAGGTCGAATTAACAGACAATCAGAAAATACAGAACAATTGTGTGTCTGTTTAGGCCTATTCGACTGTAGTCTGTCTGTCTCTATTTGTCTATTCCTTCTGTTTGTCTGTTCTGTATGTCTGTTCTATATTTTCTGCCTGTCTCTATGTTTATTGCGGACGAATTCACTTAAAGTACAGATAGGAAGAGGCACGAACAAGCGGACCAGAGCTGAGGGGGACGGACAGACGGAGAGGCGGACGGACAGACGGACGGACAGGCGGGTGGGCAGTGGGCATACAAATGGGAGTATACACGTTGAAAACGAGAATCTTACCAAATCAAATACAGCTAATAGAAAGAAGGCAGGCAGGAAGAAACAAAATAAGAGAGTGGGAGGATAGACTATGAAGAGAAATCTAAACAACTGACAAGGTATATTTGAGAGAGAGGATGGATGGATGGATGGATGGATGGATGGGTGGGTGGGTGGGTGGATGGATGGATGGATGGATGGATGGATGGATGGATGGATGGATGGATGGATGGATGGGTGGGTGGATGGATGGATGGGTGGATAGATGGATGGGTGGATGGGTGGATGGGTGGATGGATGGATGGGTGGATGGGTGGATGCATAGATGGATGCATGGGCGGATTGGCAGACACAGAGACAGTCAGGGAAGGCGAAGGAATGGAATCAGGAATGGAGTTCTTCGTCTTCATGCCATTAGATTTGTCCAAAAGTCTTTGGGATTCATTGTGGCATTGTTGCGTGCGTGCCACTGGGTAGGTGCAAGTGCTACGCGTAGTCGGGGTGACGAGGCAGGCAGGTGCGGCGTATAGCCGAGCCATCGCATCGTCAGCAATTGAGTTGGGCGCTTCACGTATATGTCTACCTGTCACAGCAATCGTACAGCCAAGCTTCGCATGCAGCATTATCATCATCATCAGTTCAGTGAGCAGCAGCGCTCCGTCTGTGGCAGCAGCCTCGTACATGAAGCGCCGAAGCACGTATCGTGCCAGGTTGATGCAGTAGAGGGAGAGATCGGTAGCCGAAGAACGAGCGGACAGCAGAGAAGCCGACTAAGCCGCGGTGCCGCCGCCGCCTACCTTGGCTCATACGTGGCCGTTGAAGAAACAGCGTTGGCCGCGCGGGATTAAAGCATCTAAAAGCAAACGACACGCAAAGAAATGGGATAATTTGCATTCAGTTCATTGTAGATGTCGAGTTGAGTTCATTTCTCTCGAAGAACCGGTTCAAAGTCTTCTACATTTCAACTGTCTCTTTCTCTACGTCTATCTGTCGGGTGAAACACAGGTCGTCAGCGAGATACTCTGCAGCCGGTGATTGGCCGGTCGAACATAAAGTCGTTGTCGACGACCAGTCAAGACACAACAGAGAAAAGACCACCGTGAACTGGTTTATATTTGGAGTCAATTAACAATTCTCGAAATTGCTGTAAACCATTTAAGAGTTCTCGTTTCTATGTTCTAAAAAAAACGAATTTCGTTGGAATCCGCGTACAAATTATAATAAAAATTTGAAAAGAAAGCTGACCAGTGTTCAGACAGCAAAATAGAAAGGAAAGATCTGACGTAATTTAGCCACGAAATCGGACGACACAATGACGTCACGACAGCGTCTTTCCTTTCGTGTCTTATTGGTCGCGATCGTCTGCTTGCAGGCGGTTTGCCTCGTTTCCAACGTCACGGCCTTCTCCATGGTACGAAGATACGACAACTTGAACGGATATCCGGCGGATCAGCTGCGAGGTAGGTCTTCAGAACCTATTCTTTTCAGTAGACTTTGATAACGACAACGTTAGGGAGAGAGTAGTCGATGTCAGTACTGTACACGATCGATGCGGCAAAGGTTTGGTGAATTTAACTGAAAGTGCCAGACGTTGAGACCTGGACCTAGTCGGAAGATAATCGATTCTAAATAGTTCTACATTTTAGTCATCCTAATAAAGCGCAAGTAGGCTATCAATTGATAGTTCTGAGTGAAAATTCAATGTTCGGAGAAACCGTCTGCTTGGCTTAGTTCATAATCCAATGGAAATTCTTCTGTAGCTCGTTTATCGCAATGCACAGGGCAGCAATCTAGGCCTATATGGTCGCATCTAGGCAATATTGCATTTGAAAATCGAATCCTTCAGACAAAGCCGGTCGGTTTATGAGCGCTGGTCTGAGAAGAGGAAAGGGTTTTCCTCTCGGCAAAATGCGAACATAATGGAATAAAAGTAATTCTGAGAAACGTTTTCATCGGAATAGAATATGATAATGTGAGACGGCGCTTGCATCTCGCAAAACGAGAAACGCTATTTCGTAATGGAATTTTTCTCGCCACCTATTATCTCCTCTGCTTCGGACGAATGTTACATTGTCATATGAGATGAATACGTATCGACTCTTTTCTGTCAGTGTGTCATCTGATACATAATTTGCATCACTGTGTTGGCGCAATAGACGTCAATGGATAGGATCATATTGTAGGATATTTATGCGAGATGGGAATAGACGAATTTCAATGTAATAGGCCGACAATGCATGGATTAGTAGCATCATTTTACAGAGTAATTATCCTATACCATACCTTAGTTGAACTTAAAGTAGGCTCTCTCTGAAACCTGACTGGTCTTTACTTCAGTGGAAAATGCTTACCTGGAATGGGATTCCGCACATATCCCTGTCTATGTGATGAAAATTGTAATTATGGATAGGCCATTAGTCAGCATAGGAAATATAAGCAACGCGCGCGTGGTTAGTACTTGCACGGGTGGCTGCCAATGCAATATCCGGTCGTTTGCGTAAAACTCGGCTAACGTTCCTCAGAGGTCGGTAAGTAAGATTCAAAGCAATACGGTTGGTTAAAGGTGTCCTGCTGTTTGGTCGACCCTATAGGCTCTGATGAGTTTCAATAGAGGTGTGTAAACAACGCGTTCCAAATGCTTTGGCTTTACATTTAAGTGAGACGTAATTTCTTTCTCTACAGATCTGATCGATTTTGAATATGCCGAAGAACCATCGGAACCGATTCCAGTTAAGAGGTAAGAAGTAATAAAAGAGCAACAAGTTGCTTTCTGATAAACTTGTTCTTACTTAGCTCTAACGATTCACACCTTCGACAAGTACCATGAAGGGCGGTTCACAATGCGCTGTTGCAGTCCCATATTGCATGTTGGTCTCCTTGAAGTGACGTAGGCCTATCACAATTGAATCCGTATATTGGCTGCCAATATGCGCATAAACGCGCGTATGATGTTAATATACGGGGTTTGAATCCCGGATCGTCTAGATGTGACGTCGTTATTGGAATATTGGTAGGTTATTTCTGCGCCTAACAATTCACAGACAGGCTTTATGATTTTGTGACGTTCACGTTTCAGTCGACTAATCCAGGAACGCAATACATTTTGCAGAACCAATTGGTTTCATAATTTTCTGGCCATAGCAACTACAGTGGAGCGTGCGTAAGATTTCCATGCATCGCTTAATGTAAAAATACTGCCAGCCTTTCACAATCGTGTTGTCGAAATTTGGGCTTTCTCGGTATTGAAGCTCTACACTGGCGACTGCTTGTGACAGTGTTAGTTAACTATGATACATGTAATTCTTGGCAGCCAATATGTGCATTTAGTAGTGATACCCGATTTACAGCCCTACTTATTCCCAGTATATTATGATTAGCCGTATAGAGAATTAGGTCAGTCATCATCCGCATTTGGTCAACGATACAAAAGATCCAAGATTGCGGGCTGACCAAAGAGACCGGTGTCATGATATACAATCTCCTCCAAACACAATCTCTATGGACTTGAATATTGTCTTTCCCGGAGACTCTGTTTCGGAATAAAGCCTCCGCATTGAAATGGAATCTCCGTTATCTACAATACAAAGGCTCACCCACTTAAAATCGCTCAATTTCGGCTGTCATTTTATTTAAATAAGATTTAATGTATGCATTAGTAAAATAGTTGACTGTTATGTTTTTGTTTGTTCATTTGGATATTAAATAAATACTTTATAACATTAATTACATAACACGATTTAATGATATCACTAAGATGTTTGGCTCACTTAAGCCGTTAGAGACGGGGCAAAGAGGTCAACTTAGTGCCCCAGATAGCACTGCTTTGTGAATTATTCTTCATTTGTACTGGTTTCCTAACGCCAGCTGGCATGGCTTGTCTGCAAGTTTTGTTGCGGATTATGCATATACCATTCAACTGGCTTCAGGCTAGGTTATAGCTAGTTATTATTATTATTATTATTATTATTATTATTATTATTATTATTATTATTATTATTATTATTATTATTATTATTATTATTATTATTATTATTATTATTATTATTATTATTATTATTATTATTATTATTGTTATTGTTATCATCATCATCATCATCATCATTATCATTATCAGGGCCTATTAGTAATAGTACAAGTAGCAATAGTACTAGCAGTATTAGTTCTAGCAGTATTAATTTTAGTATTAGTATTCGGTACTATTGGTATTGCAAATATTGGTAGTAGTATTAGCAATAGTAATAGGTTCAGCTGGTATCATGTTAAGTTATATAGGCTGGTTAATAATGATATTATCATCATCATCATCATCATCATCATCATCATCATCATCATCATCATCATCATCATCGTCATCATCAGCTTCATCTGGTATCAGATTGGGTTGTTAGCTGATATATCAGGAAGAAAGAACCATTGCGTGGGAATAAGACACTTGCTTCTATGTGATTCTTTGATGCAGATTAGGCCAACCATTAGAGGAATCATGTACAAACCCCATCGAAGAATCACATAGAAGCCAGAGTTATCTAGTTTCAGGAAGCCAGTACAAATGCAGGAAAGAAAGGATTACATTAGAAGAAGAAGACAGTGCTGCTTCAACGTACATTAAACCGTCTGAAGTAGGCTATTTAGCTAAACGAAGTAATCATTCGGATTAGAACGGGCTTAATTCATGAAGGCAATGAAAGCCAGAAAAACGATAATTGGTTGGCACAGAAACACACATCTGAATATTATTCTTATTATGAGCTTCGTCACGAAGAGGCTTAGTTCACCTGAAATTAAATTAACGTTAATACCACTGGCTGTGAAAAATATATTTCATCGCTAAAGCACTATAATTTGCGGATCAGTTCAAAACTGTTGTCGTTAGTTAGGTTTAATTTCACATGTTATTCAATTACATTACAAATAAAGAATAAAGAATATCCAGTGTAATATTCTAAATACAAGAAACCTTGTCTGCGAGAGAAATCTGTTTCAATCTGAATTGAGCATCTAAGAATCTGCCAACTTGTAGGCCCTACTTGACTCTGTTTGGGTTTTTATTATCTGCATTTTCTTTCTTTTCAGTTTTTGCCAAAAAATCATGCCATTGTTGTCATAAACACCTAATTTTGCAAAGAAGTCATGAAATCATACTGCTTCTCTACCTGGTTCTTTGACAATTAAGGCCAATGCTGCTTTGTGTGACAGAGTCCTGACCTTCCAAGTTTCTGTTCCTATGCTGTCGAGTCTTAATTCGTTTTTTTTACTGTTGTTCGCTTTAGTGGTAATGGAGGTGGTAGTAGTAGTAGAGGTAGTTGTTGCTGTTATCGTCGCCGTCGTCTTTATCATCGTCGTTGTTGTTCTGGTAGCTATAGCTTATCACATCTGGCCCCAGTCTCCCGACCGTATGAGCGGACATTGATAATTAATTCTGGAGACGTCCGAGCCTGCACTTTGGATGAACGGATGGTTGGACGGGGAAGAATATAGTTTGACTTTCTTACTCAGAGATCTACATATTTTATCTATGTTAGGATGTTCCTTATTTTCAACTTTTACTTTCTTCGTTTTAGTTTTCTTCCTATCAATGAGAAAATCTGTAATTTTTTCAGCTAAAACTAATAATATTTAGAGGTCGCTACCGGCTCTGAGAGTTTCCTTTCTACTTCCGAGATGATGACTTTTAAACCGAGTAATACAACATTTGTTTGGCATGACTAATTTGGTGAAGAAAGTGACTCGACACGATTGCTTGATTTAAAAATAGACTGTTCACTGTTTCTAATGAAGAATTTTATGGATATCGCTGCAGTTTGTGCCATGGACAGTTAACACTAATTGATACAAGCGGATAGCACTGTTTAACATTACAACAAAATAACCAAGCAAAGTACAGCAAATGCTTGTCATTCAACAGCCAATAATGTTCTCGAAGAGTGGGCAAAAGCATGTATTTAAATACATATCAAGAACCATGCTGTTAAGAAAATTGAATGCTTCTTCCAGGACTATGCCATACCTAATGAAAAGGAAACTAAGTCTGGACATGATGAAAATTGAGCGACAGAAATGCAGCACTCGCATTAACTCCCGCTTCAGTGAAGCGCTTCGGTCATGATCCTGTAAGGTTTAACGTCAATCGGCCATCAATTCGAGGAGAACTAAGAAAACAGTGAAGAAGAATGCTGAAAATATCAAGAAAGAATTTACCTTTGAAAGACATCGGGGGGGGGGCCGTAGAATAATGGATAACACACTGGCGTGAAGAACTGAAGGTACCAAGATCGAACCCGGTAGACCCGTAAGGTTTATTCAGCTTTCCACTAGCTAGGTGACAGTGGTTAAATGAATAGTAGACTATGATTTGCGCTGTGTGGCTGACGCGTAAAACAGTTATATTCGACTCCTGTAAAACTGTTATCATGTGGTTCTACTGTATACATGTATGTAAGGCGCCCTGTGTGGCTGCTGTTTCTACTATATTTATGTTCACTGTACAGCGCAGTGCGTTTGCAGGCGCTTAATTAAAGAACAGATTATTAATATTATTGATCGTCTCCCCATTTTTGTTTCCAGTTAAGGAGTTGCCCAGCTTCTTGGTATTCCATAACTGTGTGCAGGAACTTGGAAAGGGTAAACAGTACATTTTTACCATATGCATTTTACACACACACACACGCGCGCGCACGCGCGCGCGCACACACACACCACACACACATATATACATATATACATATATACATACATATATATATATATTACATACTATATCACTTGTAGGTACGTACGTGACCTGTTTTAGAGTATAAAGTGAAAATTACCAGTTTTATTAGAAAATATATCTTCTGAATCTGCAACTTAATTTTAATCCTGGGGGCATATGGAATCCCTACTGCATAATTAATGCGCTTGTTCCTTCCCGATTTTGTGCTGAGAGTTTAAAGCACTTGTTGGACTCCTTTGACGGCGACCTTTTCACAATAAGCTTTTGCTGAGGCGCCTTTGTCAGCGATATGTCGTAATCCGTCTTTTTCGGTGAGCTTTAATAAAACGCTTTTGTCAGTGTGTCCTCGAACATTAGTTAATTATGCATGTCGAATATTGTTACTTTATATTATGTCTACATACCGATACCATTACCATATCGACGGGTTCCTTCAGATTCTTCAGCTTATTACCCGCATACATCTTTGTACATTTTGCACACTATGTATCAAACTCCGCCACTGTTCGTACTCTGACAGTGCCAGTCCCAAGCCTGGATAAAGGAGGAGGGCGACGCTAATAATCTTTGTTATGACACAGCGTCGTTAAACTGAAACTACCTACCACTATGCATCTTGTTCGATTATCTGCTAACTTTATAATATTACCTGGACCTATACATGCGCAAGTTACAGCATTTACCAACAATAAGCGTGTCGTGAAGTCCACGCTCTGCCAACATTCCCGCATGAAGCCAATATGGCATAATTATAAAAGATTCCAAATGGGACTGGTATAGAACCCATATGGGATTATGGGTTCCATCTAAAGCCAGTGCATAGACTGGCAGGCAATGCATTTCGGATGACTTTAGAGTTGACCCAAACGGTCTTGCCTTATCCTGCGAGACTCTTTGATCTATTTTCTCCTGCGGTCGAAGGTATAATTGGCCAAATGAATCAGGCGTTGTAAGACAGATGTGGCTGTCAATCAGTCGTGAATCATTAATGCTGAAAGCCTAGCGGAGACTTCATCCACTCTGATTACGATGTCTGTTGTCATCAACTCTGGACCAAGAGTTATCCCGAATATTCTGCCGCTCCGTGTAAATCTCTCTCTTTGTTCGTTCCAGTCTCTCTTCTTCTTCTTGTATCTCCTTTTCTTTTCACCCATGCAGTCGCTCTGTGTGCATCTTTCTCTCTTCTGCCACTCATCATCCACTCAATCCTCTTAATGATAATGAATTGCACGGTACAAAGTTTATAGCAACTGCTGCTTCTTACTTGGCTAATTCACCCTAATTGACAGCAATCTACCAACATAATATCCGATGTCCCGTCTGTTTGTTATTCCGTCCGTCCGTCTGTCGCGTAACTTCGGAATATGGGCTTATTATGGCCAACTCAAGTTCGCCTCATGCATGGGTTTAACAAGGAAAATTTTCCTGCCCAACGATAAGCATCGAACGTTTACCAAAAATGTTGTCATCAACAATTATTGCAATGATAACAATTTTGCTTGTAAACGTATTTTTTACATCTTTACTCTCAAGCACATTAAAGTTTCTTAACGAAATTTACATACCGTGACTTTTCACGGGCTACAGCTATTTTTTTAGTAATGCTGTTGAAAATTGTAATCGTAATTGCAATTGTAGGCCTAATCTTTGCTTTATTGCTTTTCTATCACTTCATACTATATTTCTATCTGTTTCTTCCACTCTCTCTCCTGGTATCTCTTAGTATCTCTCCCTCTCTCCTTGGTTCTCTACTCTCTTCTCATTCTCTCACTCTACAACTTGTGCCTCTCCTCTTATTCGGCCATTATCCTGCAGGATACCATTGCGCCAAATGTGAGATTGCACTAGGCTCTTCTTCAATTGTGTGTTCCGCCGTTAACTAAATTACCGTCTTTCTTTCGTTCTTTCTCTTCTCTCTTATGAAGTATTTATTATTTGTTTACATTTACAACTTACATCCTGTATTTTCTTTTCTTTCTTCTCTTCCTATTCTTCTTCTTGCTTTGTGTTCTTTCAGTCTTTCTATTTTTCCGATAATGTCTTACTGATTCAACCACACTTTCACGGTTTTCTTCCTTATCTCTCTGTTTATCCAACTGATTAACATTTTCTCCGGAACATCTTTCCACCTGTCTACATTCGAAGATGCTTTCTTTTCTCTTCCTCCTACTTGTCTATTATTTGCTCCGCCTCTGAAGCACCCTACTCATTTCTCTTTTCGTTCTCAATGACGCCATCTCATCTGTCTGTACGTCGACCATCATCTTATCCTCTCCTCCTTCATACTCTGCTCCACAGGCATCTTATCCTTCGCTGGATTAATTGTCTAATGGCGCCGCAAAGGTTGCTACTTTCGCATCCATAAATCTGTACAGGTGACTGCAGCTGTACAGGTAATAACGAAGAGTTTTCAGGTAAACCTGCAGTTACGCAAGTAATGAATTTCAAGGTGCTGCTTTCAAGATCTATTATTACTTTAAAGCTGTTTCGAAAATATCTTCTGAAACAGAAATTTCAAGATAGCGTCAAAAATGCCTGTTCCTCATATCAGTGGCTACATTCCTCAAGCCAGCTTAGACTTATACATACCATCGCTAGGTGTGACTTTTGAAGAAAACGAAGAGCGCCATTAACTCTAGTTACTGATTAAACTAAACGCGGAGTACGTCGATAATGAATTGCAGAGTACAAAATTTATAGCAACACGTTAAGCGTGTGAGTTCGTCGCTGATGCATCGGTAGTCACCTCGGGGTGACATATTGCACTACAACGATTTTGATTACTTGCTACAGGATGTCAATAACATTTTACTGGTTACTAATTTATGACTTTGTACGCATATGAACAAGGACCAGTTTAAGTGCTGATTTCACTGACTCGTTTATCCTATAGTCCTAGTTTCGCGCTAAATTTTCGACCTTTAGCATTATTACAGTGGCAGTCAGTGAAAGCAGCGTATTTTAACATGGGAACTTATGATTTAACATAGCATAAATGAGAATTTGTAAAGCGAGACACCTTCAAGGAAAAACTCATCAGTGGCTCTTCCGACCCAACAAGGAGAACCCTCATTCAAACAATATAGACTTCAAGCGCTTGCGGAAATGAGAAGGAGATAGGCTGACCATAGCTCAACTCTAGTTTTATGAGGAAGGTTGTTCCAGGTCACAGAACCGACGAAAGTTGAGTTGTAGAGCAGCGAGCCCGAAAGAAGAACACCCTGATCAGCCGAACGAAGGGACATGAGGTCAGGAACAGACGAGGTATACACTATACAGATATACAGTGAGCCAAGATAAGATGGGGAAATTCCCACCAAGCAGCTTCGCATGACAGTTAAAATCTTCAATTCAGTGCATTGAAGGATAAGCAACTAGTGCAAAGTATCACGCATGTAGGCCTAAGTAGATATTTGTCCAAATTTCGGAATGCCATCAATCAGACGAGCAGAAGTATTAAGAACAGACTGTGATTTCAAGGCAAGACAGGAGCCCAGACCAGAATAGATTCTGGCGGAGATTAGAGCGTGGATTAGTGTGGAAGCAGCCTGTGTAGTAAGTGATCGTCACACAAAACGGATCTGATGGCGGTGATAGTAACAGGTACGACATACATTGTTCACATGGTTAAGAAGCGTTAGCTCTTGATCAAGAATAATGTCAAAGACTCGCACAGAGATAGAGAATATGATGTCAGGAAAAGACCGGCGAAGGGCAGAAGGATCTAAGAGATTTGTAACCGACCACCGAGTCAGATAAATTGGGTATCATCAGAATTCAAACGAAGACGGTGTGAGAACATCCAACAGCCAGACCTACGACGCATTCACAATCTGGTCAGCTAAGGTAGTCGCTGCAGCAGCCGGGTCATCATGCCATGGACATAGGCTTAGGTGTCATCAGCATATTGATGCGAGGTAACCCCTTTCTCGGATAGAAGGCGACTCAGGTCAGCCTATAAAGAATATAAAGAGGCGGGGCTGGCTAAGGCAGATCCCTGCGGGAGATCAAAGAGTATAGAGGACCGAGGAGAACGCGTTGGCCCGAAGGTATCAAGCCTGTGAGCGATCGGAGAGGAAGAAGCGGATCCAATTGACCGGAAGTCCTGTGATGCCAAAAGAGGTCTCCAAGCGCTGTAAGAGAACAGAATGATCTAAATTCTAAAGCGTCGAAAATGGCGCTCATATCAAAAAGAGTCAGCAGTGTTACCTGCCTTGAACAGAGGCCCAAACACACCCGTGAGTATAGATGCATGATAAGTGTTTATGTAGAATGAAATCTTCGAAATCCCGACTGGTGGGGAGTTAGAAGGATTTATAGGCCTATTCAAGGTATACGACGTAATTTGGAAATAGGCTCTTAAATTAAAATACGTTATTTAGCATCATGTAAACATATTTACAGAAACAAGATTACAGTTTCCTGCAAAAGAGCTTATTACTACTACAATTACTGCGCGTACTACTATTTCTGTGAACCACTTTTATAATAGTATACAGACCCTACAGTCCCTACTAATGACCAGGCTTTCATTATACGCTGACAGCTTAGCACGACGTCGTAAGGTTCACAATCAGTGATGATGACCAACTGAACAAACGAAGATTTTCTGTTTCAGCGACGGTAACTAACAGCCGTCTTATTATTTACTACAGTTTTATACCTATTTATGTCTGGTCATATCTATCTATCCATCGAACCTTACTACTTTTTCCGCTTGGGCTGGGTCGGAAGTAGGGACCTTGAAGGGCGCTAAACAAATTTCGATTGATTGATTGTTGTCTCATCGGTTTGTTTCGTTGGTCTTTTCCCTGTTTGTATATTTTCTTCCTGCTTTCTCTAGTTTGTACGCCTCTGTCGTATAGTTCTATTTCCGTTTGTATATTGTTGGTTCAATGGTCTGTTCGTTTGTTGAGGTGTCTTCTGTCTGCTGTCTGTCCATCTGTCTGTCTGTCTGTCTTTCTTTCTGTCCGTCTGTCTGTCTCAATTTCGGCGTGTGGTCTGCTGGAGATTGAGTGGCTTAGGACCAGGTCGGTTGCTAAGGTGACTTTAAATTTCGTCGCCCAATTTACCTCTGCTTAAGCGATGATTGAAAACCTGAAGCGTTAAATCGCTGATAGGATTCAGCAGACGACGTTTCCCTCCAAGTGTAAACAAACTACAGCGCCGGTCGTTAGATGGCGCGTAATCAGCACCCGAACGATTCTGCTGCACTCAGCAAGCCATAATCACAGCAGCTACGTGTAGCAGATGCACCGGGCTAATGGAGAAATCTCCAGCGCTAAATAATTTAATACAGCGCAAAATAAGCACTAACAGCGTCGGACCAGCTTCTTCCGCTTTGCCGCATGCGATCTATTACGAGTGCTATAGCTGGCGATCTGCTGCCTTCTGGTTGATGGGTGCTTTGGCATGACGAAGCAAGATTAAAGGTGTAGGCACACATGGAGGAGTTGACGTGTATCGGGTCTATGCCTTTGACGCCAAACACCGATGATAGAAGGTCGGGAAATTTAATTAACGCACTGCGTTTGAAAAGGAACCTATAGTGCAGTGGACGTTAGTATCAAATCAGAGAACTTTCCTCTTAAACCAGCCCAAATGTCTATTCCTTACCGGCTCTTTCCATGTACCGTACTATTCACTGGTTCTGGTTGCTGGTGGAAAAGAAAGTGTGAAATTCTATTTTTTCTAAAAAAAATTCTAAATGTTTTCTAAGTATTCTATTCTCTAAATAGAATAGCCTCACTGGAAAATTATATCTTGGTAGTAAACTAACCTTAACCAGCTTTATGGCTATAAGAACTGGACTGTGAAAAGCGCTTTTACATACTTAAAATTGTTTTTTATAATAGGGCCTCTAGCATAAAGGTGGGATAAAGACGACCTGAGTAGTCATAGTATATGCCTACCGCCTCTACTAACCTTGACTGACCTCAATTTCACTCAGCTTGAGGTACTCAAAATGCATTTACTATAGGCCTAACAGACCTAGGATGTTCTGCAATGCACTGGTCTCCGAGCCCTGGACCTTTGGACATATCGGTTGCTGGCTCGAGGACTCGAGTAAGGCAAACAATCCCCCCTACTTTCACAGTGACTTTGGGATTTGAGAGACTATAGTTTTGCTTAACAAGTACCAAACCTTAACATTACACAAGTTATCTGGCAGTTCCAGGATATATCTGACTGGTCGTTCTTTAGATGTGGCTCGATTGCTTCCTGTTTATCTGATGCAGCAGGCCTACTTTTCAGTACTGTTTCATAGAATAGAAAGTGGATGTATTCAAGAAGCATTCTATACAGAGCAGTTGCAGATCCTGTGTATACATTAACCCCGAATCAGCACTTTTCCATCTGATTCCCTTCGGACCGATCTGCTGCTTTTCCGAATGCGTGGAATTTGTCACCGCAGTGGCCATCTTGTCCTAGTATATTTTCTCCCGGTCGCCATGAAAGCCAGCGACATTTACCAACGCAGTTTAGCAGTCAACTTCGGGGCGTAGTGCTGCATAGTGAAAATGGACGACATAGGCCTATTGTTTCTCGTGCTTTAAAACCATCGCCGCCATAATGTAATTTTCGCTCACTCGGAATATTACATCTGCTGGCTCTGGTCAAAGCAGAACAGGCGTGCATTAGTGACGGCTGTCGGAAAAGCCATAGATAATATTATACACATTACATATGTAGTCTATACGATAATCGATCCGCATCCATCTGCTGGGACAAAACTTCACGTGAGCAAAAACCGTGCTACACCGTCTATTAAGATTAATCAGCGACTGCTGTAAAGCCTCGTGACTCGCGATTTCCTGGTGCGATTTTAGTCGTGTTCCGCCATCATTTACCTGCGTGACGTTATATTGTCGTAACTCACAGCGTGCTTATATATACATATGCACTGCCATACCGCCACATACATATATTTATATGCTCGTTGATGCAGAGAAACATAACAAGACTGTTTGCGGCATTTCTGTTATAAGCCGTAGTAAATTTCTATCGCATCGGCCATGTTCCGTCATGCGGCGTGTTAGAACAAGTTCTAAAGATAGTACTGTGAATGGCGAGCGATAAATTTATGCCGGGCATTGACGACGGTTTAAAAATGCCTTCGTTCCTGCTCGAGTCAACGTGTAACAATTACAGTGGAACGATGAGGCGACCATTTCATCACAGTTGGCTAGAACTGTAAAGTCTAAAATTTGGAATTTTATTAAAAGTTCCTTTAAAAGAAGCAATTCTTGTGCCTGAAGGTTGCTGAGGACATCTTTTAAAGGCTACATATTAATGACACTTAAAAACGGTGTAGGAAACCCAGTCAATAATGCACCACTAGAATCTAATGATCTCTTTGTCCTTCCATCCAGCCGTCCGCAGGTTTATCGTCTGGGTTTCGAGAAGAAGTTGCAGACATAACGTGTAACAGCTAACAGCATATCCAGAATCTATACATAGGGCCTGTATATGCCGACCATATATTTCCATTTTTGGGGCGTGCCATTGTTTTGCCCCAAACTGGTTATGGTGAGGATTGCCCATTAAACTTGTCAAGTGAAACACGGCTGCGACAAACTGTGACAAATTGTAAAACTTAAAATGGTCGTCAAAAATCTCTGAAACTATAAAAGGTCATTAAATCTGCAAATGAAAATAACGTCGTCAAAATTCTAGGAGAAGAAAATTGGCCTGCTTGTTAAATCCCAAGCAAGGTAAAATCGACAGCGTTAGGTAAGATTGTCCTTTCAGTGTAAATTTTTGGATTCGCCACTATGTAGCTATTTGACTATTTTTCATCATCTTCATCATCAGCAGCAGCATCAGCATCAGCTTCTTCTTTCTTTAATAATAATAATAATAATAATAATAATAATAATAATAATAATAATAATAATAATAATAATAATAATAATAATAATAATAATAATAATAATAATAATAATAATAATAATAATAATAATAATAATAATAATAATAATAATAATAATAATAATAATAATAATAATAATAATAATAATAATAATAATAATAATAATAATAATAATAATATCTTGACAAGGACGGCCACTCCAGAATCAATATATTTAATTAGTATCTGATACCTGAGGGCTCATACATACCTCGGGTAAAAAAATAATAATAGTAATAATAATGATGATATATGGCAGTTAAATTTGCTGCATGTAGGACCTATATGTTCAAATCGACTCTTAGCGTCAAGAGGTCAGAGGCTACAAAAGTAATGGACCGAGTTTCAGGACTAAGACAATCAGAAGCAGAATTCATTCAGACTAACTCAATGACTTCGATCAATGCGAGCTACATCGGCGGCAACATCAGCAGCAGCAGCAGCAGCAGCAGCAGCAGCAGCAGCAGCAGCAGCAGCAGCAGCAGCAGCAGCAAGGAGCGCGTATTCACAAGCGATGGGATGATTATTATGCGTTGAATTGAAATGGAGAGACAACTACAGGCAGGTTAGTCAACGGAAACCAATCAAAGCCTCACCAACGAACCGAAGGAAGTCATTCGATCTGGCGCCAAGTGTATCAAGCATCAAAGGATCGGAGGAAGCAACATAACGTCAACATACTCATTTGCATATCTGCTTAACACGTGTGTTCCTCCAACGCTTGCTAATATGCAGAACGCTGTATATATATATATATATATATATATATATATATATATATACATATATATATATATATATATATATATATATATATATATATATATATATATATATATATACGGAAGACGGTTTATTGTCATGCACGGAAGCATTGTGTGTTCGGTTTGCTGTTTTTCAAAGACTGGACGCTCAGAGGTTAAAGATGGGGGCCACTCGGTGTTCTCGTTTCTAAGCATCTAGGTGCGTTTGTCAGTGGCTTGGATGCAGACGTGACTCGGCGCATAGTTATTGTATGCCAGTGTGTTTACTAATTCGGTGGTTGAAGGGTGCATTGTTCTGTGCACGTGTATGCTTATTATATATGCAGGAAGGTTATTTATTGGCGATTGGCACGCCATGCTTTATGGCCTAACGCTGCACTGCAGAATTCTCAAGAGACAATCATAATATTGAACTTCTGTGGATGGCATTAGACACAAAGGAATTCGCAACAGATGATGTCAAAAAGAAACAAAAACTACACTATACAGAAACAACAAACAAAACCCACATGGGACACATACGGTCAAATGAAACAGATAAGCAAAAAGCATTCGTTATGCAGGCATCTATATGAAATATAGGCCTATATAATATATTCGTTTATTGACAAGCTCACTGACAAACCCCAGTAAGTAACATTGGTAAAACATACGACAGCACAATTATCAAGATCTTATAGAACACACGTCTTGGCAGCCATTTAGGCGCCAGCTCATTTTGCAGCTACCCACAGGAAGTGGAAGGCTGAGTCGACCTACAGGGAGCTTATGGGTATCGAATCGCGTCTTTCAATATCTTATGTTCATAATGTTCTTCGAGCAAGAGTGTGACAGGTAGGCCTAGCCTATTCTTCGCGTTATACGGGGTGAACTCTCTAACCCTGCCTCATAAATGCCCCCACTAAAAGTCTGAAACACAAGAAGCACAGCAACACGCGGCTTTATGTGCCTGAAACGCACATAAACACACACCCACGCAGCACATTATGGAGATTTCGTCGAATACACCTCACGCGTAGCTATACAAAGGTTCATCATAAAATGCGAAATCCCTGCCTGGCAGCTGAGAAGGAAAGGGCAGCAGTCGCAGTTACCTCTAAAGGAGCATGGAGAGTGGCTGGGTAACCGAGAGTGGGACGCACAGTGCTGTTCGTGTACACGCATATGGACCACTGAGTGCATCTCTCTACAGTCGACCGACTCCAACACCAGCGCTTGGCCGTCCTTCCGTCCATCCGTCCGTCCGTCCGTCCACTAGGGCTCCTCGCTCACCTAGACGTGCAGGCGGCCGGGCGACCGACCGACCGGCCGACCGACCGACCGGCAGAGAGACGGACCCTGAGGGAGAGAGATTGCTGGAAAAGCAACACGTCGACGCCTAAAATCAATCAGTCTAACGACGCATTTATATTCGCATCACACGAACCCATTTGCCGGTTATTTATAATAAGTTCGTACACATTTTGTTATGAACATGCATACGCTTAAGCAGGGCCGCCACCGTCCATGCACTCCAATGTAATAAGAATGCGAAGAAACAGACGAATATGGGGCCTACGAGTCAAAATTCGTCAGAAGGTATAAAGCCTTAGAGGGTTATTGAAAGGCGCTGTACATATGTTCACATACATACACAAATACATACATGTAAACAAACAAATACACACACATAAATTCATACATACATACATACATACTTACATACAATGTCATACATACATACATATCAATAAATCAATCAGTTCTTTCATTGATCCCTGCAATTGTAACATATCGAAAAAATAGAAATTATAGGCCTACAACTAACAGACCTACGAAGGACCAGCGTCCTGCTTAAACAGGATCACCTATTAAAACACAGATCAAATTTTGATGGCGATCGATGTATGAAATACGACATTATTCTATACACATGGAAAGCAAGTAAGCTGAAACAAACTATGTACAAACCGTGCAAAAGTGAAACTGGAAATAGACCATAAACACAAAAGCTGTAAATGCACATTAAGAACTTACGCATATGAAACTAAGTGATAGACAATAGACAAACCGTACATGAAAAGAAACTAAAGTTAAGAAGAAAACATAAATTACATACAAGTCCATTGCTACGAGAACCGAGATTACAGAATACATGGTCTGTAATCACATTCCCAGTATTGAACAGAATTGGTATCTTCTTCTTAATTAGTTTCACTTTAGGTAATTGTCGGATGTTCACAGGTAGCGCGTTCCAAACTAACGGGGCAGCACATTTAATATTTAATTGCCGGGTATTAGAACGAGCGAAGCTGCCGTAGTAATTCCCTCGAGCGCCAGTATAATAGGATTGACGATCATAAACAGTTAGAAAATAATCATCAAAGACTGAAGGCAACAGTTTATTTGAGAGCGGTATATAAATTCAGAAATTTAAAGCCTATTTATGGCGTTGATCTGTAGGACAATTAGCTTAAGGAAACTAATTTCTTATGCCTAATATTACTCTCCAAACATTCATGTCATGGCGTCTCCCCCTCATTCCCACAGTCAGTTTCCTGGAACACTGGCTTGAATTCCATTTGTATTTTCTTTACTCGATGACTTTTATTGACTGCGGCAGAAAGAGCTTGAAAGAATTGATTTTTGGTTTGTTCTTAGTAGCACAAGGCGTAGGCCTGTTCTTAAACTTAGGCCTGCTTTCTAAGATATGAACAGTGGCGGCGCCAGCTATACAATTTCAGCAGGTCGCGACAGGGTCATGGGAGTTATTCAGCAGGTCGAAGAAATTAATGTTTGAGTTTGACATATATCAAACAGCATAACCTCAACATAGGCAGACCTGTATATAAAACAAAGAAAATCATTATTGAACGCTTATAGAACAATTGTTGTAGCATATTCAAATTTAAAATGTAAAAAAAGTGAAAAATTCCAAAGAATTTTACACAGCAGTAGATCAAGAGTAAAATAGGCAGGTCATGAGGCAGGTCAAGAGTAAAATAGGCACTGGATATGAACAATTGATTTTTTGTCGAGTTCGTGTTCAGTGTTGTCGTTTACTTTAAATAATACATGGCTTTCATTTGACTTTCTCAGCTGCTCCAGAGAATTGTCTTAAAGGTTCTATCAAGTTATTGGAAAGCGGGCATAGGCCTGGTTACTCTGCAGATATTGCGCCAACATCTAGAAGACAATGGCGCCATCCGCAATCGTGCAACCTGGGGCCAAAGCTACAATCTGGACATTTGGAAATGTCACTTATTGTATATGCCTACATTATACCCACATGCAATGGAGAAGATGGTGAGAGGTGGGGGTGTAACGTAAGTGGAAGGTTGTGAGCGTGCAATGTACCAGGTAGGTTCTGATGGCTACCGGCTGCACTCAATCGGATGACCGGCCACGGTGGCAACGACAGGTTGAACTCGTAATCTCCAAACTTCTAAAGCGCCACTAGAAGGCCAAGCGCAGGGCACCAGCCCTATTCCAGAGGAAGTCCGAGTCCGGTTATCATGGGTGCAGGTGAAGAGTCGAGGCAGAGCGCTGTAGGCGGGTGTCGTTTAGGGCGAGAAGAATTGGAAGGCGGAGGATCAGATGAGTCAGGGAAGGAGTTCTTGAAAAGGTAACACTTCAGTTTTGAGTGGAAAGCGCGATGGGTGATAGATAGAGGCACTGGCGGCGATCTTGTCTGAGAGGTGGGGGGGGACAAAGTCGGCCATGGTCTGGTCGATGACCTTTTTTTAGGAATTCATGTCCCAAAAAGAAATTTTTTTACTTTTCACGAATTCATCCACAACAACCTAAAACGTTTCTACGGATTCATCTCCCACAAAAAGTTGATAACCTTTTTTTAGACATTAACCTTTTTACAACTTCCTTTTCAATTATTCATCCCCCTTTAAATAAATTTCATGACGAATTTCTTCGGAGAAGTGTACTGTCCCGCCCGAAAATTCTCCTAAAAAGTTGAGTTTTTTTACCTCGTCTGGTCAAAAAGGCAGTGAAAACCCTAAAGCGCAGTTACATTTCTTGCCCTTTTTTGGTGTCTCTTCAAAATTTGGGGGGACAAATGTATGGCATGTCCCCCACTCTTAAAGGTGAGGGGTCATGTCCCCCTCGACCCCCTAGATCGCCGCCCATGGATAGAGGAGCATGAGGAGGAGGATGGAGAATGGGTTGGAATGATAATGGAGGAACCGAATATCTGCGGAACTCAGAGGGGAAATCGTTCGAGAGGCGTGGTACTGTATAGGATATGACTCCGTTGGAGAGCTTTTATCGCGGCTGTGCTCGGGGGTGGGTGGGTCGGGCGTTGTCGAAGCGTTCAACGGACGGAAGACGTATACGGTAGTTAAGTAAGCTTTTTATTCTTTGATGCAGATCAAAGACAATCGTCAGAGTTCAAAGTTCAGAGGTCATCTAAGCTTTCTGTAACCTTTCTATACGTCTGCTGTGCTATTTATATAGAATTCATCGACCATCACAGCGGAAAACAATAGACAACATTCGTACCTATGCATTGGCATTTCTAACATGCGTGTCTGTCTCCATATATATATCTCTGTCTGTATATATCTACCTGTCTCTGTCGTTCTGTGTATGTGGCGATCGATCAGTCAGTCGGTCAGCGCTCACCGGTCTGGTATTTCAGACAGACTCTTAATGTGGGTGTCTCAAATAGTCTGCCTATGCTAACTATATATTGCGTCTCTTAGGTTCTCTATAAATTTGCACGATTGGTCTACGTTCTTTAATACCTCTGATGTCACTCTGCTGTACAACATGTTTCTTCAAAACATTTCTGCGCTTATTGACAAGTGCATCCCGTCTAGAACTGTCACAATAAAACCCAAAGACCCAGACTTCATAACACCTCTCATAAAGTCACTTCTAAACAAGCGTAATAAACTTCGAAGGAAGGGTCGAATGGATGATGCAGACTCGCTTGCAGGTAGAATCAATCAGCTGATCTTGGAAAACACACAAACACGTTTTTCTTCATTGCAAGATGCCACACCTAAGCAGCTTTGGGATGCGGTAAAAAAGCGAAACTCATCTTCTCTGACCAGCGACACTAAAAATTCGTCAGGTCTCTTCGATGACATCAATATGGCCAATAACTTCTATGCTGACATAGCAACTTCGGTGGACTATTCGGCTGAGGAAATCCATAATCTTAAAAATAATACAGGAGCCAGTACCGGAATAAATAAATCATATGTGAGTATACTGGAAGTTGAAAGGCTCCCGCGCACACAGCGAAACACAGCTGCTGGTCTTGATGGATTGCCTGCTTGGCTCTTTCAGAAATGTTCTTATGAGTTGGCGGAATTGGTAACTCATGTGTTTAATTGCTCTTTTGAAACTGGGACCATTCCAGATAACTGGCGCATCGCGGTGGTCACTCCTGTAAATAAAGTTTCCAAACCATCTACTCTGTCTGACTTCAGACCTATATCTGTAACTCCAATCCTGTCAAGAATCGCAGAAAAAATTGTTGTTTCTAAGTGGCTTAGACCCAATTTGCCCCAAGAAGCTCTAGAGGATCAGTTTGGCTTCAGACCAACTGGCAGTTGTACCAGTGCACTCACCTTCTTTCTACATCACGTCACCCAGATGCTAGAAAGTAACTCTTATGTGCGTTGTTTGTTAGTCGACTTCTCTAAAGCTTTTGATGTTGTTGACCATTCAGTTCTAATACCTAAAGTCATGGCTTTAAACATGCTGCCTGAAATTTCAAATTGGGTCATTGACTTCCTAACTGGTCGATCTCAAGTCCTCAAATATGGCAATGTACTTTCTGATTCTACTTCCATTAATCGCAGTATTATCCAAGGGTCTGGTCTTGGTCCCACCCTCTACATTGTAATGGAGAGCGATCTTAAACCCGTCTCTCTGTCCAACATCCTTTTCAAATTTGCAGATGATACTAACCTTCTCACCCCCCAAAATTCTCCTGTTAGCTTGGAATCTGAATTTGATAATATTAAGGATTGGGCCTCCAGGAACAGAATTACACTTAATTTTTCCAAGACTAAAGAAATTGTATTTCATAGACCGAATCCAAGACACTTATCTCTTCCGGATCCTATCAGCAATGTTGAAAGAGTAAAAATTGTCAAATTGCTGGGTGTTCTTTTTCGAGAAGACTTAAAATTTGATGACCATGTTTCATTCATTTTGAAGATATGCAGCCAACGCCTATACCCCCTAAAAGTCCTCCGATCTCAAGGAATGCCTCCCAACAAACTAAAGAACATTTTTCAAGCCCTTGTAGTCTCCCGACTAACGTATGCCATGCCATCTTGGGGGGGGGGATTCCTGTCGGCTGAACTGGGTGGAAAAATTGAATCTTTTTTGCGCAGGGCTGGGCGCAGTAACCTCTTTAGTGGTGATGGTTTAACTTGAGAGAAGATTTGTGAAAAAATTGAATTGAAGTTCTTCAAAAGCATCCAGTCACCCCAACACTGTCTTCACCAATTACTGCCTGCAGAGCACCTTCATAAATTCAACTTAAGAAAAAGGGGACATGCTTTTGAATTACCGCACTTTAATACATTGCTACATAAGAAATCCTTCATCATTCGCTCACTGTACAAGTATAAAAACTGGGTTAATGCTGGTTCTAGTACCTGTTCTGATATCTAAACTGGCTCTTTTTGTAGACCATACTAATGCTTATGTTCCTTAGAATGTAAGGCTTAGATCATAACTTTAGTTATAGATAGGCCTATGTATGTAAATAAGACACTATCGTTTATTGTTTATAATACTGTGTATATGTATGTAAATAAGACATTATATAGAATTGCTTGTGTTTAAACTGTCTTACAGTGTTACGGATATTGTGATCCTTTTGTATGTATTGTTGTAAAGTATGAGCGTTTGTCTTATACTAATAAAAGATTACTTACTTATGCTTCCTTTGACTATATAAAGACACAATTGCCCTCATTTTCGCGCAGAGATATATTGCTTAGTAGTTATCGCCATCATCATCTTCAGCAAGCACATACATTATAGATTTGTACTAAACGTGCTTATGATGTCATGCAAAACACTTTTGGAGTAACTAATAAGTGAAATTTTTAAGAAAAACTCACCTGCTAGCTCAGGTTTTAGAATTTCAGTCCTACAAGCCGATTTTACCATATTTTGCTTAACTTTGCCTACTATATAGGCCCTAACCTAGTTTAACAAGCATTTACTATTTACTATAATACTAAAATAACGATTCCTTGCATAAATAATAAGCTGTTATA
Source organism: Allolobophora icterica (assembly GCA_963556255.1). NCBI lineage: Eukaryota > Metazoa > Annelida > Clitellata > Crassiclitellata > Lumbricidae > Allolobophora > Allolobophora icterica. The sequence continues at coordinate 29,763,926 of OY744608.1, read as the reverse complement.
GATATGCGATTTACTTTTCTAAGCAGTGCAAAAGATTCTGAAGCTGGAGGCTTTTGACTGGAGAAATGTATTCCAGTGTATGTACGTATGTATGTACGTACGTATGTATGTATGTATGTATGTACGTACGTATGTATGAATGTATGTGCGTATGTATGTATGTATGTATGTATGTATTTATGTACGCATGTACGTATGTACGTATGTATGTATGTGTGTTTGTATGTATGTATGTATGTATGTACGTATGTATGTATGTATGTACGTATGTATGTATGTATGTATGTATGTATGTATGTATGTATGTATGTATGTATGTATGTATGTATGTATGCATGCATATACATGTATGTATGTATCAAGACACTTAATCAAACGCCTTCCAAGTACCCTAGAAAAGCACTGTGTACTGATGGTCTGAGCCAGTGAGGGGAAGTTCCTTCAACCACTCCACAGATTGCATCTTAGACTAGAATATCCTCGACAAATCTTATGGGGGGAATCTTCACATATTGTCTCCGACTTTGTAAGCGGCTTAGGGTCTGTGCACTTCACCGATATGGCTCCTCATACAATTAAGGTTGCGTTGGAGGAAGCCATGATTCTATAATAATCGATGCGAGGACAAGGGTGTTGTGGGCAAATGGTAAATTTCATGATAATAATAAACGCTATCGGTGGGCTCGTTCTATGCGCAGGACTTTGAAAATGAATTTTGAGCAGTTTATTTTATGAGATTTTCTTAGAAATCCTTTATGGCTAGTGATTAATCTAGAACTGCGAGAGATGCTTTGCTTATATCCGTTGAAGTTAATTGAGACCCGTATGACTCTGTCTGTCGGTCATTTCCCCACGACGGTAAATTAATATTTTTTGGCGTTGATGAGGAAAATTGAAAGCACTGCCAAATCAAACTTCGGTGAGGGAGTTAAATTATACATTGTAATGTTGGCGTGGATGAAACCATGGCAAGCATATCGCCTGAATTATTTATGGGGAAGCTCGTGCTTATTGGTTTAGAGCAGATTAGGCCCAAGCTTATATCTCTATAGCTGAAATCATAAAAAAATTGTTGAGTATACTTAGTTCAGCACACTACTCATGTCAGCGATTGTGTGTGTCTTTCTCTCTTTCTTTGTCTCTTTCCCTCTTCTTGTCTCTGTCTATAACTCTGCCTCGTTATATCTCTTTAGCTTCTGTCTCTAACTCTGTATGTCTATATGTTCTCTATGTCTGTAACCTTCTCTGTTTCTAGCCCTGTCTCTGTCTCTGTATCTTCCTCGTTATAGGTATTCATGTGCTTTTGTCTCTGTCTCTATCTCAATAAGTCTATCTCTATCTATTCCTCTGTATATATACATGTATATACTCTTTTCTCTGTCTCTGTCTCCGTCCATTTTTTCATCTCAATAAAATTATGTCTATTGTGTCTCTGTGCCTTTCTGTATATTTCTATCCTTGTCTCTACCTCCATCTGTGTCTCTATCCATATCTCTATTTCTACCTCTATATATCAGTATGCCTATCTCTATCTGTCTCTCTCCCTCTCTGTCTACATATATATATATATGTATATATGACTTAGATACCCGATAGATATACGTGATGGATACACATTATATGGACCTCTGTATTTGATGCATATCATATCAGCCGTGCTAGAAGTCGAGCAAGCCAAGTCGCTTTGCGCGAACACTCCCAAATGTTGATCCACAACTGTCAGTCGATGAAAAGTGACCCCATTGGGAAGAAACATAGCTTCCATGGCCCACA